>BGNK01000669.1:371-122151 GCA_003297005.1 Symbiodinium sp. clade A Y106 | reverse complement strand
CCACCTCCACCACCACCACCACCACCACCAGCATCACCACCACCACCACCACCACCCCCGCCACCACCACCACCGCCGCCACGACCACGACGACTGCGTGCAATACCACTGACAGGAAACGGGGTCCATGTCCACTCATCGAACTGCTGCAGCATACCTCGCAACAGAAACCTCGATGCTCAGTGTTTATCACAGCCATGCAAGTGCTGCTTCGAAGTAGTGTCTTCCCTGAGCTTTCACATATGCAAACTCTGTTGAGGCCATTGGGCGGAGGCCTGCGGCGAACCGCGTTGCTGCAGCGACCTCTGTGATCCCTGCAGCCGCGCATCCATGCAGTTGTCGAGCCTGGACTGTCGATTGCTTCGATCATGTGACTTCTGACTTTTTGATAGACGAAACTCGACTTGAGCAACTCAGCTTTCAAGAATGCGTGTCTCTTGACCTCACCTTCTCCAGAGCGAAAGAAACCACCTACCCCTGCCAGCAAAAGATCACCTTCAGATACCATGTAGCCACACAGCCACACCCCAGCCTGCACTGCTAGGCGCGATCTTTGCGCTGCCCATTCAGCATGGCTATTGCGGAGTGGTAGGCTATTGCGGAGTGGTAGTGCCACATATCTGTTCAAGTATGTTTGTTAAGCTGTGCCGCCAACTAGAACTAGAAGCCTCACACGAAAAGCACATGGTGAATGATAAAGTCCTCACAGTACTTCGAACCATGAGATGGATCAACAGAGCAGCGCCATGTCACGGCTCGAGCTGGCATAGGATCGAAGACTGACACTGCTGAGCAAAAGGCATCGCGAAAAATCAGAAGGTTTCACGCAAGAGGATGTACGTTGCATGATAGCTTCGAAATGTCTATCACATCATTGAAGGCAGCTGTAGGACAGCAGGTGCGGGGTGCGATGATCCAGAAAGTTCAGGTGCGTTTTCCCATCCACTCTTTGGGTTTGCTACCTCTCCCTGAACTCTCAACCCTCCCCAGCATCTCGGGAGCGATAAGTCCGAAAGCGCACACACTGTGCTCTCGACAACCACAACGGCCGGCCCTGACTGCTTCAACAAGCAGAGAGCGGTGAGGCCCACCTTCCCGCTACTAGCATAGTGTGACTACTTATTTGCGAGTTACCCAACCCCCTAAACCCTAAGCCCAGCTACCCTAAACCCCTTACTAAACCCTCAACCCTACACCTTAAACCCAGTTGAACCCAAAACCCTCAACCCAAAACCCAGCGCCTCTAAACCCACTTACCCTAAACCCTAAAAACAGGTACCCCAAACCCAAAACCCAGTACCCTAAACAGCCTAAACCCCAACCCGCTAAGGCGCACCCGCCAGCAAGGCCCGGCCGTCGAACCGACCGAAGCAGCTGCTGGGGCTCCATCAAAGCAGAGACCTCAACGGTCGGAGAGGTTTCGGAATGGTATAGGGTTTAGGGTTTAGGTTTAGGGTTTAGGGGTTTAGGAAGTTTAGGCATAGTATATGTATACTAGAATGTACTCGAACATAATTACGGCAGCGTACCAAGGTTTGGGAATAGTATACCTATAATCTACTGCGGAACTATAGCGTAGTGGAACATGAGAGAATATAGCTATAAGGAGTAATGCATCTAGAGTATATGTACTGTGGCCTTAAGCGAGTTATACGTTTAGGGCTTCGTGGGTTCAGAGGAAATGCGGGTTTCTGTTGAAACACCTCTTAAACGTTTAGGGTTCATCTCAGTCGGAATGGTCTGAAAACCTTCCAGGGCCAAGGCATTGTATGACCTTCATCGGATTTGCACATAGAGGGCTCCGATTTAAGGGATTAAATGCTGCCTTTTTGATCTACCCCCGGTGCCCTCTCGCTTGCGAATATGCTTCGGCCGTAGGGGACTTGCCAACAAACACAAAAGCTTCGAGCCGTTGGATGGAATCATTCGCGCGCGGAGGCCGGCTGAAAATGAAGTACAAAGGAAGTGACTTCCGGCAAGAGGCCGGCTCTTTGCAAACGCACTACCAATTTGTCGAGCCTATGAGCATGTCCGGTGTGCGCTCGTGTTCATGTTGTCACCAGTGAGGTGCAACTCATAGTGTCTAAGAATGGAGACCTTCTGTCATAACCTACTATAGCCTCTTCACGAGCTCGTTGAGGGCTTGTTGTAGCCGAAGTGTACACATGTCTGCAACCATTGACATAAAGCCTGGCTTGCAGCCTCAGCCCTGGTCATGCTGCTGCAAACTTCGGTCACGCTGATGTCGAATAACTACTCTTTTAAGGATCGGAACCGTATTCACATGCTGCATGACAGAATCTACAACGCATACCGCATACTATCTAAGGACTAGAAACCTAATCATCCAGGTCCAGAGGCAAGCCACACACACAAACACACACACATCTCTCAAATTGCGAAAGGCACAGACCATCCTCGGGCTTTGGCACTGCTAAGCGTGGATCCCGGCGGCATCGTTGATGCATTTGCACGGGCATAGCTGGGAGAACCTTGCGGATCACAGCGCTGCACCATGCAGTCAAAATTGATGGTGCTAACTGGCAACAGACAGCAAGAGGCTGGTTGAATCGAAAGACCCCGCTTGCCTTGCCTGACCTCGAAGCAGACTCGGCTTTGGGATGTGGGGATGTGCTCTTTCAAAGGACTTTTCAAAGTCTCACGCCATACGCTCCGGTCAACGTGGCTAAGCCCAACAGCCAAGCTGAGGCCTCAGAGATCCTTTCTCGAAAGCAGAAATGGCAGAAACCGGAACTGCGCCTGAGGCCTTTGGCTTATGGAGGGTCTAGGCCTAGGCACCGGAATATTGCACTCCAAAACCCCCTCATCTGTGGCGCTGACTCCACTGTTCTTTTCAGAATCGTCGTGGTGGCAGCGTGGGCAAGGGCAGTCGTCAAAGTGTTCGCAGCAGCAGCAGCAGCAGCAGGAACAGCAGCTGCGCAGCAGCAGCGTTATCGTCATCGTGGTCGTGCCACAGTGGTAGTGGCAACCGCAGTACTGTGCACCGCCGCCCTCTTCTTCGTCAGAGCAGCGAAGGAATGGCTTGAAGTAGTTCACTCGTCTGGGAAACTGGGTTCGTGGTAAGGGATTTAACTTAAGGTACCACAACAAGGATATCATGTTATTCACTAAAGATCCCTATTATGGTACCTTCAATTAAGTCCCTGAACAAGAACCAATAAAACCCTGCCTGGGTCTCCAGGAGCAGGCCGATCCGGAGCCCGAGCCAGGCCAGACCGCAACCGGTCGACCGGGACGTCCTCGCGCTTTGCGCGCGCGGTTCCTAGTGGTTTCTACAGCCGGCAATCATAGGGGCCCACTCTCATAAGGATGTACCTAACAGCAGTGGCAACCCAAATTAACGATGAGAAGTCGGCGCTGCAAATGCCTGAAACCAGCCCTTCATTACTTTGCAAACTCACGGCCGAAACCACAAACCCGCGCTGCAGGGCTTCACATGAGGCGCCACAGGGTCCCTGCCTGCAAAAGAAGTTTATGTGTATGTTTTTGGAAGAGCTGTATGTTTCAACATCGTCAGCTCAAGCGACCAGAGCAGCAAGGCTCGCATTTCTCGGTGCTCCTGCTTCACATCTAAGTTGTAGTTCCCAGCCGGTGTCATGGACAGCACCTGCTGCTCAGGTATGTAGCGAAGTCTGTGAGGGTCGCAGTTCATCCTTAGGCAAAGAGTGATGCCCAGTATGAGGCAAGGCTGGACAGTTGAACATGCATCTTAACATATCTCCACTGAAACATGCGAGATCTTGTGGACGGGCAGGCGGGTGATGCCACAATGGAGGGGAGACGCTGCAAACATGTTAGTGTGGGCTCCAGTGCTTCTATCGCACACGACAGCTCGGCAACCTCAATTCCCTGGTAAGGTATGAAAATAATTAGAATAGGGTTTTGGGGTACATTATACTACAATTATAAAAAGGAGCCCCCAAAATAGTATAGGTTACTATTAAGGCCCCTGTCTTACCTCCATTGTTTCAGGTAGTCGCTGAAACCCCGCCTTGGCTGAGATCCAGCGGTTCTGGCTTGCGCCAAAGTACTCTACCTGGTCCCCGATGTTGTACACGGGGCCTGTGCTTTTCCGAAAGCTACCAGGGATTTACACTGGTTCGTAGTGTTCGGGTCTGGACAGTGCGGGCCCAATCATGCAGCAGAAGTGCACTTGGAGCCTGCCTCTTGCAGTTATGTCGAGTTCTGAGGGATTAGCAATAGCCATCCCTTACCTCAACATAGCCCCCAAAGGTCTATTCTAATCATTACGGCCCCTATATTGTGGCAAACCTTCCGGGGCGGCAAGACGACCAAACTTTCAAAAGCCGGCAGATCCAAAGCGCGTATGCTGCAAGGCCTGTTTCGAAAGGAATGGAAGCCAGAATGGAATCCTAAACCCAAGACGAGGGGAGTCCGTGATCAATATGCAGAGCGTGACCATATGACTCATATGACGTTTTATGCTGATGAAGAGCTTCGCAAGTACTATTGCGATGCGATGACTAGGGTTCCTGCCGTAACGTGTTTTGAAACGACCCGAGATATGGACCACCCTGAAGCTAAAATCGCTCTCTGCAACTATGTACAGACTGACAACCAAACAGAAACCCGCAGGCTCTGGGCGTGCGGTTTAGGAAACATCGGCAACATATCCGGGCCCTATACGGCTTTGTCTGTAAGCTCTTAATCCTACACACCGTCGAATCCTGAACTGGTGGTTGCCTGGCCTCGGGCTTCGCAATACAATACTATAGGGGCCTTAATGATTACCTATACTATTTTGGGGGGTTCCTTGTTATGTTTATAGTATAATAGGCCCCAAAACCCTATTCTAATTATTCAGGCCCCCAAACTGCTATTCTGCATGGGCAGGACTGGTCAATAGTATAAGGACTGTGACGCAGCTGCGACAACAACATGATGACGACCACTCCGACTACCATGACTGAGCTCGTATATAGCAGACTTACGACTGCTATGACTCTATGACCTCCAGGCTTCACATGCACACGGAAAGTCAGGTCATCTGGGCGTCCAGGCCTAGTAACTACGGCTACTGCCTGCGGGAAGCACTATCCACCGGATGCATCAGGCACACTCATGTTCGCAACAAAGCTTCAGTCTTCAGTATGCAAACAACCTGCAATACCTCGGAACTCGATGCACGAACCCTTTGCTTCTAAGTTCTTGTGGCGATGGCCTTTCTGCGTTCCTGGAGGGCGTGCCTGCATTCGCATGGATTCAAAGATTCAGATTCTGAAGCGTGCGACTTCAGGCCACGACCATGGAACCGGGTCAGCATCGAGATTGCGACGGGTCCCAACACAAAACAACACACACACACACTCACCCAGACCAAGACCAAGACCAAGACAAATACCAACACCAACACCACTACGACTGCTGCTGCTACTACTGCTACTGCTACTGCTACTGCTACTGCTACTCCTACTCCTACTGCTATTACTCCTCCTGCTACTACTACTACTACAACTACTACTACTCCTGCTGCTGCTACGACTACTACTACTACTACTACTACTACTACTACTACTACTACTACTCCTGCTGCGGCTGTTGCTGCTAGTACAAGTACTGGCCATCTTGCTATTGCTATTGCTGTTCTCGGCTCGTACTTCTGACCCCTAACTCGGTGCTGATGAGTATTACTGCGACGATCACGGCACCTAGTGATGAGGACAATAATATGAGAATGGCACCGGCAAAGATGACGAACATGTTGACGGATATGCCCTTGTTGTGATGTTTGCCATGATGGTGGCATCGGAATACAAGGGAAACGAAAGTGGTGCGCCTCGGACTTGTCAGGCAGTCGGATGTTCTCCGCAAGGACCCGCGGCTTGCCTATGCTGCGATCCCGGGACCATGGGATAGTAAGTATTCGGGGCCTTGAACACTGCTTCAGATCTCCAAGCCTGGGGCTGTGTGGATTTTCGTGACACTTCAGGCCTTTCAGGCTTCATCTTGAAGGCCATGACTCCAACGCATCATGTGCTGCCGTGCTCATGCGCGGCCTTCTACCTATGACTTCACAAGCTTACCGAGCTTCAACATGATCTTTTAGCACCCGAGCCGATGTATGCCCGCACCAGAGCTCGAAACACCCTGAAGTAGAAGTCTTACATCGAATCTGCTCAAGCATAACCCTCAAACCTCTCACAAGCACCACAGTGACACAACAACGTTTAGAGTTTAGTAGCTCCAGCGATCTTCACATGCTACAGCCGTTCAGTACTTGCATGCAGACTTGTGACAGGCCAGATCGTAGGTCCCATCCTCGTTGACTTTGGACACCTCTGCGAGCTTCAAACGGTCAAACTGAATTTGCTGCCTACGGTTTAGGGCTGCTAGGGCTTTAAGGAGTTTAGGGTTTTAGGAGCTTAGGACTTTCGAGCTCAGGGTTTCCGGGGTGGGCATGTGCTTGGCCTTGAGCAGGAGAGGGTTGTGGAAAACATGATGCAAACGAAAAAATATTAGCGCAAGGATGGGGCTTGCACCTGTGCTGGAATACTGGAAGAATGCTCGGGCGCATTGATGCCCCTGGGAAAGCTAAGTGCTTGCACCACAACTCGTCCTATGGCTGCCATACTCGTGGCCTGGAACAGGAAGGGGGACGATGAGAATTGAAACGTTCCCGCGCCTTTGTGGGAATCCATTGCCCCCGGGAAGCTCCGAAGTATTCGACAGCGTCGTCCACCTGTCAATACACAACACAAACATCCCAGGCTCTCCAAAACCCTTCTCCCGCTCTTCAACGTCTGATGCCTGGTACTGCGCCTCTCGCTTCGCAGGGAGGCGAATCTTGTTCGCGGCGACGTCGGCCCTCAGGGGATGGTGGCTTCACATGCAAAGTCGCTCCCACAAGTCCTCTGCGAAGAAGAATGCAAGAAGCGTTCTGTGTCGAAAGCTCAAAGCCGTGAGCTCCCAGCTTACAGTCCAGATTGAAGTTGCCCTCAGCTGTAGTGCCAAGCACTCGTGCAGGTATCCACCTCGCAGGGGGTGGGAGTTCCAACGAAGGATGCTCCGAGCTGAACGTCGCTTCGAGTATGCAAGTTTGAGGCTTCAACGTCTAGCAAACTGCCGCTGCAGGATTGAAAGCAATGCTGCACGCTTCCCGCCCCTCCCCGCAGTCTGCACACTCTTCACGGAACCGAGAGCACTTACAATCCTGACATATAACGAGTGAAGGCACCCGGCCCTAAACCTCTTTGCCCGAAGCAAAACCTCAGGATGCGCGGCTTCGGGACAGTGCAACTTATGAATACATTTACTCGCACAAGTGTAAGTATACTTCAACTTCTCATTGCCACTCGCATAATTGTTTACCTCTACGACTAATAATTACTACTGCTACTACTACTACTACTCCTACTACTCCTACTACTCCTACTATACTACTACTACTACTACTACTACTACTACTACCACCACCACCACTACTACTACTCCTGCTGCTACTACTACTACTACTACGACTACTACGACTACTACGACTACTACGACTACTACGACTACTACTACTACTACTACTACAGGCCAGCTGAAACTGCTTTCCAGAATTTGCCGCAAATTTGCTGATCACCCCGGGCCCACCTGCCAGCCAGCCCGGCCGACCCTNCCGGCCGGACATGTCCGGCCGGGCGAAACTGCTTTCCAGCGAATTTGTGGCAAATTTGCTGAATCACTCGGCCAGCCAGAGCCTTCGGTGGTATTGGCCAACCAGGCAGTGGCAATTCCCCGAGGTAGCAAGTTGGGGCGGGCTAGGCTCTCAGTTTGGCCACGGAGGAAGTCCGGGGGCGTTTGGGCTTCTCCGCACCCGGAATCGAAAGTTTTGGGCCCAAAATGGGCAGGTTCCTCAATTCAGCAAATTTGCTCCGCACCAGGCTGAGTTTGGGCTGGGTTGGAGGGAGCCCTGAAGAAAAGAAGGCAAATACGCCACGGATTCGTTGGATTTTCGGTCCTGAGTTTGGAAGGCCCTGAAAGCACTGGACCCAGGACCCAAATCAACCGAATTTGCGGCAACTTCGCTGGATTTTCTTAGCCCACAACCATAAATTTCAAAGCCTACAATCCCTGCTGTGTTTACTGCAACCTATAACCTCCGGACGGGACTCTCAAATGCTTTTTTGGGGGTGCACGAGAGTCTCATTTCCTCTTTGATAAAATTTCTTAACACGCCGGTTCACCGTACTACTACTACTACTACTACTACCACTACTACTACTACTACTACTACTACTACTACTACTACTACTACTGCTACTACTACTGCTACCACTGCTACGACTGCCTCTACCACCACTGCTACTCCTGTAGTCACCCTGACTGATATAGTCGGCATGAGCACCAGTCCTGCTCTGCGAGCTGCTGAAGTACTCCACCTTCCAGGAAACGGCGACCGGGAAGGCCGAAAAAGAGGGGCCTCACTTGTTGGAGAAGGTTTTCGGGGTATCTCTTGCTACATGTCATGTACTTTTAATGGTGATCCTCAGGGCATACGATCACTAGTTATGACTGACTATTTTATCCAGGCCCCTGTACTGATTTGTTGCTTTCATGTTAGACATAGGGAGCCTTTGTCGCTTGCTACTTGCTCGTGCTGGCTTCCAAGCTCCTACAGAGATTCCGAACTTCAACGCTCAACCCATAGGCTCCATAGTAGATCCTTTTTGGTATTAGCTTGCAGGGCCCTAAATATGAGCCACGAAAAGGAACTACTATGAAGCCTAAGGGAAAGGCAGACTCCACTCTTCCTGACAGATCTCTGCTCGGCCCCAGTGTGAAGGCCTTGTCGCCTTCCTTGTAGAGGGGACATTGCACAGTGCCTCTCATCAGCTCAGTTTCGGCGAAACCAATCACGGAGTCCCACTCACGTTTGGTATATGTATGGCATATCTTGGCATGTATGCATGTACATCAATGTACACGAAACATGGTAGCTAATCATACTGTCATGCACATTGTGATTGCATTCTGTCTCTGTCCGGCAGATTCACTTTAGTGTACATGCAACGATGTAAGCCTTGACACAACGCCCTGAACAAAGAGAAGTTTTTGTGCCGTGAATGTAGAATAGAACTCGTCCCTCTTAGCACCCGAAACACGAAAAGACAACTCGTGGAGTCGGGGAGTTGCTGGGCCCCGAGCTCAGCGGTGAGCCAGTACGGGAACTCTCAGCACTGCGTGTCTCGCTCCGCCCGGCCTTGCCAAACGGCAGTGCTGAGCAAATCCAGCCAAATGTTATGTTGAGCTTCGGTAAATGGTCGTTTCGAGTTTAGATGGGTTATAACTAGGGGTTTGGAAGGTGCATGAGAACTGTCTTTTCGAGATAAGAGAGAAAGTGTGAGGAAGTTGATCTACAAAGATGATCCAGAGGGCTGCTTTAGGCCTGGGACCTACGGAATCCTCTAAGACTCAATATCCCCGATCCTACATGCCAGCCCCAAACGCCGAAATCCCAACAACACTAATCCCCGAAACCCCAACCCAAACCCAACACCTGCAACCTCAACCACACACCGGCAACCCTAAATTAGACCCTTTACCTTAAGGCTCCAAAGTAGTTCCTTTTTGGGGGTTCATATATAGAATCCTATAAGGTAATCCCAAAAAGGAACTACTATGGAGCCCTAAACCCGAAATCTCTAAACCCTAAACCCCTAAACCCCTAATCCCAAAAAGGAACTACTATGGAGCCTATGGGTAAAAAGACAACTCCCAAATCAAGTCCTCTCCTGGCCGGGCCTTGCGCAGCCGCTCCCGTGGAACCTGGGGCTTGCAGTCCAAATCGAAGGTTCCATCGTCATTCCGCCGTAGGACCTCTCGGTGAGGACTCTATATATATATACACACACATATATATATATTATCAAACATAGATTAATCACATACACAGATATATATATATATATACATACGTTGTCAACTTGGCCCTTTGATGAAGGGGTGGGTTGGGGGTTTTAGAAATTTGTGCTGGTGTTTCGTAGGCGTTTAGGGTTTCAGGGAGTTGACTAGTTGAGGAGTGCGAGGCTGAGGTGTGAAGGCTTGCGGTCAATTTTTCGGATTCGGGAGATTGCAGATGGGATTGTCAGGTACAGCGTAAGGGGCCACGGTGTGGCGGGGGGAATTCAAAAGGCAGGGAAAGGATTCTGGAGCCTTTCTCAATTGCAAGCAGCAGGATCACAAAGTCAGGTAACTGCCCGTGCCGTCTGAAGCGAGTCTTCGAGTCTCCGAGATCCAGAAAGACAAAGATGCAGGTATTATGAGTTCACACCTCCGGAAAGCCCATCTTGCCCGAGTAGAACCGAAGTTTGAATTTCTCGTTGGCGGCTCCGCTCAATGACAGCAGTAGATCGCTATTGCTCAGCCTCGTGGTTTAGTGGAACTCTGCCAAGTAACTAGGCTTCAGAGTTGAGGGCCTATAGCTCTGATGAATAGAGGCCCAGGCTTTCCAAGACTATCATAGAAACACTCCAGCTTCGTTGCCGGATGTTGCTTGCGCCCAGGTGCCTTTGCAGGAATCCATCTCTGTAGCTTCGCACCGAAGTACTCGACCTTCTCACGGTTGAGATTTTACAGGGCTAACCTCAAACGCGAATCCCTGCCAACCCTTCATCCTCTTGGATGCAAACAATGCAAGCTCCTTCTGATGTATGCATGATGGCAACCTCCAACACGGCATGCATGCATCGTATCATGGCCCCAAAAGCTTGAAGCCAGCACCGAAGGTGTGCAGAATTCAAGGTGGTGATATGGAAGCTTGTAATTTCTGCGGCTGCGACGGAAGTCCCTGTCCCTGTATTACAAGCCATTGCAAGCCGGTCTCTGAGTCTCCGTTGTCTACCAGTCTACCGCATGCCGAGCCACAACCTGGCTCCTTTCCAGCACAACATCAGACACCACTGCGTGCTTGGGCTCCGCAAACATATGAAGCGCAAGTCCAGCCATCGAGCCTGGATTCTTGCGTCCAAGTCACCTGCTCATCGGGCTCGAACTGTTCCTCCGACCTTCCGTTCAAGACCCCTCTGACAGGGCTGCTCTAGGGAGACAAGGGCATCAGAAACAGCACTCTCGCCAGTCATCTGCCACACTGCACGGCACTGCCATGATCCCCTGATTTCGGTTGCAGCGCGAACAAGCAAAGACAACAAACAAATACCGGTGCCCAGCCGGCAAGATCAAACTGAGGTCGCGACACCTGCCGCGATCCCGGGGGCAGCGCAGGCGGACGGATGTTCTCCAAGGCTGCCTGAAGATGCCGACTGACGCTGTGTTGATTTACGGGCTGTAAAAAGATCAGGAATCAGGACCTCGGGCGTGTGCAAGCACAAGCTGTTGCACGATGGCCCGGCTACGGTCAAGACACTGGCGCCGCACCTTGCCAAGCCCTAAAATTCTACCTTTTCCTACCCGTCAGAACAGCGACCCACATCCGCAAATCCGAAACTTTAAAACTCAACTCAAACTCTAGAGACGGCAATGATACGTACTTGTGTGTGTATGTATATATATATATATATATATATTATATATAGAGAGATTCTATCACTAGTTAATTTAAGAATATACGGTTTGATTCATTGTCACTATTACTGCTGCAGGGATCACTTTTGTTATTCACAGTGCTGCAAGCAGTCGCTTTTTCCTTGCGTTAGACGCCTCGGAGATCATGAAAATTATCTTTGGGATCCATCTGGTCAAGAATCGCCCACGAAGACAGAGTATTATTTCTGACAGTTTCAATCATGAGAGGTGCACGTTGGGTTGTGCAGCTTAGTTGGGCCTCAACTTTGAAAACCCCACGACTCCAAGGCTCGAACGTCAGCCTTACAGTCGAGGTCGAACTTGCCGTCCGGCTTCACGGCCCTAAATGCGGCCGAAGGATATAGCATACAATATAATGTATGCATATATATATATGTATATGTATGTATATATGGTTAATATTCTATATGACATATAACCTTACAGTTTCGGGTTCCTCAAAGGTTGGGATCTCAGCGTTCAGAGCGCGGGGCCTGAGCTGAACCTCGTTCTCCAAATCCGACTGGTTTTCCCAATGTCTCAGCTCACAGACTCAGACACGCTTCCTATAATTTAGAAATCTGTTTTGATTTCTTAATGCTTTAGGGTTGTCGAGCTTCGACGCCCTAGGCTCAGCGTTTCACAGGTATTTAGGGTTCGGGGGTGACCTCGGATCTACGCTGCCAGTCTGAGTTGTTAAGGAGTTCAGTCGAAGTGGAGCCAAGCATCAAGGAACCTCAAGGATCGCGAAGCTCTACAGGGTTTGGGGGCAGGTCCTGTTGGTCGCAGGTTCGTATCTGCTTGACACCGAGTGTCGCTGGTTTGGATACAGCATCAAGCTGTAGATCGGTAAACATTTGCCAACGCATGCAACCTCTAATATGCTCTAAAGTCTAAAGTACACGTGTGCGCACAACTTCGCCGTGCCTGGTTAATGCAAAGCTGCGAGGCAGACGAGTCAATCAGTGTCAGAAGTCATCAGATGAGTCAGTCAAGGTGTTCGTCAATGCGTATGTATGTCTGCATGTATGTATGTATTTATGTATGTGATTGCTCCAACAGTTTCCATGAAGTCGTGAATGTATGCCAAGGGCCCACTGCCGTTTGACCAAGGTGCATTCTATTCTTTTCTCGTTTCTGAAATCACTACTACAAAGGCAGCCATGAGATGAACTACCACGAAGAGTGGCTTGCAAGCAATTCAGTACTTCTCGGTTGCATGAACCGGCTTCTAACTTAATCACATCATCCATCGTCTTATTTCAATCACTTGAGCCCTATTCCTTTCTCCACACTGATATCTCAACCACGAAAAATTAAAGCCTGCAAAAACCAATGGCCCGGACAACTGGAAAGGGCCAAGACAAGCATGATGCACTCACTGCAGCAAGATCTGAGACTCTTGGCAATGCAAGCCCGATGACACATGACTCAACACCTCAAGTTGGTATCTGATACCTGCAAGCTGTCTTCTTCCGTGAGGGCTCTGAGCTCCACACACGATCTTGGCAGCTATCCAGTTGCCCTGCCAGCAGGACACTGCGTGTGCGTGTGCGTGTGCGTGTGCGTGTGNGTGTGGGTGTGTGTGTGTGTGTGTGGGGGTGGGTGTGTGTGGGGGGGGTGTGTGTGGGTGTGGGTGTGTGTGTCTCGGGGGGGGTGTCGCGTGAATTTTGTTCGAAGCAAACCTCAAGGTTCCAAGCAGCTGCGGCGCTGCGGCGTAATTCCACGGACATCTTGAGACACTTCGGCCGCAACTGTACTGCCCGTAAGTGTAACAACAAGAGACAGTTGGTCCCAGAAGAACACTTGAAACTATCGAGAAGCAGCAGAAGCTTGGTGCTGCCGGAGGACCAGAAAAGACTTTGAAGCAAGAAGCACCCTAAGGCCCGAAGCCTAAAACCTCTGGGAATCTCCAATCACCATGGTCTCTAGTCGAAGATGGGCCCGAAGCCTAAAACCTCTGGGAATCTCCAATGAACATGAAACATCAAGGCACCAGAAAACCAAGAATCCCCATTGCAGACACCGGGCTGCCTCAACCAGCTGCATAGACAGGGGGTGAGACTGAGAGAGAAGGAGAGGCATGCAAGTCTTGGAAATCAGGTCTCCGTGCCTGGCTAGTGCTGTAGTACTCCACACGAGCACCTGGAACAGTTCGATCTCGGGGCATGGGCAAATCATGATTTTGGGTCAGAGTCCGCATTTAAAGCGCACCTGGCTTCTTTGTGCATCAGAGCCCTGCCCCGTACTTCGAGCATGCACAGTAAAATCTGGAAGGCTTATCATCCAGGTTCGAATTTTGAGTCCGCGACCGGCTTCAAACGAACCGGGCCTTGCGCAGCAAAGTGGGTGAAAATTACTCATCCTCATGCCCTATTTCACAGGGTTGTCAAAGCACGCACAGGCCCTGCCGAGTCCCCTGCGCACGCTTCTTGCGGACATACTCGTCGGAGACCTGAAAAGAGAGACATGTTGCTGACATGTGGAGCAAGGGATTTCATTTAAAATTTAACGACTGCATGCGATAATTGTGAAATCTGCTATAGTTTCATGCTACAGCGGCAGGTCGATCGGATCGTTTCGTTGAGATCCTAGCCTAAAACTGCCTTTCGTGGGCTTTATAAGGCTGGATTCTTAGGTAAAGAAAAAGGAAATTGCTGAGCTTTCAGGAGAGGCGGAAAGGGCAACACTTTTCTAGGGCCAGGCAGCCGCTGTTCAGCTCAGGTTGGGGTCGCTAACCCCGCTAAGTCCACGATTGTCGAATGGCCTCTGGCGACCCCGCAATAATCTGGCGAAAAGAAAGCAGAATCATGGGGCAAGACGCGCAAGAGCTGTCTCCGCTCAGGGTGCCCTTCCGACCTTCTGAGGGCAGCACGTCTGACTTGCAGTCTAGCTCCAGCCGTCCACTGCCCTTGACTTGCCTGATCGCTGTAGTTGCTGCTACCGCTCAGCGACGACGACAACGACACAAACCCGGGCCGTGATCTTGACGATGGACATGATGATGATGATGATTAGGGTGAAGGTGATGGTGAGGAGGAGGAGGATGAGGAGGGAGGAGGAGTACTATGAGGATGGTGGCAAAACGACTGATCAACTGGTGATTGTGCCGACGATGGACCTGGCGATGGAACAACTCTGACGACGGCAACAATGAGTACTACAAAAGTTTGTACATTGACCGCAGCGTGGTATGACCACTGGTGAGGGCTGATCGCAGCTGAACTAAACGCGAAGGCCTCAAAACTCATGTTTGCTGCAAGGAGGTGTGTGTGTGACAAACCCAAGGCCGACTGCAAACAAGAGGCAGCACTTTGGCCGGGATCCACTTGCCCTGCCGTGAGCGGCGAGCGGATGGATCTGACAATTATGGGAGTCCCCTTGCTCTCGGTGAGAAACGAGCCAAGTACTTACGAGAAGTAGACAGCTCGGAACACGTGACAAAGCAATGGTGAAAGTACTACCAAGGGCTGCGTGGACAGAACAGATGCCTGAGAAAAGGCAGTACCTGAGGAAAGGAAGGTGCTTGTGGATTCGCGGATTGTTGCATAGGTGCTGGCTCCAATGCTGGACCACGGTCATATCCAGGACGATCTCATCCCCTGACTAGACAAGACTCCATGACCTTTCAATTCCTCAAAAACATAGTTGATGGAATAGGGTAGAATATTATACTATATTGCACTGCATTGTATTACTATACCATATATCATGCATATAAATGCCTTTATACAAACAAACATATACAAGGACGCAGGCGGGGACACAAACACACACAGACACTCACACCCCGCGCGCGCGCTCGCGCGCGAGCGCAAACATACATGCACACAAACATGCACACAAACACAACACACACAAGCACACACAAGCACACGCAAGCACACACAAGCACACACAAGCACACACAAGCACACGCAAGCACACGCAAGCACACACACACACAAGTGATCCTACACTTGCATCTGTACTTAAAAAGCACAGATATCTCTGTCGACGAGTTTCTTCAGTTCTAGACTCTTACACGCATACATCAACATACGTACATAAATACATCAACATACATACATAAATACGCGTAGGTTGAGATGGACTGAGATCTTCATCCCCATCTGCCATCAGGCCACCATGCACTGTTCAGGCCTGACTCACGCTGAAATACTCCACCTTCTCGCCTCGGCTCTGCACTTGCAGGGCTGGGAACTTTGAGGTTCAGAAGTCCGTAGACTCCGTTGGTTTGGGTGGGCTGGCCCTCAGAGAGCGAGAGAGATTTCCTTTGCTTCAGAGATCAGGCTTTTGGCGGCGTCGGTTTGACGATGTCTCGATGTCTTTGCTTATGTCCTTGGCACTTCAAGCAGATCTCTGAGGACACGCGGTGACACGCGCATACTGACGGGCCCTGGCTGCTAAAGGCGAGCCGAATAAGACCCCAGCCTTGCAGGAAAAATCTTGCGACTCTACTATAGGGGCCTTAATAATTGGAATAGGGTTTGGCGCCTATTATAATAAATTATAAAAAGGAACCCCCAAAATAGTAGAGGCAATTATTGAGGCCCCTATAGTCAGCTCCCGAACCCAACATCAACAGCCAAAGAGAAATGTCTTTGAAGAGAACTCCAAGAACAGCAACAGACCATCTGGGCTGGCATTGAAACCTCCGCTGCAAGAAGCAGTGTTCGATGTGTATGCTTGTTACAGACGGGCGCCGACAAAGCGATGTCTGCGTGAATACCTTTGCTCTCTGTCCATGGACGTTATGACTTCGTCTCGAACCCCGTATATAGTTGGGGCTTCTAGTGCTGCTGCTACTACTACTACTACTGCTTCTACGACTGCCGCTACGACTACGACGACGACGACGGTTTGGGGCTTTGGGGTTCAGGGTTAAAAGTTAAGAGTAGGGGTTTGAAGACTAGAGTTGCGCAACCAAGAATGACACTGTTGCCAGTTCATATCAAGCGAAAGTAAAGCATGCAAACCCGAATATACATCAAAACGCAGCTGAGCCGGATGCCTGTGCTGTAGATGGACTCCTCTCACTTTCATGTTGTGGAGTTCAGGGGTCATACAGCAATTGTCCCCACACAGGAATGGTCGAGTCGATCAGGGAGTCTGATCGCAATGAAACTGGATGCCTCATGGCCTTGCTCAGGCTCACGATCAACTGCCTCATGCTTTGCCGACGAGATCCGAAAAGGATCTTGAAACCTAATTTCGCACTGTCGACATGGCCCAGACTTGCAGCCCGAAAACGATGCTCCGTTCCTTGGCCCGTGAACTGGAACATACCCCGCCCTCTGCACTGAAACCGAAGCCCCAAAACCTTCACCGCCAAAACCGAAGGGGCCTTCTCCACCAGCGGTCGCATTCGCTCGGCTGGTACCTCTTTCAAAAAGCTGGGCAGGCAGGGTCCACTGGCCAGTATTGTGCTTGCAAAGGACTGGAAGCGGGAGCAACCATTTCGATACAGCTTTGCGGCAAAAGGGGTCGACGGTATTCATCGTTGATGATCATTGTGAGGCTGTGTCAGACATGTTCGCAAAGAAGGGTTTTGCAGCAAGGATATGAACACCGACATGCAGCAACACACACACACTCGGCGAAGACAAGACATGACAAGACTGCGCTCCCGTCCTCAACAACAGTCTCAACAATGCTGTCGTTGCTGTGAGCAAACTATGCCTTCTACCGCCTTCCTTAAACTCTCAATCTCTGCTTGTAGATCTTTTGAGCCAGTTCCGCTGGTTCATGGCTTCAGAGCCAATAAAATAGATGCCATTCCCTATATAAACACATTCAACCGAAGCAGAACCGATCTCACTCGGGAATGGCATTGTAGGACTGACAAGAACTGCACTCACGCCAGCAGAGGCAGGAGGATGGCACGCGAAGCACGAATGACTGCTACAAGAAGTAGTGGGAAACGCCTTCGCCACGATCACAATCATTTGTCCCCAGCACCATCCATCATTACGATCGTCATTATAAACAGCACCACACCGCCACCATCAGCACTGTTGTTGTCAGAATCATCCGAATCATCGCGACTGCAAGAACCGCCACAGCAAGAGGGGTGCATCGGGCTTGCAGTCCAAGTCGTAGAGATGGTGGCCCTTCACCTTGAGCACCTGCGCCGCGTTCCGGCAAGCTTTAGGGTTTAGGGTTTAGGGTTTTAGGGTTTTAGGGTTTAGGGTTTAGGGTTTTAGCAAGTTTTTATTACTGCTGGCTCCAAAGTTGTGCAGCTGAGAGTTGTCAGTCTTGTGTAGGATTGTGCGAGCAGGATCCTTGGACCAGGCTCCCATCATTTTCTTTGAACGGCATTTCCAAGAAATGCTCAAAAACCGACGACAATAATCAATAATCGGCATGACAAACACATACCCAGGTGCACGGAGGCCTTGGCAGAAATCCATTGGCCAGAGCTGGCGCTCCTGGCTGTTGAAGGTTTAATATAGGGCCTTAATAATTAGAATAGGGTTTTGGGCCCACTATACTATAATTATATTAAGGAACCCCAAAATAGTATAGCTAATTGTTTAAGCCCCTATATTACTTTGGATGTAGCGGCTGGAGGCAAGTTCCGGAAGTGGCAGATGTCAGCTCATAGCGACAGCAACAATGACCCCTTGACAGTACATACAGTATCAGAAGGGAGCAACTCCTCTGCATATTATAAAGCAGGAATAGGGTGACACAGAGAAACTTATTGGCGTGATAAGTTGCCATGAAGTTTGCTTTCAACGCCAAGAGCCCAGAGTTCAGATAAAGTGGAAGGGTTCCTTGAATGGTGGAACGGCCACGTTGTTTTTGAGAAATTGCAAACGGTGGGGTAGGGGAAAATGCCCGCGGAATGAGAACTAACGATGCTCATCACTTTGCTTTAAACTCGCCGGAGCGGCTTGTATTCGACGAGGTCCCCTTCGTTGTAGGCCAGACTTGCATCGGCCTCCTGTCAGGGCAGGCGCACAATGACGGTAATGCATGAAAGTTTATAGCAGGGTCTCCTGAAACCGTCCCGGAGCTCACCTCCTCGACTCAACCCAAATCCTTTCAACATAAGACTGCAATACTTCTCATCAAATTGTGAAAACAGTTATAGAAACCCTAATTTTAGTGGTTAAGAATCCATACACATTCTAGACCTAAATTACTAACCTCTAACCCTCATAACTCTTTGCGGGATGGGCTGTCCCGGAAGCGGACGTGGCTCTCATCTGCTTTCCCAGGTGGCCTGGCAGTCGCGACGCATCATAGCAGCATAAAGCAGGGGCATTCATAGAACAGGGCTTTGGGCTAGAAGAATAAAATGGATAACGGTTTGGGGTCTAGTATGGCATTCTAGAAACCAAGAAGGGCAGAACTCTATATTAGAGGAACCAGGGTTTTGAGCTCAAGGTCCTCAGAGTAGGGGCGATCAGGGCTTCGTGTGAAGGACTCACCGGGTTCAGGGTTAAGGCGGGCGGCTCAGGACTCAGGGCTTATAGGGCTTATAGGGCTTGGGGCTTAGGGGTGTACGATTTGGCTTGGTTGCGTATTGGTTTTAATGCGGGACTCAGTCTCGCATGGGTGTAGATGTAGTAGTAGAACTCTAACTTGTTTGCTGGTTTTGAGTGATTGGACTTGTTATGCTTTGCTGCTTTGCTTTGGGGCTATGGTCCTGTTAGGCTTGCTGGGCTTGGAAGGCTTATGCAGCCGTATATGCCGCAGGCTTCGGGCTATTATGGGTTTCTGCTTTATAGGCGGTACTAACGCTGACAATCACAAATTAGCTAGTGTACAGCAGCGTTGTCTCTTTTGGGTTTAGGGACCGAACAGCAATAGTGGTTTTCTGTACGATGCATTGAATTGGTGAAGGGTTGAACGATTCCCCAGCACCATTTGAGTTCGACTTCTTACTGTCTCTGATTCTCTGCAGCCAAAACCTGTCCGTCTCGCCCAAAACCCCTGAATCCTAAACCCTATTCTCACCATCCCTAGTCGAAGCCATTACATCTCGACAGCCTACCAAGTCCGTAAACAATTCTGTCAGCGGATCCTGCGACATTGAGGTCGGTAAGATCTTCCCGAGCTGAAATGCCAGACCCGCAAGAGCTCAACCACTCCGAACCCCAAAATGCCAGATTACCTCGAGACCCCCATGAACCCAATACCGTTTGAAGCTTCATGCGCAAGTACGAGTAGGGTTGCAAGGTGGCACAAGTACTTACAACCCCCAACGCAAGGAAGCACCTATAGCCCTACTCGTCAACCCTATCTGACAGTTGTCTCTCAAAGAGCCGGCCGCGCATCGCTGGTTACGCCTGGGAAGCAAAGCCTGGATTCAAAGAGGATTCTTGCAGGCAACTATTATCATGATGGCAGCGAATTTCGCCAAATCATAAACTAATAGTCTGTTTCTCCTGGTTTTGTTCAAAACGACATAACGCTACAGCATGGTATGTGAGATCACATCCCGTTGACGTGAGGGCACATAGTATTACAAACTGTGCAGAAAAGGAGATATCTGCAATGCCCTTTCGTTCTCCCGTTATGGATGGGCTGAGCATCTGAAAGTTTGGGTCCAGCAAAAACTGCAAATCAGATATGGCATAGCTGCAGAAGCTGCCACATGCGGTTGAACACTGGCTCATCTTGAACAGACAACAGATGACCTGATGACCTAGCCATTCTTCAGGACCTGTTGCGTTGGCTGATTTGGGGTTGTGTTACAGCTGCATTGGGATTTGGCGTTGCTGCACAAAGGCATGTCTGATGAAGAAGCTGGAATGTACCGCAGTTCTGGACAAATTGAATTCAACTTCTGCCCACGGACAAACAACGACGCAAGTCGATGGATAGGAACCCTGTATTCTGAAATGCTTTTCAGTATAGGTAGTCAGCAGTATGCAGTACTTTCTGCGCTCCGAAGCCTCCTTCCAGTGCAGACAGAATCAGCTCGCTACAACTTCTGTGAGAGCTACCAAAGGAAGCAAAGCCCACGACCTGAGCTCCATGGAATCTACACCCAGGATCCCTGATGAGCTCAAGGCAGCGCATCCCGCAGCACCACCGCAGCAGAGTTAGCGCGTGTGGTCGGGCGGGGAATTAACACTAAACTCCGCTGAGGAATCCGTGTGCTTAAGACCCTGTGAGAAGCGTGGCAAGGGGACGAAGTACAGGCCTCGGGTACAGCAAAATGGAGGTTCATGGTCAAGGGTGTCAAAGGCTACAAGCTGCGAGTACATGTTCCTGTTGCGAAACATATGTCCTGTGCTTGCTTGTCCCGTAGAGTCGGATCCTGCAAGCTTCTGTCCTTGCTCCGTGAGATTGAGCAGCTTTGAAAAGTCGGAACTACGGGGGAGGTGCAGCAGCTTGCGGAGTGTAAGAAGGAACATGAAGTTTCTACAGTAATTGCACAAATGACAATAACAAAAGAGCTGGGTAACCTAGCGATTCTGCTGAAACGGACAACGCGACTGGCCGTGAAACCCAAGTGCCTTCCTGCTCTGGAAGTGCTACCTCGGAGCATTGGGCACAGTGCTTCGATTCTCGCCATGATCGATCGCATACATCGGGCCGACGCAGTACTTCTGTTTCGCTGTGCATCTCTACCCAGAGTAAAGACAACTGATCACAAATACCACCTGCTCGAGATGTCTAAACAACTAAACTGAAATGAACCCCTCCTCGGGGGAAGTTGGCCGAAGTATTGGGTTTCTTGTCATTTACTCGGAGGGCGCACTGATTCGAGACATAGGAGTGCTGGAAAAGGTGGAGGTGAATGAAGCGGTGATCTGAGTTGATGCGGGTGTGTACAGGTCGAGCCGACTGTCCGGGCTCACAGGGGTGAGGCCGACGCTCAAGGCTCCGACGAGGGGCCGCACATGCATGGATCCCTGATAAAAAGGAATGGGTTACAGGTCGAGCCCAACTTAGTATCTGCAGAGGGGTCCGTGGAGAAGCGCCGCTGCAGGCACTCGAGTATGCACTGCCCTAAGCGTACTAATGGTCGCTCTGCTCGGAAGCAAACGCACCCTCCACCGGACAAACACACCCAAAGCTCCAGGAGAAAGCCAGCGGCTGGCTTTCGGATAGCACCGCGGCACCCGACTGCTAGAGTCCGATCTCGGGTCCGGCCCTGGGCGGCGAAGAGATGGACGTGAGATGGAGTTGAGACTTTAGCGATTTCAGGAGTTGGTGATTGAAGTTTTAGGGCATGCGGATGTCAGGTTGCAGGGTCACGGCGAAGGGCTTGTACGATTCATAGGGTGTCGGGTTTGCATACAAGATTTCAGGCAAGCGGCACACGGGTTCGTATGTTAGGTGGCTCAGGATTTGGGGTTCGGGCTTCACGGGTTATATAAGGCTTTAAAGTCTCGAGCTTTGCTGCTTGGGGTTTCAGGGCTTCAGGGTTTCAGGAGTTGAACTCTAGAAGTGGCAACAGCAGTAGCAGAAGCAGCAGCAACAGCAGCAGCAACGGCGACAGCGACAGCAGCAGCAGCAACAACATCAGCAGCAATAGCAGCAGCAACAACAGCAGCAACAGCAACAGCACCAGCAAGAGCAGCAGCAGCAGGAGGTGCAACAGCACGAGCAGCACCAGCAGCAACATCAACAGTACCAGCAGCAGCAGCAACGGCAACAGCAACAGCAACAGCAACAGCACCGGAACCAGCAGTAGCAACACCACCAGAACCAGCAGCAGCAGTAGCAGTAGCCATAATGCAGGGCAACAGCAAGACCACAAGTGTGATCGCATGCGCATTGACACGAAGTCCCCGCCGACGGAGTACCCATCAGAAAAGGGCACGTAATTAAAGGAGAATCAACTCGAAATCTGCAAGTCCAATAGTGGCGGAAAACAGCAACCCCCAACAAGGTATCCTGACATCCAGCAACATCATCCGCAGCTGGGTGTGGCGGCCCACTGGCGGCAGCTTCGAGATGGGTATGAAGTAGCGATTCAGCGGGCTGGTCCTGCGGGCTGACTGAAAGCTTGCAAAATTTTTAGTCCTAGCAACATAGACTGCAGCTGAGCTTGCTCATGCTGTAAGACAAGTTCCGCCACCTCGAGGCTTCGGTTGAGCCAGTGCTACTTCAGAACCACGAACCTTTGTCAAAGGCTTTCCGGCAAAGGCTTCGAGACTTAAGGATGCTGCAGTAAAGGGTTCGGGACGTCACATGCCTGACTGCTGGTAGTATCCGCGATGCACTCACCCGTCCTCCACAGTCTCTGCAGCTCCTCCTGCGCTATGCGAAGCCTGTGAACACACTTCAGTCGCGACCCACGGCATCTTACCATGTCTTTCAAAAGTGAGTAAGACACAAGGACTAATGACATTCACTGGCAAGCAAAATCTTGTTCACATTCACATCGAAGAGGACGCGACAACTCCCGGTTCCGGTGACGAAGAAAACTGTGCTCAAATCCTGAACGCCATACGACCTGCATCCCAAGAGGAGCAATCTGGGCCCCGAGCTCGGCATCCCCCATCAGTGAGAGGAAGGCGCCGGCAGGGTCTCGAGTCTTCAAGGCCCCTGCCTGGCATGGCAATGGCTGAATTTCTTTGGGCTTGAATCATACATTCCTTGTCTTCGTCTCCCTTGATCCGAGTCACCGGAGAATTGCGAGATGCTCTGGCGGCGAGCCCGAACCCTCCACCCCAAATCGCTGCACCTGTTCGCCGAAGCCCGAATCAACAGTCCAAACCCTAAACCCTAAATCCTAAAGGGAGCGCCCCGAGCAGTGGCAGGCCTCCATGGGCCAAGCTCTGGGCCCATAGCAGGGCGGCTCTACGCGCCGGAAAGCTCCTTTTGTCTAACCTTTCAGCTCTTGGAGCCTGAACATCGCAGCTAAGACAATCCCAGTGAAAGGTACATGAATCAGAAGCTGGGAGAGAAAGAATCCAAATAATTATGGAGAAGGAGAAAGGTAACAGGGTACTTCAAAGAGATGATAAACGAAATGGAAAACAGGAACAACTTTAACCTCCCGCCAGATGATGTCAATGATCTCGCTGCAGACATGAGCATCTCGGAAGGAACAGGTTCGGGGCTTCCGCGCCTTTTCCTGCATGGAGTTCGCCCGGCATGCAAGCAAAAGGATCTACTCGGAGGTTCATGAGCACCTAAAAGCCAGATCACAATATCTAAATAAAGAATGTAAGCACGTTTAGACGTTTAGAGTATAGGTATAGCGACAGCTAATGTACCTTTTTGTGCAACCCCTGCGTGCAACCACCCATAAACCTTCAAGCAGCCTCTCGTGCCAGCCCTAGGCTATGTGCCAGCTTACTATGTTCGCAGTGTTACCTGCTCTGCAGCACCTTGAGTGCGCTCTTCTCATATCCTGCTCTGAGGGAAGGCCGGCCCGGAGATGCAAGGGGGTGAGTAGCCGCTGAGCTGTCTGCTTAAGGTAGCTGTGGGTTTCTGAATCGAAGGTGGCAGACGTTGCGATGCTGACGTGTCCGGGTTGAAGTCGGAACTCGGCAGGCCTTCCGGAACTTCCTGTGTACAAATACTGCTCGAGCGTCAGCCGCAGGGGCAACCCCCTAGAAGGAGAGGACCCTGAGGTAGTGAACTCTGATAGGGATGAACACGTTTGCTCTTATTGATTGTGTTTGGGCTTACTACGCCTCGAAAAGTGTCATCACAAGCGTTCGTGCTTGGAGGTGCATCGGTGTATAGGCAAAGATAGACAGATAGATAGAGTCGGTAGTTTCAGCAAACAGAGACTACACGGTTTTACACGACCTCAGGACCTTCGGATTTGACAAGCACAGATCTTTCGGAGCACCGTTGCGCTGAGCTCAAAAGCAACGAAACTGTTATTGTACCTTGCACCGGTCGGCGCTTCAAAAGTGAAACCGAGGATCGCAGCTGCCCCTGCGATACGCGTAATATAGAGGCCTTAATGATTAGACTAGGGTTCCTTTAAAAAGGGCTCTGACTAGAAGGGTTACTATAAGGGATCTATAAGGGTACTGTTATACAGGTGCCTTAATAATTAGAATAGGGTTTTGGCGCCCATTATACTCTAATTATAATACAGTATAAATCCCCAACATAGTGTAGGTAATTAATTATTTAAGCCCCAACATTAGACTTTCATGGACAGGCGTCTGTGACTTTATCGGACCCTTGAAGCTGCACAGACTTTGCAACGAAATCTACGAGGTTGGTCGAGGGGACAACAGACAAACAAACGCAGGCGAGCCGTTGATCCCAGTCCGTGCAATCCCCAACATTGGGCAACATGTGCACGAGCCCACGCATGCAGAGACCTGTGTTCTGCGCCTGGTCTTCTACTGATTTGGTCTAAGAGAATCTACAACTGCTAGCCAACGTCGAGAGCTTAAGACTGAGTGCATCACATGACGACACCCTTCGAGCTGGAACCATGCCACCGGACAGCCTAAAGACTGCAATCAAACCCTCAGCCGTCTGCCAAGCTGGATCAGGTCTCCACAGGATCCTATCCTGAATGATCCTCAGCCGGGCGGCAAGTACGCCTTGCCAAGCTTCAGGCTATATGGGAAAGCGAGCTTGAAGTTGAGGCGTGAACGAGCCCTACAACAGGTGTAGAGTCAGTGCAGAGCAGACCAAGATGAGTTACAGCGTAGCCGAAGGCTGAACGGTGCGGGACACTGCCATACCGCCGCTAGTCACTACAGCTTTGACTTTAGCACGTGGCAAACCGTACAACAGTCGTGAGCGGAAGCTGAAGCTGGTGCTTCCTGAAAACCACAAAATCACACATCGTAACCGCCGTTAATGCCACCACGACCATCATCATGCGAAGATCATCACCGGCATCATCATGGACATCATCTGTGCCATCATCGTCACTGCCATCACCGGCATCACGGCTAACAACATCACCAGCTTCACTGTCATGTTCACAATCATGCGCTTCGTCGCTGATCGGCAGCAGCACCATTCTTCACCATGAACACCGTCATGGTGAAGGACCATACCATCAACACGGCAACTGCAAACATGACAACAACCGCATGTAACGCGAAGGCGGGAGGGAGGGAGGGAGGGAGGGAACGACATTCATCGCTTCAAGACTATGTGTCGAAGGAAGACCGGCTCACCTACATCCGGAGCCAGAGTCCTTACAATTTCAGGAAGCCGTCAAGACCGATCCTGAAGACTTTTTCCGGCTCGGGCGCACCGAGTCACTTGGTCAGTCTATCTTTCCCTTGCTCTTCTTCCCTCTCACATGTTGCTTCAGATGGCACGATGAGTTATCCACCACATATACACGTCTCCGTTGCCACCGGGAGCATCTTCCGAGTGCATTGACAAACATTCGACAACTTGTAAGAGCTTTGGTTTCGCATTTCTGTAGCCTGAAGTTCATTTTAACTTGCACTGTTGACTCAGATTAGATGAAGGGCACCATGTATGTCGGAATCACCTTTCGAAAGCAA
Organism: Symbiodinium sp. clade A Y106; assembly: GCA_003297005.1. Classification (NCBI taxonomy): domain Eukaryota; class Dinophyceae; order Suessiales; family Symbiodiniaceae; genus Symbiodinium; species Symbiodinium sp. clade A. The sequence goes on along the minus strand of BGNK01000669.1, from coordinate 96,187 downwards.
AGCTACCTGCGGAGACGCAAGGCCCCCATCAAAGCTGCCACGCCTCACTGGAGATTTTGCGAAGACTTGGCGGCTAGCAGCACTCACACAGAGCGCAGTACCCAGAAAAAAACACACATAATTTGACAACAAGGTTTGTCCATAACAAAACAGCACCACTTTTTCATCGGCGAGTACAAGACAACGACCAGCATTATGCTGGCGCGTGGCTTTAGTCATCTATGAGGACAATGCCATCTCCTTTTGAAGATGGCGCGCTGTTCTCTCCAGGCTCTTGCATCTTGCTGAGTTTCGCCAATGCCGCCATGGCTTGCCTCCGCTGAAAGCGTTTGGGTTGGGGATACAGGCCCAATCCCAACAAGCTTCGGAGCTAGGTGGCCTAGTGGGGCTTCTGCTATAAGCCCGGTAGCAATAACACGAAATCGAAGCCCGCGGTCAAAGCTGCATTTAAGCTTTTGACATGTAAGGCGCCCTGCATCGGAAGTGAATCGAGGCTGCCAGAGAACAAATGCAAACCCTAAGCATCAAAGACAGACTAATAGAGATTAGCATTGTCCATCCCCAGACTGTCACCTTATCTGAACACTGTGATCAAACTCAATTCTACATATTTCCAGAACCACGTCTTAAGTACGAGGACCACCCGTACAGTACCCGTACTCAAGCGTTGTCAAACTAGGCACGATTTGACATCAATCGGTTGGATACTCCGATGACAACCCTCCAAATCTCCACGGATGAACCTATCTCGGATGCACTCAGTTGTGTTTGTGGCACGGCCCCTGGAGAAGCATGCATGGTATTTAAGCTCAGTTCTTACACTTGATTTCACGGAGGGGTGGAGGGAGGGAGAGCGAGAGCGAAAGAATGACCAAACGAGTTTCGCGGCAGCTTGCGTTGGCATTTGTCCAAGCGGGGGTGCCGGGGGCACTGATGAGACCCAAAGGCACTCACTGATCTTCCCTGTGATGCAATGGGGGACGCTCCATTGAGTGCCTGCGATGTACAAATCGGTCTGCAAGTGAGAGAACAAATTCATTTTCGTACGCGGTTCAGCCGTCGTTTTGAAAACTGTGTGTGTGTGTGTCTGTCGCACAATTTCGGGATTTCGCGGGTCGCATTGCTGGAATGATGAGTGCGCATCGGGCCCAACTTCAATGCTGATGCAATATACCAAAAAGGGGCAATGCTGGTGCATTATGACCAGATGAACAGCTGATTGCCAAGTCCTTCTTCAGGATATCTTGGCATTAGGCAAAGTCAGACCCAGGCATTTCAGGACCTTCATCACAGGCACCAAGCACCCCACACTTCAATGGCACAGCCCGTGTTTTCTGCCAGGTTGCTTGAACAGCTCCTGCTTCGCAAGCACTGGCTGTTGCAGCAGTTTCCACCGGTCGCACCTTGTTACGTGGGTCACGAGAAAGCACTCATACAAGAGTAAGAGTGTATGTGTCTCAAGCAAGAAGCAGGGTGGAGAAAAAAGGCGAAAACAAGAGCAGAACTCCTGAAACTTAAAAACCAGCCAAAGCTAAACCTAAAGCCGCGGTAAAACTTGTGAAGCCTAAACCCTCACATAGATGCACCGCATCATTGGCCCGGGGCGCAGTGTCTTCGCAAACCGCGATATTCGACTGTTGGGATTGGTGCGCTGGTGGGCCGACAACACCGCCTCTCAAGACTGCCGAAGCTTTTGTCGTTAGGTTTCTTCGCTTTGTGTTTTCAGGATGGGCGCTCACGGATTACGGTCTTTGAGGTACAGTCTTTCAAGCTGCGTTGCTTAGAAGTGATGCAACGGCACATGCTGACATGACTGTGACCACTGACTTCCTATCCTGACGTCTGGTTTAACAAACAGAGATACACAGACAAGCGTCCACGCCTTCCCCTGAGGAAGAGTGCTGATATACAGGTGACACTGAGTCTCGATGGAAGCGACGAGAACAAGCATGATAGCAAAGGTGCACATACTGACAGTCACTGCCATCGTCATCATCATCATACCAATATATCACGAATAACCCTTGTCCGCCTGATCATCGTCACATCGGCATCGTTATAGTCCTGTTCGTCCCTGCCTTCCACCAAATGAACTATGTCGCCGCCATCATAACCATCATGAACATCATCAACATCAGACATATGACTTAAAACGGCGGCCATTCCCTGGTAGGGTCAGTCTCTAGCGTGCAACCGCAAGGCCCCCTGATGACTGCTATGCCATTGATGACATGATGGTGATGATGATGATGACGATGACTATCTACGTAATGGTGGTCATGACACTGATCGCAATGACCATGACAGGTCAGGTGATACCACATGTTTATGTTGACAATGACTTGCTATGAATAATCAGTGTCTTGACAAGTATGATGATACTTTTTCTGATGGTTCTTGTGGTGATGTCGCTGGTGATGATCATATAATACTCCGTGTAGCCTCTCGTGCTTGTCTACGCGACTTTTTGGCTCAAGTCCACATGCTCTCAGCTAGCGCAAATATGGTACATCCGGTTAGTCGCGCGAGCCACAGAAATCCTCAAGAACCATGTGATCCAGCAGCCTGGTTGAGGACCCCTGAACTTGTGAGAGAAGCGCATATCCGTGAGGGGATGATGACCTCCCAGGAGCCATCCGCCAGAAGCTCTGCAGAGGGTTTCGAGGTCAGGAGCCTGAGCTTCGAGGTTAGGAGCCTAGGCTTCAAGGTTTTGGCGCTTGAGGCTTTAGGGCTCTCCGGCTTTAGGGTTGCATGTCTGTCTTGTTGTCAAGTTTCATTCCATCGCTTCAGTTCTCTCTACACTTGAGGCGTTCTAAAGTTGAAGGGCTGGGACTTTAGGATTAAGTTAAGGTCTGGGGGGTTTACGCCGAGCGTTCCTTGGGAGCCTTGAAGCATGGGTCGGATAGATCATGAAATAGTTAAGACTTCGGGGTAGACGTCCATGAACCGAGGCTGCTTCCTTCTTGAGCTAGCGGGTGCGGAGCATGCTCACAAACGGTTTGAGTGTGGCTAGAACGAAGTTGTCACATGCCATGCTTGATCCTCAGCTGATAGCCCTGGCCATCCCCGCAATCCTGGGCAAGGTCAGCATCGAGTGTCCTTCAAGCCAGTCGTGCACCGTAAAACTTGGACTATATCCCAACTGACACATTGCCCTCTGTAAGGGACGCCCTTGTCCCGAAGGGTCCATGTACCCAAACAGTATAATACCTCGGCCCCAAAGTACCCATATAGTTATGGACTACTTTAAGGCCAATGTGTACACTGTATACTGAATACCATATGGGAGTTTCCCAGAATGGGGGATCCTAATATAGTACCCTAAATAGCAGGACCCTTATTATAAGGACCCCACAAGACGGTACCCCTAATTTTCGGAAACTCCCACATATGAGTACATGGACCCTTAGAGCCGTAGGTCTGAGACGTAAAATCTTGAGGAAGGAGCATTTTCAGCACGGCCAAAGCATCTCCGGGCTCGCCCATGCCTCTCTGCGCAAAGGTCTGTGGGCACTCTGGGTGTTTTGGGCCAGTTGAGAGTTTAAGTCGTCCTTTTGGGGTGGTTAGGCTTTAGGGGGGGCACTCTGGAGTGTATGGATACTTAGAAGCAAAACCTCAAGGCCGAGGCTCTTCGAACTTGTTGCTTGAGAGTTGCTCTGCCCGGACATACATTTCGGGCTGGAGGGCGGAATCTACTGAGGCATAACAGGACAGCCTGTGTCGTGAAGTAGTCTGACATGATGCTGTTGGGATTTCAGTCCAGGGGCTGAGGCAATAAGCTCATCCTGCCATCAATGCCAACAAGAGCTTTTTCCGCGGCAGCATGCTGAAAAACGATACCACTTGCAACTGAAATCGAGGACACGCATGAGTTACTTTATGATGAATCCCCATATGTGTCTTAAGAACACTCTCACTGATGATAGGCAGAACATGCATCAGTCATAACAAACAGGGGAACAACAGTCTGAAAAAATACAGGTCTTGATAAGATTACTCTTTGCAAATATGTCCGTGATTATCAGGAACGGACCATTGAGCCTAATAAGGACTATAGCACGTAGGACATGAAAACATCCAAGCATACTTTCGTGCAGGTACGCAGGAACATACTCTTGCAAACACAAGATGCATTTGCAGACAGATCTCTGAAGAAGGGAAAAGATGATAGTGCCATACTTGCTATGGTGACCACACTAAATCTGAGAGCTTCATGGTCATGGTAAAGGTAATGATAACAGATTATAGTAATCTTCATCCCAATACATGGTCACGGTAATGTCGACCTTGTCACGGGCCTCCTGCAGCCTCCCGGAACTGATCCATGGCCATCTGGAATCCCCAGATGTCAACCTGTCAATCAATCATTCAACATCCAAAGACGCGACAGCAGAATGACAGGCAGCAAACACCCACACTTGCAGAACAGGTGGATTTCCTGGGAGCACAAGCGGCTTTGCACCTGCAGCTACCTGTGAGTTCTAAGCCGACATCAGGGACCACCTTCCAGTGGAATATTCTTTGATGATCGCTGGCATCCACAAGGAACCTGGATTTCTGAGTTTCGAAGATGCCGCGACCTGGACGCCCCTCATGCTTTCTGAGGTCGCAAGTCATCTAAGGCCCTTCTAGACCCTCTGCAGGTGAAAGTCTCCAGCCCTGGCACCCCGGCTGCCTCTACGGGTTCTGCATCGTCACCTTCGCGAGTGGTGGCTTCACCCTCTGCGTCGGACAGCTCCACCCTCTCAGGGCTGGCTGCAACCACCTGCATACAATGGTAGTTTCGGGACCTGTTCATAACCGCGAGTCCAGCTATGCCGCTTCCTTCTCATGTTCAAGCTTGCGGGATCAGAGACGCTTGCGTGCAGGAGGAAATTGAATTTGTTCTGCAAGTCCCACTTTCGTAGGTCTCCAACACACAGAAGCGGACCAACACCCAAGGGACGGACGCGAAACGAGCCCACGAGCCCACTTCGAATCAACCAAGTTGCAGGAAACACCTACGGAAAGCCAGTCTGGTTCTCCTGGTTCTCAGTACGGAATGGGGGAATGGCTTATGGGGACTATGGTTGGGGATTATATAGGGACTACTATAGACTATAGGGATCCATTCCCCCATTCCCTACTAAGAACCAGACAGAAGCAGATGAAAGCAGTGGAAGTCCCAAATTCCCTGGCCCTGCCCAGGCACCTTCTCCAGAATGGCATCCTGGCAGCTCTGCAAGTCATGCAACTTCGGCATCGAAGCTTAAGGCTGGAGGTATCGATTCTAGGCTCGGGGCTTTGGGGTAGTGAATCTAATGAAGCCCTGAAAAGCCTTTCAACCCTACACGAATATAGGGGCCTCAATAGTTACCAATACTATTTTGGGGGGTTCCCTATGATAGTTACAGCATAATGGGCCCCAAACCCCTATTCTAAAAATTAAGGCCCCTTTTGCACCCTTATAGATCCCTTATAGTAACCCTTATTTAGAGCCCTTTACAGGAGTTTCCCTGCGCTGGAAGGCCAGCTCGCCTCCTCCCAGGCGATCGCCTGGCAAACGACGCTCACAATTCCAAGGACCCACCGTGCCGGACACGAGCACTGATTGATTCACATGAGATAGGGTATGGAGCCCATTATACTATCAATATAATCAGGAACCCCCAAAATAGTATAGGTAAGTATTGAGGCCCTTACATTAACGAAATTAACAAAGGCTGCTTGACAACAAAGGGTTCAAGGTCTGCGTAGAGTGTAGGTAGTCATGCCGCCAACTCGCTTCAAACGCACGCCCACGAGTGTGTTCTGTCTGCTCCGTGCATATTCCCACATCTACCTGTACACATAAAGACGCATGAAGCTCCATGCATGCGCGACAATGATCTTTTGCGTGTATCAGCATACCTGCCTGTACATGTGAACATCGGATATACACTTCCAGGGCACGCCAACACCCTGCATAACACCAACCAAGTGTACTAGCCTGGCATGGACAAGGCACCTGGACCGGCTGCGCCAGATGTCCGGCCCTTGATGGCTCCTGCAGTTTAGGATTGAGGGCTTTCCGATTTTTGGTGCAGGGCTTGGGGCACAATGGTTGCCGTTCACTTCTAACACGCTGGGGCAATGCCTTTTCTCTTGCTGAATACTCAACAGTGTAACAGCTAATTTCAATACAGCTACGGCTACGACAACAGCAGCAGCAACAACAACCACCACCAACAACAACAACAACACCAACAACGACACAGCAAAAGCAACAGAAACAGCAGCAGAAACAGCAACAGAAACAGCAACAACTGCAGCAACACAGCTCCAACACCAACACCAACACGAACAGCAACGGCAAAAGCAACAGCAACACCGCCAGCACCGCCGCCACAACAACCACCACCACCACCGCCACCACCAAGACCAAGACCAAGACCAAGACCAAGACCAAGACCAAGACCAAGACCAGACCAAGACCAAGAACAAGACCACGACCAAGACCAAGACCAAAACCAAGACCAAGACCAAGACCAACAACAACAACAGCAGCAGCAGCAACAGCAACAACAAAGGCCACAGCCACAACGACAACGACAACGAGCACACCAACGACAACCACAATCACAACAAGAACAAGAACAAGAACAAGAGCAAGAGCAAGAGCAAGAGAAAGAACAAGAACAACAACAACAACAGCAGCAGCAGCAGCAACACCACAGCCACTACCACCACCGACAACAACAACAACAAGAACGATAAGAATAACAAGATCAGTAACTGCGAGGACGACGACGACAACAACGACGAATACAACTGCCAGTGCCAGTGCTACAGAAGTCGTACTAGCAGCACTACTACTACTACTACTACTACTACTACTACTACTACTACTACTACTACTAAAACTACTCTTGCTACCAGTACCACGAAACTACCACCACCATTACCACTACCAATAGCACTACCACTACGACTACTAGCACTGCCACTACCACTACCACTCCTACCCATGCTCCTGCTACGGTTCCCACTCCTACTACTACTACTACTACTACTACGACTACTACGACTACTACGACTACTACCACTACTACTAGTACTGCAGCTGCTGCTGCTGTTGCTGCTGCTGCTGCTACTACTACTTCTACTACTACGACTACTACTGCGGAGAAGCTGCACGGCAATCATGCTCGTGGCTGCTTGTGAGAAATTATGCTGGAAAAGAGTCGTTTCTCCAAGCAGGCCGAACATCTGACTTGCATTGGGTCTCTAAGTACTCGTGACTAAGCGTCGAACAACATGCCGCGAAGTAGAAACTGAAGAAACATCAGCATCAGTGCCCGCGGAATCACACCCACACTGGCACTGCAGTCTTGGCTTCTCCTGGCTGTGTGCTGGGGCCGCACCCTCAGACACAACCGGAAGCACCTCGAAAAGCGCAACGTATTTTGGTGGACGGATAATTCGAAAATTTTCAAATCCAGGTGCCCCTTCAGGGGTGGTTTGGTCCGGGGATGTCCGAGGAACTTCTCATCCAGCAGCCGACATGATGCACGATTTTAAAGAAGAAATGAAGGTCGGAGACAACAAGCGGGCAGGTCAAGGCTCTGCGTTCATTCAAAGCAAGAGAGTTCTCTCCAGAACGACCTGTAAGGAAAGGAACTTTACTTGCAACCCTGCTGGTAGCAGGCTCGAGCTTCCGGCTTGTCATGGAAATATTTCCCAGGCCCTGGAGCCCTAACTCCCTGCTGCTCTAACCACTCCACTCATAAGCATAAACCGTGAATCCCAACCGGAAGCTTTGAACCCCCAAACTGCAACCCCCTTCCCTAAAACAGACCTCTGACTCATACTTAAACAGGATGCAACATCATTGTATCTTTCGGGCTCAAGTTTATCCCATACTGGTACCTCTAACCCGTGGAGTACCAGTAGAGGCCCTGATGGGATCCCAACGGCGCCTGTGCATGGGGCCTCTTCTTGCGCATCCTTGAAGCCATGATAAATCGCCGCACGGCAGATCCTCTCCTGTCACGGTCTATAATGAAGAGCCAGAGAACGGGAAAACTTCAAGCTTTTGAAGCTTGCGACCTTTACGTTCCCAAAATTTCAAGTCGTCTCGACTCGGACAGTGGCTGCGCTCAATCCGGTGGCTGCATCCGAGGGGCCTAGTTTCCTTGGTCGCGCCATCAGTCCGACGGCCTCAGGTCTGAATACCACGGGTTGAACAAACATTAGCCACGTCAATCTCTGTCTCTCTTCTTCAGCACAGACAGAGAAGGCGGGCACCTCTTATCTTCTCCCAGGTATTAATAAGGGGCGTGTCAAGGCCAGCTAGCCAGCAGCCAGCCACGCAGGCAGGCACAGGCCCAACAGGCCCAGGCCCAGGGAGCCAGGCAGCCAGAGCCAGCCCCGAAGCCAGGCAGGCAGGCAGACAGACACACTTACATACACACATATGCATGTCAATATGTACATACATGTATGCATACGTTCGTTCGCTTGCTCGTTCGCTCGCCATTCCAATCCATTCCTTTTTCAAACCAATTGTCTGATCCTGTCCTACATTGAATCATTCATTGATTCATTCATTCACTCACTCGCCCATTCATTCATCCAGTTAGACATTCATTCGCTCACATACACACACACACACACACAAAACGCACCTGTACGAACATGCAAATATCTGTGAAGCTGGCTCTAGTGTGATACTGCCTGGGTTAGAACCCGATCAACTATCGCCGACCAAGTCATCATGGCTGCTACAACTTAACTTGCAGCGCCCGTTCGAGCAGCTATCAGCAAAAAGACAGAACCGCCAAAGCGAACTCAAGGCCATGGATGGATCTTTTTTAGACTGGTATTCATGCTGGGCGAGCATTGCTAAGAGAGACCCTGCAGGACCCCTGGTGTAGCTATCCTCTCGACTGCACCCTTGCTGAAACATGCTGAATTACTATTACTATCACTATTACGAATACTATTACTATTACTGTTAGTAGTGCTATTACTATTTGTATTACAATTACGCTGAAGAAATAGCCCGAGTCTCCGTGCTGACGGAAAACCGATGAGCCTAAATCTCCAGCAAAAGCCATCGCTCTTCCCCGACATCCTCAACCCACGCGCCTGACTCATACATAGCTTTACATGGCTTTACCTATCTATTTTTCTCTATCTATCTTTCTATCTCTCTCTCTCTCTATATATATATATTTATATATACATGTATAGATAGCTATATAGCATTGCCAGCTGCCTCCAGCAGCTCAGGATCCCGCGCTTGCGCCGGGTATCCTGCAACTCGCTCTTCACGGCTTCTTCAGGTTGGGCCTGGCATGCAAAAGGGAGATCCGGGCTTTTGGGTCCTACGGCTGATGGACAAAATCCTGCATTACCCATTATAAGGAATATACCATAATTCCCATAGTTTAGAGTCCTTAAGGTCATGCAGGATTTTGTCCATCAACAGTGCTGGATGTTTTTGATGCTACCGTTGGAGAATCCGTTCGGGGGTTTGCCTGAGCAAAGCGCACAGACTCTCGAGCCCCCACGTCAGGGACGGCCTGGATCGATGGTCTCGCCCCAATGTGGTGCGAGCTGCATCTTACCCAGCACGTGAAGGCAACCCCAACAGGCAAAGCACTTCACCCGCAATTCCTGAAACTCTGGAGCCCATTCCCCCCGAGGTTCTCCATTAACACATTTCCCAGACATCCCAAGACTCCTAGAGAACAAATCGAAGCTGTCAAGTCCGAACCCAAATGCCCATTGACTCATTAACATCTTCCTTGCCAAACTTTGGACCCACCAAAGGATCCGCCCCCCGGCCACTGAGAAAAGGCCTCCGGAAGCGTGACCACCCCGTGGGAACTTTCCTGCTCCTGCTCGCGCGGAAAGGCCCCGGCTTGGGAACTTCGTAGGTATGGTTTATTATGATAACTGTTTTTATATGGTAGGTTATGGTATATTACGGTAGGTTATAGTGTTTTATAAGACTGTTGTAGAATATTACAGTATATACTATTTGTACAAGCATGGGTGCATGGAGAAGGGTATGTACAGCTACACGATTTGTGGGTATGGGAGCACTTGGATCTTCATGGTCTTCACGGTTGCTTTGAATATGTACACATGCGATGCAGGCAAGGAATATATCTAGCGACTATAATATATATATATATATATATATATATATATATATATATATATATATCTGTGTGTGTGTGTGCATATACATGCATATATCTGTATGTATGTATAATATACATATACATACATATATAAATATATATGACTTAGCGGACAATGCCAGAGCATGTGTTTCTGACCAGAAAAGCCACTCACGAATCAGGAACTGATATGCAGCCAGCTTGGATCTGGAAGAAGCTCGCGGGTAAAACGAAGTGCATAAAATGTCACAATGACAAGGAAAGGCCATTAACAAAGCGGTCGGAATCTTGGCTCTCGAAGTACTTCACGACCTTACAACATCCGCAACACCCGAAAGATTGAAACCCAAACTCAAAACTCCGAAATCGCCACCGTAACTTGATGCCCATAGCCCTGGCTCGTAAGACGACCGGCCTTAATTTCGGGCTTGCACACTGCATCTTCTGCACGCCTCGGTTCACTTGTGGCTTCAAGGGCTACTCTGTATGTGTATGTGTATATATTTATATATGCAAACATTTACGGATCATTTTGAGATTGAGCTCATTGTTCGGGGCTCCCGGGACGGTCCGGATTTAGGTGTCAGGCTTTGGAGATCTGAAGCTAGGCCTGATCAGGAGTCCTTCGAATGCAGGCCCAGGTCTACGATGCATCTTTGAAGGCATCACGAACCGTCAGCAACCTGCCTTCAAGTACCGGCCACTGGCGGCTGTGTCGTCCCTTGAAAACATGTAAGTCGTGGCCGCATCAGAACTTAAACACTAAGCCCGACACAGGCTTCTGAAATGCCTCATCGTTCCGAGGCTCTCTGTCGCTTTCGCTGCAGCTTTGGCAGCTTCGGCGTTCTCCGTCACGTAAGCGATGATGATGTGCTCAATATCGGCCTTGGAGCACTTCCCCTCTGGCCCAAGCGGGTCGGCTTCCCAGAATTAACCATATGTACCCCAAAAAGGTTGTTAAAAGCTGCCTACTTTGAGCTTCAGGATCACAAAGGCTTTAGACGGCCTGGGGCTCTAGGTCCTCCGGTTGACCCCAAGCCGCCAACCTGACGCGCCAGGTATATCGCTTCAACGCACGACGAAAGAAACCCACGTCCAAAACTCCAACCCTCCCTGCACCAAACAGCGACCCCTAAACCCTAAACCCAAAGCTTTGACAGAAGCCTACGCACTCAAAGCAGCTCCACCCCTTATGGCGGTACTAAACTCTGTGGCCGGGCGGGTTGAGGTGGCCCTCCTTCCGGAACCACCGCAAGACTCCTCTGTCAGCTTTTCGGTTTGGGATTCTTTTGAATTCTTGATCCCTGTGAAATCTCACTATGCCTTGAGATCGTAGCTACCCGCCCCCCNCCCCCCCCGGAAGTTCATCGTCGTGGGTACCATTCGAAACCCAACAAGTGAAGCTAAAACTGCAGAGGGTCCCAAACTACAGTTCCACTGTATGTTCCGGGTGGCTCTGAAACCATCGAAACGTCCTTTGCGCTTCTGCATGCACTCCTGCGCGGGCATTTCAAACATCATCCTCATTTCAGTAGCTGGCTACTACAAAGAGAAGTCAGGTTTCTGCTTCGAGGGGCGGCCTATGCTGGTCTGGAACGGCTTGGGAGCTTGACTAGCATCAAGCCCAAGTTAATCAAACCCTAAATATCAATGGTTTGGCTGAACCTCGATGTGCTTAATACCAAACAATCAGCTTTCTAGTGTCAGCAGCACTCACGATCCTACAGGACTCGCGAATCACAAGCAGCCTATGGGGCAATGTTACCAGCAGTCAGGAGCAAGTCTCACGGCAAAGCCGGGAAGGTATCACGCTGAAGACTTACAGCCGAGCCCATGCATGTCTGGCTGCGTGTATGCAACTGCTTGTGCGTGTACAGTAGCCACGATCATTGGCGGCATTGGCGCAACCTCGAAAGCCATGTCGCTTCTGCTTGGGGCTGACTCAAGACTCTGTAGCATTGCACGACAATGGAAGCTCAAGCACCAAAAGACCAACCCTGGTAGGGCGCAAAGAATCCTAAACAACGGTTTGAGGATAAATAGGAGACAAAGGCTGTAGATTGAAAGCCACGGGCTTACGTTTCGAATAGAAACAAACACAGTAGCCCTACCGTCACTACCGACTCTATCCCCAGGAACTCACATCGTGACTCCACATCAGAACTCAACCCTCACACCGAAATCAGAAGAATCCCAACTCAAGTACCAGCACCGAACCGGGAGAAAGGCTGTGGTTCCAATTGCCTACGACCTACTTCCAAGGGCTATTCCCTGTAACTACGGGGTCAAACCAATAATACGCTGTAGGGATTTGGGCAGGAAAGGCTTAAACGCGTCTACTGAGTCGAATACCGTACCCACCAAGCTTGATGAATATATTTAGCCCACATGCATGTGTATCTCTGGGAGTTTCATGAAGCAGTAGACCTTCAGGTGGAGTTAGGTGCGTCTTATAGCAGCACCCACATACTTGTTACCTCAAAAACAAACTGAGCAGCAGGATTCGTGAAGAACCGGAAACAATGCATAGCCCTCAAACCCACAACCCCAATACACCCTGGACCCTGGTGTACAGTTGCTTACGGTTGCCAGGGCATCATATGCTATACTATAGCATACGGAACATAATTTCTGCTAGACTATACTATACTATGTAGTACATAATATACTATGCTTTTTAGTACACAGTACTACACTATACAAGTTTTCAGTGCATAATTACTACACTAGATAGTACTATCAGACCCCTCTCGAGCCTCCAGCTTTGTCAAGACGAGGCTCGTGCGGAGCTGATCGAAAGGAAGCTGCGGCCTGAGCTTGCTCGGGTTTTTAGGGTTGGGGCTTTTAGGGTTTAAGGTGTATAGGGCTTATAGGGGTTTAGGGTTTATAAGTTTAAGGTTTACAGGGTTTAGGGTTTGGGGGCTTTTAGGGTTTAGGGTTGAGGGCTTCAGGGTTTTAGGGTCAAGAGTTTCAAGGTTTAGGGTTTGGGCTGGTTTGGGATTTTCGGGTTTAGGGTTTCCTTTAGTGAGACACACCGCAGTAAAGGTAGAAGTGTCGCCAGTAAGAAATCGGGTTACCTAGGCATTAGGTTCTGCTACTTGGGTTCTAGGCACCCTTTCTGGATTTGTTAGAATTAAAATCCTAAACTCGAATCCTAAACCCTAATCTTCGGGTGCTTGGATGCTTTTCGTCATTGTGCATAAGGCTTCGAAGACCCCTTCAAGTTGAAAACTTGCGTCCTGATACCCTATCTAACCCGGATACCAGCACGAAGCATCATCCTTGCTCCAGGGTTCAAGGTTTAGAGTTTAGGGGGTTTGGGATATACTGGAGGAGATGTTGCTGGATGAAGCAGCCACACCTTGGAACAGTCCACGTGAGAAAACTACTCAACCCGAAACCTCGAAAAACCTGGGATTCGATCGCACTTATGTGCTGCGCTTGGCTGCCTAATCGGGCTATGAGAGTACTAGTCGCTGGCTACGGCAAATAACCTGTACATGTTAGATGGAACATCCTCGTGAGCTTGGGCATGGGCAGGATTGTCGCAAGTCGCTTCTTGATGACTTCAACCTGCATGCAGGTTACTCTTCCACAGTGGGCCACACTTCAGAATCTTCGGTATCCTCTGCTGGGATCCCAGAAGTCAGGGTGCAACACCATGATTTTTCCAATTGCTCTGGAAACCCCATTAATATAGGGGCCTTAATGATTATAATGATTAGAATAGGGTTTCGGGGCCTATTATACTAAACTTATAATAAGAACTCCCATAATAGTTGTGGTGATTATTCAGACCCCTATGTTCTCTAAAATCAACAATATCCCCATCAGGCGCCCGACTTCACACGCTTGGTCTGAACAGCTCTCTCATTACGGGTTTTGGGTTTATGGTCTCATAGAATCGAACCCTACAACACCCTCAGAGGTGAGAATCTCGAACAGCAAGGGGAAAAGGGCGACCCTCACTCCAGCACTTGACATCCTACGGTTTAATCCTACGGCCTACAAAGCAGACATTATTAACTCTAGGAATTGCACACATACTGCACACGACACTGTTGCCAGACAATCAATGCTCCAAGATGGCTAGCCTGCCGCTGGTGCAGGCTCGGCTCCCCTTCTGCTTCGCCGCCTGTCCTGTCCGGCTTTGGTCTTCGGGTCTATACTCCAGAGATCCAAACTGGCGCACCCACAGTTGGGCACAGCTCGAGCTTCCATATGCTTTCCATTCTCTGTCTAGACTATTCCTGTGTGCCCGTGCTTGTGTGCGTATGTTCTTATCTTGTCTGTCCAGGCCAACTGCGAAAGGGTCTCCAGGCGTACCAACACAAGGTTCCGCATAAGTTTAGCTTCCATGGCCGCAACTGTGAGTCCTGCGAACTTTCTCCTGTTACGACTCTGCAACTTTCATTGTTGGGTACATTGCAGCGTTTCGGGGACGTGGGAAGTCAGGAGACTGTGCCGGCCGACGGGAAAGGAGCTGACATGCAAACGTACAACCACTCATGTCTACGAAGATTTATAATCTCACACGTGAGTAGCTAAACACAGACAGGCATACATTGCATTACATTGCATTACGGTGCGGTACATTACCGTACCACAAACTACATTACGTTAGATTACAGTCTGCGACATTACGTTATATTACATACCTATGTACATACATGCATACATACATACACATACACATTCACATACACATAGACATACACATATACATAGACGTATGCATGTGCAGATGCATATGCAAAAACATATACATATATGCATACATGCATACACACACATATACCTGAATGCCTACAGCAATACAAACACACAATCAATCATTCCGTCAATCGGTCATTCCTTATCTAATTGTTTCATTTGTTCAACCATTGACTGATTCATTCCTCCATTCCTGCAATCATCCCAGACAGGCAGTCAGTCAGTCAGCCTTCCATTCATTGCTTGATTCATGCATGCACTCAATCAAGCGCACATATGCACAGCACGCACCCAGGCGTTAAAAAAGCAATGTTCGCACGTTAGAATCCTAAACACACACACACACAGTTTCTAACCTGCTTCGTATCAAACACAACAGCGGTTGCTATGCTGCAGAACCCACGATGTCGTGCTGTATTTGTCGTACTGATTCTTGCGCAGCATGCCATCAGCTACCAGATTTTGGCTGTTCATTTGCATCACAGCTTTGCTTCGCAAGGCTGTATCTCAGAACATTGGAGATGATCATGTACTAATGCTTCAGGTTGACAAAGCAAACGCCGCTTCTACCTCTCTCTATATCTACATGTGAATACCTGTATAACATTCTCGAGCACTACACCACAACCACCACCACCAGCACCAGCTCCACCAGCATCACCGGTACCACCAGCACCGTTGCATGATTCCCCTGCTCGCCTCAGAACCCCAAACGAAGCAAGACTAAAAGTCAGCTCGGGCCTGGCACGCTGCTTGGGCTTCTGCTTCAAACTCTTGCCTCCAGACGCGGACAGGACAAGCTCTGTTTGGTGCACTCTTTCTCCACCTCTTGCTACGTCGTTGAGACTTATTTTGCTAGGAGGAGGCTGTTTGGGGCCCTCCTTCCGGAAAAGTCCGAAGAAGTTACAATGCTACAGCATCCCTGGTTTTGGGTGTAGGGTTTGAGGTGGGCTCTTATCATCCCGTCTCCCTAAACCTTAAACCTTCAGATCAGCCCTTGCACAAAACAAGTCAAAGTCTCTCACCTGCAGGGTCCGCCAGTGGATCCGAGACCATCGTGAGAGCTTGGAGCCTGCAAAAAAAATCACAGGCTAAGTCGAAGATGTGTATCCGCTGGGTTCAGGGGATCATGCAACATGCGATATTGCTTGTTGCGCTAGCAGTGATACCATAACCAGGACTTGCTTGTCTTCGCTTCCTGCCCATCGACGTGGCCGCTACCCTGAGCACCTTGATCAGAAGCCCTACTGTCGTCCTCTGCGTCGTAATTGCTATAGCTCTTGTCGTGACCGTCCTGACCTCCATCCGTCACCATCCTCCTAATAGCGGGGGCAGCCTCCTGGCTTAAGAATACTCAGAAACTACCGGGCAGAAAAGGAAGTTTCAAGGGAAATCCAGATGGAAACCCTTAGACTTTGAAATGGTTTGCCAAGCAATGCCCAAGCTGATTAAGCTCCCATAATTCAGATCATATCTAACACAAAGCCCTAAGTCCGGCAAACCTTGACCCTAAACCCTAAACCCTAAACCTCCTGAATCCTCCCTGCCTTGGCACCTTCTGGGCCGGAGCTGCAGCATCGGTCTCCTGTCACAGCAATCAGTCTCAGGTCCATATTATACTATATCATATTAATTATATGCTACAGTATATTATTATGCTATATTATGTTATACTATAGAATATCATATTATTATATATGTATATATATGTTATACTAGAATTTCTACGATACCATATTATACTATGTCATACTGTATTATACCATATTATATTGCATTATAATATATTAATGCAAATACTATACCATACATTGATATATATATATGCTGTATATTGGATATTAGATGTTAGATATTAGGTACAAGATATTGAACTTTAGATAGTAGGCATTAAATATTTTCTACCATCTGTTATATTTGTAATATATTGTCTATATTATGTACTATATGTCATAGGTTCTACAGTTTATATTATATATTATATATTTAATGACACCGACGAGGACCCCTCCAGAGCAAGGCCTTGGACTCTTCAGCCGGCTTGGTCGCACTCCTGCGAGGCGGAGTGCAGGACAAACGTTAATGTAGAACTTCCACAAAGCACTCTGACCGAGATATGCTCCGAAGCATTACATGACTGCACCGACGTGGCTGCCATTCCTCTTTGGTTCGGCCGGGCGCACACCCCTCAGAGCGCGAGGTGATCTCACAGTCCGGCCCCAGCTAGGTTGCTGCATCTCCCAAACTAAAGAACAAAGCAACAACAAAACGCACAAATCGCCAAAGCGTCAATGACATCAAGCAAGTAAGGATCTGGCGCATGTGCACGGTCGGCCGGCAGCAGCTTCTTTGCCATGTTGTACTTGTACCTCGCAGTCTATGGACCATGCGGGTCAAAGTTCACAGAGAGCCGGGACTGCACGCAGGAATGCACCCCTGCACACTCGGATATACAAGCGATTGCTTATGTGCTTGCACCTGCATGTGTGCAATTGTCATCCCAAACTGTACACATAGGTACGTATACGCAAACATAGAGAGAGAGAGAGGAAAAACAACAAGAAAAACATAGAAAGAGGGAGGGACAGAGAGAGAGAGAGAGAGCGAGCGAGAGATAGAGGAAGAGACCCAGAGACAGAGAGCTATTACTGTCACGAAAGAGATATAGAGAGCATCCTACGGCAAGACATGAAGTGAAATGCCCTAAACCCCAAACCATTCCTAGACCCCCCAACTACCTCGAAGACCCACTATTGAGGGCCATAAGGCCTCTGTTGAAGGGCTTCTGGGGGGGTCCCCGTTTAATGCCTTTGCCAGAGGCCCTGGCAGCTTTGAGAAGCCTTGCTCCTGCACCAGGAGGTACACGAGCCCAGGCCCAGAGACCCGCCTGGGCCAAGGAGTGCTCTTGGAAAGCAAGCCTTCGGGCTTCCTGGGGTTTTTGTAGGAGTCTTGTGGGTTTTCCTTTTTGGGGTTTTGGGTGGTTCAAAGTGAAAGAAACTTGCGGAAATCTAGAACACGAAAAAGAATGCAGCCTGAACAGTGGAGCAGGAGTGTGCAGCTTGGGGTTCAGAAAGGTGTTGGGAAGAGTATGAAGAATCGCCATATGCAGTATGCAAGCAAGAACATGGAACTGAGAACTGCAGGCAACAACATGTAAGAAAAGGAAGCTGGCATCTCAACCATCAGAGCTTCCTGTTTCCGTGTAACAAAGATTTTGATGACGATGATGATAATTGTTTTAAATTTAAAACATTGTTTTAAATTTAAAACGCTCCACCGACAAGGGCCCCCCATGGCCCCCTTAGAGCCTAAGGAGATCCTAAACCCTCCGCTTGGAGCGTTGAAAGCCTCCCGCCTCTGTGGCTTTCGCAGGCGTTGGCCAAGGCCAATGACCTGTTCGGGAAGGGAAGCAGTGCGGAGGGCTTGAAGTTTAAGGTATCGCGTATGGTACAGGGTTTCAAGTGGATTCTCGAGTTCAAAGTTCTGCTCCACAGCCAGCGGCAGGGCATTTCAGGACCCCGTTTCCAAATCCTGCTCCTTAAATATTGGTAGCACAGTGTGGAGCTGCGTTTGGAGGAGTCTAAAAGCTCCAAATCCGCAATCCGAAGCCCAGACCAAGTAGCCTCAAAGGCAGAAACCAACAGGTCCTAGGCAAGCCTTATCACCCCTCACACCCTGAACCACAGAAACCTCCTGGTCACTTTCAGGCTGCAAGACCATTTGGCTCGCCAGCATTTCTGATTATGAGTTGGTTCGTCCGTTCTTAACTCTCCAAGCCCCTCCATGAGTCAGCAAAAATCCTGCACAAGCGACAGTACAAATCCCAATGACGAGGGATCCTTCTTGAGCTGCGCACCTCTGTCAGAGCCGCTGCGTCACTGTCCGGTGTAAGGGACCTTGCAAAGTGCAAGGCCCGCTGACAGCATGGCTGGGTCTATGGCTATGGGCTGATTCGAGGCCTATCATGGTGAGATAAAAAATGTCTGGGAACATGTAGTCGGAGAAAGAAAGGGCCTCATTCTCCCACGTGTCTTACATTCGACTCAATCGACCCCACAGCCTGTCGCAGCTACCCGAAGCCTGAAACACAAACTTCCTTGCGGCTGCATCGTGCTGCATCTGGACGCGTCTCAGATTCTTACATGCACTCTCCGGAAGTTCTTGGTTTGGGAACTGGGGGTCGAGATTCGTCCATGAGGTTTGCCGAAAGGCCGTGGACTGGCAAGGCCAAAGGGAGAAGGCGCGGCCCTGAACCTCACACTCCGAACGCTGAACCTTCGAAACTGTCATACACAAAGTTCCTGTAGGTGTGTGTGTGTGTGTGTTTGTTTGTGTGTTTGTTTGTGTGTTTGTTTGTGTGTTTGTTTGTGTGTTTGTTTGTGTGTTTGTTTGTGTGTGTGTTTGTGTGTGTTTGTGTGTGTGTTTGTGTGTGTTTGTGTGTGTTTTTGTGTGTTTTTGTGTGTTTTTGTGTGTGTTTGTGTGTGTTTGTGTGTTTGTGTGTTTGTGTGTTTGTGTGTTTGTGTGTTTGTGTGTTTGTGTGTTTGTGTGTTTGTGTGTTTGTGTGTTTGTGTGTGTGTGTGTGTGTGTGGGTGCGTGTGCGTGTGTGTGTGTGTATGTATGTATACTATATATATATACAAATAAACAAACAAGCATGCATGTAACATATTCCCAAATGTATGGATACATGCAGATATTCAAACATGTACACAAACACAAACCGCAACATGATGACCGCCGGCATGTAGTGCCGCAGAAAACCTGAAAAGCACATCAGCGATCATGCAGCTAAAGGCTAAAGTTTATTGCGCAAACCCGTGCCTAAATCTGAGAGTCCTGGCGTAGCTGCATAGCAGTGCGAGAAAACCGCCACTGCCCAGAAGGGGCCCTGAAGGAAGCATGCAACATGAATGACACGTGCAAGTGCTTCTGCGCGCATTGCCCGATCGACCCTGACATTTCCGTGGACAAGTATGCGAAAAGCAAAGATCCGATGTTTTGTGACGTCTTTCACAGCTGAGGCCCAGCTGTAAAGCTCTTGTGCATCGGAACTATCGCATCAACAAACGGGGCGGAAATCGAAGACATCGCAGCCATCTGTGTCGTGTCTGGCTAAGCAAAACAAGAACAAGTACACGGAACAGCATCTGAGGCGATGGCCACTTGCAGCGTGGGTAACTTCCGTGCAAGCTCGTCATGAGAACCTGCGCTCAGCACATCAGTCAAGCATCCAAACTCGCAAGCCTGCTAGCCATTTCGTCGTTGTTTTCAAGCCAGACCCTTAACGAAAGGAAAGCGGGAATGTCTGGCTGAAGCGGCTCGCCTCTGTCCCTACACCTCAAAGACCCTCAAGGGCCGACTGTAATTGTAGCCTGTGCCTGCGAAGCTGCCGAGCCAAAAGTCGCGGCCATGTCTTCCGCAGAACCCTTGGTTCGGTTTCTTGGTTGAAAAGTGCAGCTTTCTGCGGGATTACCCCTATGGGAGTTTCCGAAGATAAGGGGTACCTTATTTTGGGGTCCTTATAATAAGGAGTCTACTATTTAGGGTGCTATATTAGGGTCCCCTAGTCTCAGAAACCCCATATAGACCCAGGGAGCTGGCGATGGAACGAAAAGGGCTGAGGACGATGGAAGATCCGGCGGCTTACATCCCAAATCCAGGGTCATGTAGGAACCTGATTAAGGAAGCCCAAGCCTAAAACCCCGAAAATAGTAGGATTCATATAAGCAACCCTAATGAAGGCCCAAGGTGTCTTAATCAGGCTCCTACATTATCATAATACCCTTTTAGATCCCTTATAGTAACCCTTATAGACCCCTTCAAAGGAACCCTAGTACCAAACTCCGAAGCCGGCAGTTCGGAAATCCACTGTGGAGATTTTAGGCCCTCAATGGGAGCATCGGGCTTTGACTTAGAGTACTTAGAACCCATAAACTAAGGCGACTATAGGGGTTAGGTCTATGGATTCAAGCATCAAGTTCAAAGTGCTCTACTTGGGGACGCTCTATCCAAAACTATAGGTCATCGGCATCTGCAAATATTTCCTAGGTGGCAGGGCATCATTATTGAAGATTTAAGGTGTGCTAGGGCTTTGGATTTAGGGTTTGGGGATTTAGCAGGGTTATGGCTGCGGGTCGGGAGGTGTGAGGTGCGGCTGCCCTCACTGTAATAGTTGTCACTCCTCCTGCCTGCAACCGCCCTCCGACTTCGCGTTCAGCTTGGAATGTTGGAAAGCTCTCATCGCTAGCTAGATGCTTCGGGAGGTGGCCGACTTGAGCTCGGGCACTGCTCGCCGGGAACGTCTCACAGGTACTATTATTACTATTATGACTATTATTGCTATTATTACTATGATAGATCCTGCCACCAGGACGTCAGAGCCATGGCTGGAGCACGGCATCCCACTTCCATTGCTGCCGCTTCGTCCCTGGGAACTTGTACTAGCTGTTCAGGATCCAGCAAGAAGGTGTTCGATCCTGCGATGGCTGTTGCGCCTGTCACATGCCCTCAACGTATCTAGGGACCACAACAAGCACCTGAACATCCCAATGAGGATGGGATATTCCAACATCTCCGGTTCAAGCAAGCCAATGAAGTAGGGACATCTAAACCAAGAGTTTGTGCCCAGGTGGCTTCATTGCCTCATTATCATTAGCACGAGCTGTCCGACTGGTGGAGCGACTGGGGCTTCCCGCGACTGCTGCCCAACACCCTGTAGGTTCCGGACTTTCAGGCTCCCCTTTCTGCCTTTGTCTGTATGTGTTGTGCTTCAAGCTTCGCTGTAGCCTTCTTGGTCCAGCCATGCAGCAGAAAGCCTGAGCCTGACCTCCAGATTCTAAACCAGACCTCTCACTCCAAAACTCAACTTGGCAGCCTCTGCCCTCACCTCTCAGGCCTGGCAACGAAGCTATGCACGCCAAAGGATTCGATAGCCTTGAGGCTACATTCATAGTGGATAAAACTGAATTCCTGTTGATTGGTACATGAGCCCTTCAGAATATCAGGCAAGCTGCTCATGTGGCACCTCGCCAGCTTCGGAACCCTGCATCAGGCTTCGAGTTGAGGGTTTCGCGATGTGTTCTCCTGAAAATCTCGAGTACAACACTTTAAGGGTCGGGTCTTCAGCAAGACTCGGATACATCAACGAAACCCTGCGAAATCTAGCAGTTTCCATACGGGTTCTATAGGGGGGGGGGTGCCTATTCTGCTACAAAGCGGTTCTATAAGGGTTAGATAAGGGTTACCATACAGGTCACAGCATGTCGTAGGAAAGCCTCGAGCTTGATTCACAAAAAAAGGCGGGTAAGCTTGCACGAATGCAAACGCAACTGGCTTTAGCAAACTGCTTCGCTGCAAGCCTCAAATGCATGGAGCCATGTGCCAATTGGCAGCGACCGTGAGGCGCGACTATGAGCACGGGGCCGAACAAGGGTAGTGGTGCGTGCTGCACATATGCTGGCTTATCCATGTAGACGAATCAGAAGCGAGGTAGATAGGACAACCTCGAAACTGAAACCCTGAACTCTTCAGCCGGAAGCTGAGTGTCCGGCGAGCCCGTATCGATGTAGTGGAGGGTGAGCTGCTCCTCAGTGCCTTCCACCGTTCTGACACTGCCACTCACGAACTGGCAAGAACGATAGACTTTAGGGTGTACCTGGACCCCAAGATCCTTTTACGAGTCTAGGGTTTAGGGTTTAGGGTTATATTTTTCTGCGGTTTTGGGGTTTAGGGGAGACTTCTGGAGGAGGTTTGAGGCTGTGGAGACTCTCCAGGGTTTGGGCTTCAAAGGCGCGGCTCAGATGATGGAGCTGCTGGGCTTCTCCTATGTTCTCGTGGATAGCGACGGATCCTAACTCCTAAGTCGCGGCTCAGATGATGGAGCTGCTGGGCTTCTCCTATGTTCTCGTGGATAGCGACGGATCCTAACTCCTAAGTCAGAAGCGCCGGGCAACGTAAGCAAGAGGTCAACAAAGCCTCTCGATTTAAGTGCAGAATTCAGGATGAATTGTCTAGAAACACTAATGTAGGGGCCTGAATAGGGTTTTCGTTATACTCTACTATAGACATGATAAGGAACCCCAAAACCCTATTGGAATTTTTGAAACTTCAGTTTCGGCTAGC
The DNA here is from genome assembly GCA_003297005.1 of Symbiodinium sp. clade A Y106. NCBI lineage: Eukaryota > Dinophyceae > Suessiales > Symbiodiniaceae > Symbiodinium > Symbiodinium sp. clade A. The sequence goes on along the minus strand of BGNK01000669.1, from coordinate 73,202 downwards.
TGGAAACCTGAGTCATAAGCTGAACACCGAACCCGATCCGAAACGCGGATTTCACCCACAATCAGCAACGGCAACAGTTGCAAAAGGAGACGTGCTAGTGGCGGCTAGTATTCATATCGAACTCCAAGATAGCTATTTAAATTACATCGTTTGTATGTAGTTGTGCTTGAACCCTTTACTCTAAAGCTCATTGGTGCGAGAAGGCTCGTCATCCGCGCCTTCTGCATTGCTCATGACTCCCAGCCAGCAGGCAGCCGGAGCATTGGACACGCAAAGACTCCGAATCCCTCAATTCCGGAACCATTCTCGGAACCATTGTTGACCTAACACAGGAATCTTTGAGGAGGGATGCTTAATGAAGTGATCTTGCACTGTGCATCGCGGAGATTCAAAGGCTACGGCCAGGGCTGATACCTGGGCTTCATTCTCCAATAGGATCTGCCGCAGACGCGTGTTTTGCACATTTCGCTTCAGCTCTCCTGCGCATCACTTGCACTTCTGCGGACGACTTGATGCAGAACTTCGTTGGTAGGAGATACAGTAGGTGCCCAACATGCACTTAGAAGCCCAGCTTGAACCTGACAACCTGTAAAGAATCTCGTGGCTTCGGACCCTAGTGAAAATTAGTGAGAGTCGCTGCTGATTGCTGGTAAACTATTCGCATGCAGTTTGGTCTCACTGTATGATATGATTTGATGACCTTGGGCAAACTTGAGAATACATCTGTCCGAGGGGTCGTCGTCCTCCGCTTTGAGCTGGTACTGCTGCAGCCGTTAGCGATGGTGGCCGTCAGTGCTATCGCAGGATTACGGCTCTGAGACGAATGGCACAAGAAGAGCTGGCCGCAGTACGATACTCTCAAGAGTAGTGCCGTTGAAAGATACTATCGGTACACCCAACTTCATCATCATAATCGCTATTGATGGTGTCATCGATATCATCCGCATCTACATCGTTGTCATGAACAGCAGCAACAGGCAATAGCACAACCAACACCACCGCCGCTACTGCCGCCATCGCCACCACCACCAGCACCAGCACCACCACCACTTCGTTGTCTCGGCCATCACACCCGCCGCCACTATCATCGACATAATGAGCGTCCTGTTCCTAACACTGGCAGACATAACAAGTCATGATAAATCTTGCTGGTTTCTCACAAACTGACCAACCTCAAAATGACCTTACCCTGCGCCTCCCACTCCGGAGGCAGCTCCCACTGCTGCGTCGCCATGTTGAAACGGTACCTGGTATAGGCTCCGACACAGCGCTCTGGAAACATGTTCTCGGATCCTCGGTACCTGCTTCCCTGGGTGCCTGTCAAGCATCAGTCCAACCCGGGGGAAAGCTGGCCTCATCCTAGATGACATGTGCATCAAAGCCCTGATGTCATCTTAGACCTGAAGCTGAGCGCAGCCAAAAAAACAAAGACCTCCACCAGTCAAACTTCCCAGACATCGGTGATAATGTCTTCGACACTGGGTGTATGCTAAATCGTAACTCGCACGCCATAGATCCACGATGTAGCCGCAAGCCGAACCCGTCTCCTTGAACACCCACCCCCTAAACCCTAAAATCCCAGACGTTAAGCCCTACCAGAGCCTAAAACCCTACATTCGGAGCCCTAAAACCCAAAAATCCTACTAAAACCCTAAACTATAAGCCATGACCAACCAAACCCCCAAAGCCTACTAAAACCCTGAATTCTAAGCCCCATAAACCACAAAGCCCCACTACTAGAACCCTAAGCCCCAAACACTACTGGAACTCCAAACCCCAAACCCTAAACTCCAGACGCCGAAGCGGGGAGAAGCGCACAGGTTGGGCAGCCCCAGGTCAGCGCGAATCGGGAAGAGCCTCGCCACTCAGACTATGGATTTCAGGGTTAAAGATGGGGGGTTAAAGGTTTAGGGGCTTAGGGTACAGGGTTCAGGATTGGAGTTTCAAGGTTCAGGGTTTGGGTTAAGGTTTATACGGTTTGGGCTTCAGGGTTCCGGTCTGGGTCTGGGGGTGTGCGTTTTCGGGTCGAAGGTGTAGGGTGGAGAGCTGGCAGAGGGCAGCCCTGCTTTAATAACCCCTATAGTATCCCTAAGACTCCCTACAATCAGCCCTTAACAAAAAGTCCCATGGCAACCCCTATACTTTCCTGCAAAGGTCGCTGGAAACGGTCACGAAGTCTTCGGAGATACGGAATGTCAGGAAATGTGAGGACGTGGGATTTCAAGACCTCGGCATAGAGCTTAGGCCCTGAGCTCATATGTCCGGGCTTTCAGGAAATTAATGATTCGAGCTCGGAGTCTTGGGACGTAGGCTCTTCCCCAAGAACTTTCCCATAGCTTTTCTTGAATTGAGCCTAATATAGGGACCTTAAGAATTAGAATAGGGTTTTGGGGCCCATTGTACTATACTTCTTAAATTCAGGAACCCCCAAAATAGTATGGGTAATTATTCAGGCCCCTATATTACCGTTAGCAACCGTCCTAGGAACCCTGAAGCTTTCCGCCCCGCACCCCACCCACCGGTCCTCCGGCGCAGGCGGGCCAAGAGCCCATCTTCTCCTGACTCCCTGGTGCGAGGTGACTCGGATTTCGGCTTCGGGCTCGGGTTTCGAAGGCTTGTCTTGTGATTTTCCTACTTTTGGTTAGTAGGGAATGGAAGAATGGTAGTAACAGTAGTTATAATTGTACCCCATTCCTCCATTCCCTACTAACCAAAGGTAAGTCTTGGGGGTTACTCTATCCCAGGCGGGTTGATAATTTGACTACGATCGTCACTGGACTTACAATGCTGTCAAGCCGTAGGATGGCATCATGCCTCAGCAGATAATGCAGCATTCTGAAGCAGAGGTACCATCCACCAGCTCACGACCAAGCTATCCGAATAAAGCTTTGAGCCCCAGGATATCCAGAGTGGGCCTCTGCTGCCACTGCTGTCGCGACCGGCTCCGTGATGAAAATGACGGAGAGTTGTCCTAAGCGGCGACTGAGAAGTTGAGATGCGACAAACCAGGAGTCCGAACCGCCACAAAACCTGACTGAGATTGTGCAATCTGACCCTAAACCCTAAACCCCAGCCCTAAACACTGAAACCCTAAACCCAATAAACAAAGGTGTCACCAAATGCCTCGGACACTTGGACATGACTTCTCAAACCTCGCTGGAAAGGCAAGTCTCGGCGTAGTACTGCTCCTGTGCATGGGCTCATAATTATATGATATGACACATGATGATAACATATCGTATATCATTTCATCATATATAGTATAAGTATAATATAACATAATATCATATACTATAAATCATGGCTTCGGGATTATCCGGCCATGGATTTGGGGTCTAGCACCTATGATTCAAGTTCTGACTGCTGAGTTCCGGCCCCCTCCCAGGATTCATTAGCAGAGCTTCCAGCATGATCAGAGGTGTGCAAGAACTTTCACTTTCAACTCAGACTCTCGGAGGTTGACCTCCAGCAAACTCCAAGGCTTTTAACAGACATCTCGGAACACTGGAAATAGATCCACCGTACACGGCTGGTGTAGAACGGAAATGCGACAATCTAGCCGACACATGTGCGCAAACCTGCAGAGTTCCAGAGTCCTGGAGAGATTTGAACAGCCCAAGCCTATTTCAAAGGTAAGAACGAGTCATCTCAGATCTCGATGCCTCCTCCTCCTCAGAGCCACTGGTGTCCACCTGTCATGCAAGACAAGCGAAACACGGACAACAAATTCAACATGTACTTCGCGATGAGTGCACTTCCAAGTGTGTCCGCCAGTTGCCTCACCAGGCGATGAAGGGCCGTGGGCAACGAGAAGCCCGGGCTTCGCTTCTCAACTCGAGCGGTTCTTTCTGCACTGAGGCTGCACTTGAGAAAGGATGTGGTTTGTGGGATTTCGGCCTCTGCCAGCTATGCCGTGCAGTGAGATTTGCAGGCACCTGCATGTGATACTAGTTACTAGCAGCAACAGGAAGACGTTTCTAGATGCATGCAAATCCTTACACGGCAAGATTTAATTGCGGGAAGAGCTCACTGCTGCAAGGACTGCAAGGGAGCTGAAAAGCTGCGCGCAGCCTGCTTACAGAAGCAGAACCTGTACAACACCCTCATAAGAGGGAACAGAATTAAAAGCCGAACATGGTGCTTACTGTACTGGCTCTCGAGACCAACGCAGGTCTCTGAAATCAAAGTGACGAGGATTGACGAGGTTAGTCGGCCTGCTAAGGCCTCACCTCTGCTTCGACAAGGAGAAACCGTCCCTCTGCAGCTTCATGATGGCGACAGCCTGCAGCTCTCAACCCTCGCTCTCGTTTCAAAACGCTCTCCAACTCTCTTCACTGCACTTGAGCCCAGGAGCCGTCACCGAGAAGACGGGCATGAGGCACATCACCGGGTGGTCCAGCAGGGTGCGAGCTCGGCCCGCTTTCTTACCCTGGGCTCTGTCCCGGTAGGTCGCCTGCCGCAGATACCGCAGGACTCGTACGGAGAATCGTCCAATCAAACTGTCATTACTGTTGCTATTGCCAATACTGTTGCACTCACTGTGATTATGATTGTGAGACATATTGGTATTATCATGATTGCCATTACCATCACCATTATTGCTGCTACTTGTTGACTTTATGTGTCCTGTGACTTATGATGTTGATCACTATACTATTGAATGCTGCCTGCTGTCGTTCATGATTAATATAGGGGCCTAGATAATTACCGATACTATTTTTGGGGTTCCTTTTGATGGCTATAGTATGATGGGCCCCAAAACCCTATTCTAATTATTCAGGCCACTATAGTATTGGAGTGCTTGGGGAGCCCAGGGTTCTGTAAACCGGTCCTGCGATGGTTGGATCTCCAATGCCCGGCCCACTTTTCGCGTGCCGAAGACGCAGTCCCAAAGACCGCCGATGGAGCTGAAGGTGTAATTGCCTAAAGTTCGGGGCTAGGGTTATGATGCACTCGAATGTTAAAACTCCGAGACGGGAACATGCGCAACTGCCGGCGAGCAGCATCCCTTGTGGCCTTCGTGATGCCAATCGTGGTGGTGTGGCATCTGCGCAAATGGGAAATACCTGACAAAACGCATGGGCTGGGTCTCAAAGACGTCGCAAGTCTGCCGCGGATTGTAAAGCTTTGCGCAATGCAACGCAACCAGGGAAGCAGCGAGCTTCCTAACTGCCAGCAACTGGCGTACTCTGCTACGTTTTGTCGGTGCCACAGACGAAAAGCATATAGCAACAGGAACAAGGGCCTCTGCAGCTGGTGGGCCAGATTGAATCCGCAGCTCACGCCAGAGTGCTTCTCCTGAGAATCTGTGTTATGGAAACGATTGCTGGAGGCCTCGCTGCTTTATGCACAAAGATATTCTCGCGAGCATAGGTACTGCCAGACAAGATGTACAGCTGGAGCTTCTGAGTAGGGAGGACTTCTTTTCAAGTTCAGATTCAACCGCAGACAGACAAACCTGTGAGACCTTGGCGCGGCCACAGCTTGCAATGACACATTCACGACAGATCCCAAATCACAATACATCCGTAAAAAAATATGCGTTTACCGTTTGGCTCTAGTCTCCAACAGCCCAAAACTTAAACCCTGAACCCCAAGCCCTGAAACTCTCAAGGCCAGAGAGACTCTGTGGGGATGCATAAGCGATTCAAGTCATGGTCTACTCCTCTGCTTTAATTACTGTGGGTCCCCACAGAACTACTCAGACACTCAGACACACACACACACACAATCCGTTTCTTCCTTACTATATAGCCGAGGTGTCCAAACTCTCGAAGATGCGGAAGATGTGCGAGAACCAGAAGGTCCCGTGGTCCAGGGGAAGGAGGGCCTCATGAAATCGCTGAGACTGGAAACTTCCGAAAAGCAAAGAGGGGAGGTTCCCGCAGGATCCGTGGATCACTGCAGGAGTCATCTTCTCAATGACTCAGCGGACCGCCTAGTTTTTAACCGCCTGTTGCAACGAGCATATAGCTCGAATGCTTATATAATCAGGCGTTACAGACAATTATATCTTGGAACATGGCAGATCTGAGTTGTGTTAAGCCCAAAGGCCTGCGCGCAAAAGTGCCCCACCACGGCATTGCCGAGGTTGTCCAGCCAGTGGTCGTCGTAGGTGTTGCGGGACAAGGGGTGCTTAGCCCAGTGGTGGTAAGAGTGGATCTTGTCCCAAAGGAACGGAACCACATGAAGAGCTCGATGCATCCAGTACATGCCGAAGGACATGAGGTAGTGGTTGGCCACCAGTCGAAGCACCCGCTCATGAAGGGGTGCCACGATGCTGGCCGGTGCTGGGTAGTAGCCGGGGATTGCAAAGTAGAGACCCAGGTTGAAGGCAAACTGACTGAGCAGGGTTAGACGATCATGAACGAGAATGGTCTGAAGCTGCTCCATGTCCCTTCCACACAGGTCCCTCTTCTCCTTCAGCGCATGTTCCTTCGGAGGCTGTGTGCGGAAGCTGGGGAAGCTGAAGAACACAGCCTCCAGGTAGGTGTTGTAAAGACGCGTCACAGCAGCCTTCGTGCAGAGGAAGGCAGCGAGCTCTTTCAGAGTCCAAGAGCCTGGGACATTCACCTTCTCACCGGGTAGCAGGCAGGCTGCAGCCACTAGCGACCCCAAACTGCCAAGTTCCAGCAAGGTGAGGGACCAGTCGCCACTCCTGACTTGTCCGGCTTCTGGGGAAATGAGGGCTGTCCTCTAGGATCTATGTAACAAGCATTTAAAGCAAACTGCAAAAAAACTTCGGCACTGCTGAGATTCAGCAACAAAGAAGAAAAGTGGTGGCGAAAGCTCAGCTTTTCGGATGGGTACTCCAAGGTGTACACCATCTCCTGGGAGGAGCCGGGTCCACTGTGACTCTGGTCAGGGTGCAGCTCAGTGGCTGAATTATAAAGGGAGTTTGCCGGGTCGTCTTCGCTACGCGCAGCCCACCGATGATCAACATTACAGACTTTAGCTGAAGTCCTTCGACTGGCCGGACATGATGTCCAGGGTCACAACAATCGCGGAGGCGATGTGAGGATGCACTATGCACGGGTGCTTCGAGCAAAGCACAGCCAGGTGACGGATGCGACACGCGAGAGGTCAAGCCAAGCCTTAAATTTCAACAGTCAGTGCGTTCAACGCCTAGCCTGCTTGACTTAGCAGCATGCCCACGGACCTACTCTGATGTGCTACAAACTTCCCTGCCACGCGCGCAGTAGGTTCTCAGTGCGCTCTGATGCCTACGTGGGCGATACAGTTTCCGCAATACGAACAATTAAGTAAATACACATGTGTATATATGCATATACACACACACCTATCTTCTGACAACTTGAACGAAAACCTGCCTCGGGCATTCCCGAGCTGATGTACCTGTGCAATGGTGCAGGACATGCCGCGCACCAGATATGATGTTCAACAGGCTGTATGGGATCTAGCATGCAGACCGCTTCAAACATGCTTCAGCACTTATTAGAACACAGCGGCACCTCGGCAGCGGCGTTAGTAGCAGCATGCCACTACATTTCAGATTAGGTCGCTTCCGTAGATCAGCTGGTGTGTATGGTTTACAGATTCCGGATGTCCGATTCTTTGCAGAGACCGCTGCGAAGAGCTAAGTTCCACGGTTTTACCTTGTCAGCCATGATTTTTGCGGGACTTCTTGCGGCCTGCTAGTGCCGCGGAAATCGTTTGAAACGGAGGGAATTGAAAGCCTGCGGGCAAAGTCGATGTAACTACGTGCATGTATAACAGCTAGACCCGAACCTCTATCCATATTAAAGGCTGTGGCAGCTGACCTGCCTGTCATGGTCATGAATAACTACATGTGTATACTGAATATACATGGGGATCAACTATCCTGAAACAGCACGTTGCAAGACGTATCTTGCAGGACATCTTGTTCCGGTGTGCGGAAGCACCTGCTCGGGTACTCGACAAAGCTCTCTGGGCCAGCCTGCTCAGCATGGCTTTTTTGTTGGGAGACGGTTCAAACTAAATGCCCGGCGCGAAGACAGCAGAAAGGGCCCGGGGTTTCAAGTCAACCTTCTACAACGGTTGTCATCTCATGTCATCTCCACGATTGTGGTTGCTAGTGTGTGTCTGTGATTCCTTTGGAATTGAAAAGATTACGATGGTTGGTACTCCTATTGCTATCACTGTTGCAAGGCTATTGTCTTCATTCCAGACTGGTCTCGTTCTGGTGCTACTTCCTATCATCGACACTGCTGCTTCAGCGCATTACTCGTGCTACTGTTGTTGGCGGTACGGCCATTCTGACTGCTTCGACGGAATGATGTGACAAGCTCTTGCACAACGTATTTCATCGCCCATAAACCCTTTATGCAACACCCAGCTACATGCAAGCCTGAAACTTTGGCCCTAATCTGGCCTCAACCCACAGCATAGTGGACTCTAAACAGCCCGCTAGACGCACTGCAGGCCTTCTGAACATGGTTGACACCAGTGTCCTTCTCATTAGTCTTCCAAAATCTTTGCAACCCTATTGCCACTTCATAATCATATCTATCATATATGAGCACACATCTAATTTTTACCAGTATCGCAGAACCCACGGAACTTTTCAAAGGCCTCCTGGTAGGGAACATCCCAGGGGGCCCTGAGCCGCATCCCGGCTTTTTTGCGTTCACTTAAAGGGTCTAGGGCCAGGGTCCTGTTTGGGGTTCATAGCTTTGGGCAGTAGTTGTATGGTTCTAACGGTTCCGGGCTACAGGGTAGGGGTGTCAGCAGAGGCAACTCCAGATCTCCCATCATACTGCGCACTTCACCTGTGACAGGAGCCCGGTTTAGGGCTCAGGGCTAGGGCTAAGGGTACATTGACAAAGCGAGGACAACCGCAAAGATGACTATTTTCATGCTCCTCGCAGCCATCAGCAAAACCCTGCAGCACCGCCCGCAGTCCAAACAAAATCAAAACTGCACCGGTCCAAGGAAAGAGGTCATCTTCAGAATTTCACCCGAGGCGCTATGATGCACCCTGCAGCCTAAGTACTCTGAAATTCGAAGACATCACGAGACACCACATGCGAGCTCAGTCGGATTGAGCTTTAATCAGATCCCAAAAGACATGATCACAGAGTTCAGCGCATTCCGAGTCGTGTGTGCAATGAGGCCAAGGCTCCTGGAATCCCGATCTCTTCTACTCAAAACAAGCCACTCCTCTATAGCCTCTAAGCCTCAACCTCCCCATGAGCTGCTGGCGCCGCATCACTGTTCTGTACGATCTCCCCGGGGAAATGCTGCATGCCGCAATTCGGGCTCCATGCCTGCACAGGCACTACGCCATTACCACCACAACCATTGCCAGACGACCAAATAAGGTCTCGCACGCGGTTTTGACGTGGATCTCCGCTTCTGAAATGAATTGGGACGACCACCCCCGCAAGCTCCACACAGCTACAAGTAGCTTTCGTGAGAATTGGAACTACTTCGTTGCCCGGCTTGCGGCAGGCACGGAAAGTGCGATACGAGATCCTTCACTAGCTGCTAGCTAACACATGAACAAAGCCAACTGCACCTGATCTATCGCGACAGCATCAACTGATTGTTTTAAGTTTTAAGTTTACGTACGGTTTTGCAACTGTGAGACACCCCGGCCCCGGCTGAATCTTGGTACCCTCTACAGGAACACCTCGCGTCCTAACCGTTCGATGCCTTAAGCGACGGATTTGTGGCCTTCTTCTGCTGGAGCTCTGCGACTTTTCGTGGCAGAGGAGCACCAGGAAAAGAAGGTGCCAGTCCTTCAACACGGGATTCAGAAATCAAGACCCCTGAAGGAGGATCGCTTTATAAGGATCCACTGCGAAGACTTGACTTGATTTGGCTTGAGGACTCAAGGCCTACATGCGGAAGGCCTACAAAAATGGGACGCATAGGCCGAGGAGATTCCCCAAGTTGAGAGGGCCGAGCGTCGGAGCCGGAAATCTCAAAAGGGTTTGGGTATATGTTCTGCCCGGTTTCCACAAGGATTTTTCATGATGTTACAAACGTCTGGACAACTTACTAGGATAGCCAGCAAGCCCCAAACCCGGCCTGACTGTTCAGTCGAGTTTGGGGTGCCAACATCTTATATCGTCGCCCCGTCATACAATTTAACTCCACATGCAGGGCCTCGCCTCGCGGACTGGCACAAGCCCCTTCGTGTTGCCTCCGGCCGACATCTTGGTGAGTTTTGGTTCGAATTCGTTCCTGTTTACGGTTGCTGTTGGGAGCCCATCAGCAGACTACTCTGGCTCTTCTACGTCAGGCTTGCCTATTGGTTTGCCTCCGTGCGAGTGCGGAATTCACAATTCAATGGAGATGGCATGCTTGTGTATGCATGCAGTTGTGCATGCCCTTACATGTGTCGCATTCTTCTGGGATGTCTAACGTACCAGAACAAACAGACTTCAATTTGCGGGCCCAGCAAGGGGCGAACAGCCTCCCATCCAAAGCTGAGTGTCGATGTCGACGAAGCAAGGTGACGCAGTGCATGTGCCTGGCGAGGATGCCGAGAAGCTTCGCAAAGTCACACGGTTTCCGACTCCCTCACCCCCAGTCAACAAGATCTCAAGCCCCTTGAACCCCTCTCAATGCAGGTTCGGTGGTGCAGAGCCTTCTGTTTTCGGGCAAGCACTCAGTGTCGATGCACATATGTGTAATTATATCGGAATACCGCAGTCGAAGGCAGTCTTTGTCTCTCTCTTTCGCCAGGGCTGCAGGGAGAGGGAGCGACCCTTCCTCTCGCGCAAGTGCGACCGACCCCGCATGTGTCTGTGTCTCTCTCTCTCTCTTGGGGTTAGGGACGGGTCAACGTCCCCGGGCTTCAAAGCCCACCCACTACATTGAGTGAGTCCTGCGGGGAGTGAAAGGCGAGTGTAATGCCTCCCCGTCTAAGGCCATCTTTCTTTCGCCAGGGCTATGGTGTAGGGGTTTGACCTCAGGCCGTCTCTCTCTCTCACTCCCTTTCTCTCTGTCTCACTCTCTTTGTCTCTCTGTCCTGTATTTGTATCGGTCTTCCAACTATCTGTCTGGCTATCCATCTATCGCCCTCGCTAACCTGTTCATCTACCCGAATCTACCCATTTGATAATCTATCTGCCATCGAACTGCTAAACTGTATGCATACACGTGCATGCATCCATGCACAAACAAATTGGCTTAGAAGCATGTGCACATTGATACTCATGCACATATGTATACATACATATATATATATATATTATACACAAACACATACATACTTGAATCTGTCTAGGTGCAGTCACGCTAGCACGATTGAAATGCATGCATGACTGGACTATGCATGCACGTCGTACACATGCATGTTGTATGTGAAGGTGTGTAACTATACATGCACGGAGAAATATAAACTCATGCATGCAGGTACGTATCCTCCTATACACGTATGTAATGCCATGTCCTGTCCTGTCCTGTCGTGTCGTGTCCTGTCCAGTCACCTGATGTGATGTGGCGCATCGTAATGAAACGTGCAAACGTATGTTCGTATGCGCGTTCGTACTTAGGTATCTACGTATGTACGGATGTTTCTGTTTCCTCCGTTTAGCTGAGACGGGCTGTCTTGTTTTTTCAACCTATATATTGTAAACTAGTCGGTAGACCCGCAATGCGGAAGTAAAAACAGAATCGGTGTTGGGGTGCAGGTTAATCTTCACATGTCTCATAGCTTAGTGTGGGCGAAGAGGAAAACATCGTAAACATCGTGAAACAACAATATGCGATACTTAGAGGAAAGCGTACGAAAACAGAAGACTGTAGCGGAACCGGTGGCAAGACGGGTGATGGCGGGAGGTTGACGAAATTTTTGGATGTACATAAAGATGTACAAAAAAAAATAAATATATATATATATATATGCTAACCCCCCCCCCCATGAACTACCGCGAGGTGCCGCGATACCGCCGCCAATCCTCCTACGTGTGGGCTTCTGGTGTATCATCCAACTTTGAAGTTCCCAGGGGAGAGCATATGCATGACGGCAGCCGGCTTCATTTTCAATTCGTTGCGACGTTTCACGCAGATACTCCGAGAGATGATAAACGATGAAAGTTTCTGTCTGAATACCCGAAGATAAATATGGGCGCGAATAGCAACCCCAAAATAGCCTTCACTGCAGTCTCAGATCAAAGCCCCAGCAACACATATGAGTGACAGGAGCCTTGATTGACTCCTGTTCCTAAACAACAGAATCCCTATCACTAACCTGCCACTAGACCTTACATTGGCCCCCATGGTGACAGTAGTATCCTGCTTCTTTTTCACCCCAAAGAGATGCCTTATAGATCAATAGTTCGTATGGATCAAAATGCTATGTCGACTAATAACCCCATTCTACATCCCCATATTACTACCCATATCGATCTGAAGGTTAAGACAATAGCATAAATACATCAGCCTGATTGGCCCCCCCGATAGTAAGGATATTGCAGTCCCCTTGACAACCCCAGCATTGGATCTGACTCAAAATGCGCCTTACTCGCAAACTTAAGATCGATCTTAAGATCACCCATAAGCTGTTCCCATTGGTAGCCTTCGTACTGTACCGAATACTTCCCTGAACAGAAACCCAGACCAGTGGCCTCACCAACAGGTTAATCAATCCAGATGTAGCTGTGGTATCCGTAGAAGGAGCACTCTATTCTAGACCCCGAAGTCCCGAAGTTTAAGGTCATGGCATCCCCAATACGAGTTCCTATTGTATCCATACAAGTACGCCAAATACTGCCCAAACAGTTACTTCAACAATAGACGTCATACTCATACTAATATTAAACTACACAAAACGAACTCCACCAAGAACCACGATCCTTGCTGTGTTCGCTCTGGCGTTGCCCAAATGATGGCCTTTAGGTTTTTTGGGATTATAAAATCATTTGTTTGTTTACATCAACATTTATACTGTATATGGCATACCCTTCTCACTGTGCTATATGATCGATCATGTCGGACTTGCTGCCAGACTTGCCCGTATACCTGTAAGTNTCATTTGTTTGTTTACATCAACATTTATACTGTATATGGCATACCCTTCTCACTGTGCTATATGATCGATCATGTCGGACTTGCTGCCAGACTTGCCCGTATACCTGTAAGTACACTTATGTGTGTGCATGCACCTATGAACCCTTAGGTTAAACCTGTGCTAGATACCTGCATAATGGCGAGAATCGTTAATTGACTCCTGACTCCGAGCAACATCAACCCCAACCCTATCCTTGTCATTCGCAGTTATGTCAAAGGTGGCCGTAATATTCGCAAAAACAGCAGCCCTAAAGTCATCTATAGTAGTCTTTGTACCACCCATAATCTGACCCCAATGTTTCTTTCTTGAATTTGCAACCATAATCAGCTGGAAGAAATCGTAGTGCTAGCTGTGAGAACTCGAAATCCTGGGTCCGGGTCTGTTAAAGTTGCGATACTAGCTTTCTATTGACCCCAAAACTGATCCGAATAATGTCCTGGTTATTACCCAGTCTATTGTATAGTACTGACGCTAAGCGGACTCGAATCGCAATAGTGATGACACTGGAACCTTGTTGACAACACTAATACGTAACGCGCACAAACAACAAATGAAATGCGGCAAAGCTTGGTCGTGGAGGGAAATCCTGAAAGAAACTAACGGTCAGACTCCAAAAAGATTGCTTTTTTGGTTTTCCCTAAAGGAAAAAGATGGTTTTTGGGCAGGAAAACCAACTTGTTCCTAGGGTTTTGGCGTGAAAAACCAACTTTTGCCTAGGAAAAAGATGGTTTTGGGAAGGAAAACCAACTTTTTCCTAGGGACAACCAGAAAAACCAAAAAAAACACACTATGCGGCCAGACTCCAAAAAGATGGTTTTTTTGGTTTTCCCTAGGAAAAAACTGGTTTTGGACAGGAAAACCAATTTTTTCCTAGGAAAAGATGGTTTTGGCATGAAAAACCAACTTTTTCCTAGGAAAAGATGGTTTGGCGTGGAAAACCAACTTTTTCCTACCAACTTTTTCCTAGGAAAAAGATGGTTTTGGGCAGAAAAACCAACTTTTTCCTAGGGATAAGATGGTTTTGGGCAGGAAGACCAACTTGTTCCTGGGCAAAACCAAAAAACCATAAGTTTGGACTTTGGCCGCATAGTCTCCCAAAAGATGGTTTTTGTTTTTGAATTTTTGGTTTTCCCGAGGAAAAAGTTGGTTTTCCTGCCCAAAACCATCTTTTTCCTAGGGAAAAGTTGGTTTTTCACGCCAAAACCATCTTTTTCCTAGGAAAAAGTTGGTTTTCCTGCCCAAAACCATCTTTTTCCTAGGGTAAACCAAAAAAAAACATGCCGCATAGTGTCTCAAAAGATGTTCTTTTTTGATTTTTTTGGCTTTCCCTAGGAAAGTTGGTTGTTGATTGGGATGGCACAGTGTTGCCGTTGACTACGTGCTCACGTCGAACCTGAATGAGTTGACGGACACGTCCTGTGGCAAAGTGAGATTGATTTCCGTAGTCCTTGAGAGACAGGATCCGGACCTCACGTCAAGCTTGAATGAGTTGACTGACACGTTCTCTTGAAATCTGAGTTTGTTTTCGGTAGTCTTTGAGAGATACAGAATCCGGACCTGCCGGAAAAGCTGGTTTGACACGGTATTTACGATACAAAACGAGGGCCGGTAGTTCATGGGGGTTACCATATATATATATATATACATACATACATACATACATACATGCGTATATCTATATATATATATGTAATATGCCGAGGTGCACCAGTGTATGTAGGCACACATGTGTAAATGTGTGTATATATATATATATACATATACTTATTACATGTTTTTGGGTTTGTATGTACTGATTTATGTGTGTTGTTGCGTATGTTATTGTATGTGCCTGCTTCCTGGTACAGTGTAGGTGTGTATGTGCGTGTGTGTGTTTGTAACGACATACAGACAAATAAACATATATATATGTACATGTACTACAGCATTAAGTACACTCATACACGTATATCTCGGTAAACAAATGTACTTACGTCCATTATCATGTATTTAATATCTGCATGTATACAGATGTTAATATGGATGCATTTGCAGGTAACATCAAGTTATAGCGAAGCTGCGGCGGCCCACCTGTGTCTCTGCGCGATTGCCAGGGCGGTCTCACCATGGACGTTGCGTTGTTGTGCCTACCACCATGAATCATATTAATATTGGGGCCTTAATCATTGGAATAGGGTGTTGGGGCCCACTATACTATACTTATTATATTACGGCCCCTATAGTGCAAGTTTATTCGAAGACTCTGAGTTCGCATCTTAACGACGGCATGTGCTGCTCAAACTCTTGCATGGCCTGTGCTCCACAAAGTAGGAGGAGGTTCAGGCAGTCCAGCTGACCCAGCTCGGCAGCCTCTTGCAAAAACTTATCAGGGAGATGTTGCGAGGATTTTAGGGATCAGAGCTTCCGAAACCCGACGGCCCAACGGGGACGAGGCCTTCGGCTATTCTTCGCTTCGACTTCTTTGGCTTGCAAGCTTTGAGCCCCTCCAAAATCTAAGCGGTTTCGGACTGCTCCATCTCTTGTTTTGGAAGGGGGGTGGGGGGGTTGGGGGTCTGTAGACCCTATGGACTAAAGGGAGCTGCCCTCTTAGGGAAAAACCACGATGCACTCACTGAGCACCTGAGCATAAGGGATGGGGTCCCCCAAGGCCATGCATTGCCCCTCTTCCCACAGGTTTTGGGTCTAGCGTGCGAGCTCAGACTAGCTGAGCACATGCTGATGAAGCTTCGCTCGTGTTTGAAATCTCAGCCATGCATCCAAGCCTCAGAGACTCAAAACTCAAAGTGTTGGCCCAGAGTTCCCAAGCGCTCTGGAAACTCTACAAGACATCAGGACCCGCCCCGATACAAAGAACAGGGTACAGTACCACCCCTCAGCGCAATCTGCAATGCCTTTCTCGGAAGTGGCTGGCGTTTTCAGAAGCCTAGAACTTTGCAAGGGCCTCCCCAACAGATTCGAATTTGATGCAGCCCATCTCCCCCCTCTTATTGTAAACCCGGAAGACCTGAAAATTCCGCACAGGCTGACCGGCCTGGTGCAAGGGTACCTGCCCATCGTTGTCTGCCAGGTTGGGATTGGCCTCCCGCATTCAAAGCCGTGCATCTGAAAGGACAAAGCCGTCGGACAGGCTAGCTGCGGACAAACCTCGCGTCAGTCGCAGTCCATGACGCGGGAACAAAATATCTTCCGCTTCGGGGTGGCATCGCGGCGGCGGCGGTGGTACAGCACCCCTTTGAAGTGCGGGTGAGCAGGTGGCCTGAGCATCGAGCAGCACCTTCAGCACCACGGGGAAGCCGTATCGGCACCTGTCTGTCGAGCGATGCTGGAATCGCGACATTCTCAGCTACAAGAAGACTGACTGTTGGGGTTTCTACTGAGTTGATGATTACTACAAGGATCACTATAAGGTTTGCTCAAAGATGAGGTGAAGCTTTCCCTGCAATACGAATGCCTGTGCAAATCATGACGAAGCCAATTTCAAAGATCAGGATGGATGCGTTAACTTCGGATGCCACTTCTGAATTGACCGATGTCTTTGTAGTCCTTTGAGCGGTCTTGGCGTGTAGATGATATGCTGCTGCGCAACACCCTCCTAACCTGACCTCCTACCTGTGTACGCCTTACCTTTCGATACGCTTGCAGACTGGCAGCGCTGCACTAACCAGTATGCTGGCAAATAAACGGAAGACTTCGACGACCTGTTCGTGCTCGTCACGAAATACAGTCACTATACCACCGTCTTCTCACCAGGGCCCGCTCGTGAGCATCAAAGGTGTCGTGAGGGTGATGTCAGTTCGATCCACCTAGGACGAAGTCTCTTGGACTTGAAGCTTTCGGGATCATAGTCTTAGGCCTTAGGGCCTTAGGGAGTTCAGACTTAGCGAACTTTCGATACGCCAAGTGCTCTGTTTAAGGATTTGCAAGCCTTGAACCACAGTTCTCTTCCCCGACCGAGAACCCGATGAGCCGCAGAAGGCGCCGGAGCAATAGCCGTATAGCAATCTTAACCTGTCAGTAAGCCTCTTTAAGCCAGCATATTTTGCTGTCAGAAAGAACCTGAACCGTGACGGCAAAATATCTCCCAACCCCCAACATCCTCTGCCCTTAAAATTCATTAAAACCCTAAACCCTAAACCTTAAAATTACAGCTAAAATTAATTAAACCCCAAACCCTAAATCCCTGGAGGGAAAAACCCGAGACCCATATCCGAGGCTCCGAGCCATAGCGGAGCGCTGCAGCAAAAAGAGCGCGCTTGGCGCGGACCCTCCCGCAGCGGCGTAGTGGAGCGCCTTTGTTGATACGGATTCACAAACACACACACACACTCACACACAATCAATATATATATATATATAATTATTTGGTCCATAGTTGCATCAGCAATCCGACAGTACCACAGCTCGAAGATCTCGTCCTACAAGAGGTAGAATGGAGCCTTTATGATGAGAACAAGGATTACGGGACTGCAGTACTACTGGGGCTTCCGACACTGCAGCCACGGTGGTCGACGCAGTCCAATTCTCCGCTCACCTCGGCAGTGCCGGCAAGGTTTGGGATTCTGGGGAATTACGGTTTAGGGTTTTGGGCCTTTTGCAATTGGGGTTTCGGGATATGGGGTCTTAAGCTCTACAGTTGCATGAGCTGGGGTTTTCATTCTTCGGGTTTATTTCGCATTATTCTACTCTTAGATCAAGAAAGTGTAGTTCTCCAAATCAGGGCGCCCTTCGGGCCTTTATCAGCAGCGCCCACAACTGAGCGAGGGCACCTGACTGAAGAGCTGGAGAAAGAAGATGTTGCCGTCCATGGCCGCCTGGCCAACTTTTCTCATGGCTTATGCAGGGCTACGAACTTAAGGCTTTGATGTAGCTGCAGAAAATAGGACAAGGACGAATGGCCGGATCTAGTTGAACATCATGCCAGACTATTGAACATGCAAGCGGTGATAACATAACGACTTTGCACCACTGAAAGGTAACTGAAGGCGGGAGCGGCAGCCCGCACAAACCCTGAGCATCAAACCCCAAAAGTCGCTACACCACATTTGATGAACGAGCGAGCCTGGTAGATGTTGGAAGTTTCCCGAGGGTCCTGTTCAGAGGTGCAAAAGTTTTCCACAATCGCGGCTTGTGTTGCATCCTAAGGCACCCGCCCGCCACAAGGATATCTTGAGCAAGTCGTTCCTGGCAAAATGGGCACGAATGTTGCGGAGCTGGCGACTCCTTCTTACGGAGTGCAATTTGACAGCCAAGTCTTGACGATGCAATGCGTTCTCTTCTTGATCTTGCATCTGAACAGCCCAGATCCACTCAGTGTCAGAAGCATCCGCATCGGTCGCTCCTCCAAAAACGAGGACGGGTCAGCTGCGTCTCATCGCGTGCCTCATGACGTACACAAGAGCGCTGATATGTTTCAATATACAGGACTACTCTATAACATTATACTATGTGCTTACCGACACTCGTTGTCACCTACACCTACTCTCGAGCAATTGTGGGATCCTCGCCCCAAACATCCGCCGGAGTATTGCTCTGCTCTACGAACTCAATTAGACATGTTGCAAGCGACTTGTCGAAATTCAACCTCTTCGCCCTGCCTCCGTCCAAACGCCCAGAATGGGATCCAACTCAGGTGGTTGGTGCCATTGCGAGAGCTGCATTCCCTGGCGAGATATCAGAAGCGCTCGAATGAGGGAGCCTTTGGACATGGCTCAATGCATCGCCCACTGACGCCCAGAAGACTTGGACTGGAGGCTTTGATGCAGGCGCACGCAATGAGCGGAAATCACAGCCGACTGCTTGCTGCAACGAGTGTATCTCGAGGATTCCGTTCTGGGTCTTGGGAGGCCTCGTGGAAAAAGAAGAGCCGTCCTTCCGTTGTTGCTACCTGCAGCGAGATTTGGGTCAGCACTGCTCCACACTTAAACCTGCACTCTGTACTATATGTGTGTATAATTAGACGGATAGATAGGCAAAGGCCAGAGCCAGGAGCTCACGGCCCATGAGCAAAGTCGCTTAAGTCCATCACGTCAGGTTGAGCTGAGCAGGCAGCCCAGCAAAAAGGTGCTGAGGGCGCAGCAACGGTCCAGCCATGCCAGCCATCAAAGTCCGGCACCTGGACGTCAGGGCTAGCCCGCAGCAGACAGCTGTGAAGACAAACCAGCGGCAAGAATATGGAATGCAATGCTGTTGCAGGTGCCATGCTCTCACCCCGTGACAAGTGCACATGCAGCATCATGGATGCAATCCTGCTCACAAATGCAAGAGTGACAGATTTATTCCCTCTCGTCTGGGAGTGCTAACTGCTAACCATCACTGCACCACCACCAAGCACAGAGAAGCTCGCACTGCTGAAAGGGATGGCGACCCCTAGATGGAACGCAGTTGGCAGGTTGGACATTGGCCTCCGTTGCTGCAACTTCCAGCCCATCACGCTCTGCATCGGTTTCCTGGTCCAACTTGAGGTGGGCACAAGATGCACGTGCCAGGAGCGAGAGCCAGAAATCGAGTCAAAAACTACAACAGCCACACCAGTCAGGCAGGAAGCTCATAGAAAATGCCGACAATTAAATTGCTTCTCCAATCTTGCAAACCCCCGAAATCCCAGGGGGAAAAGGCCTCGTCGCACATGCTGGCACTTCCGAAGTGCGGCAGCCTGCAGAAGCGAAAGACACCGGGCGACAAGCTTGAAGGCTTGGGCTTTGCGTCGAGAGCTTGAGGGCGTAAGAACTGCGGAAACTGTTATACATTCGAAGCACAGCAGGCAAGGAGGTTCCTATATGGGGGTTTTCGAAAATAGTAGGATCCTTATTATAAGGACCCCCAAATAAGGTACCCCTATTTTCGGAAACTCCCATATCATTCTGATGAAACGGCCTGGAGCTGCCAGGATCGGAAAATGCGGTACACCCCCCACGTGACAACTCGCAAGACCAGGTGGGGTAACGGGGTAACCCCAGACCAAAACGAACCACCTCAGGATGATGACATGTCGAAGATGAACGCAACGAAGCTCTCAACTGTTTAAAAAAATGCACCCAACGCCGATCCTGTCCCGGGCTTCGCGACTGTGCCTCTGATTCTCCGCAACGGATCGCTGCCGGGGCGGACTGGCAGGGACCACTTCTATGCTGATCACATTACACGGAGATGGGCTTCCATAGCAGGGATCAGGGATCATGACTCCAGCATCCAGTCCTTGGCTCAAAAGTTGAGTTGCAGGAGGGGTCTAGAATGCCAAGTTCCGCGGACCAAAAGGAGGACAGGGACTATAATGACTTTATATATATATATATATACAAAGTTGTCTAATGACTTTCAGGCCCCTGAGCCCTTCAAGCAGGTCTTCTGGACGAGACCAATCTGAGACTCGCAGCCTGCTTGCTGTGGATGCCGAGTCCGGAAGAACCTGGACATTTCTTCTGGCCACAGGGAGATATTTACATGGGAAGGGTGTTGGGGGGCGGGGGGGGTGCGGTTTATGTACTTTATTTCTGATTTTCTACAGGGGCTAGAAGGGGACATTGCTGTTACTGCTGACTCGGACATGTATTTTGCAACTCTGGTTCTTAAGCTGCAACAGCATCAGTTGGCGTTAGGGCTCGGGCCTGGTAGTGGAGCACGCATGTGTAACAGGAATGTGTGGAAATGATCCGCCACTACCCGCACATGCACGTGCTACCAATCGCCCGCAGGTTTCTTAAACCTACCTAACTAGCTCTTCTGCTGGAGCACCAGAAAGGCCCAGATGCGTATGTACACAGAACTGTTGGCACAGCGCACAGAGAGAGGGAGAGAGAGAGGGGTCGAGAGAGCGGGCGAGGGAGAGACGGAGAGAGAGAGGGAAAGGGAGCAAAACGCATACACCGGCACAAGCAACACACGGATTCAAGCATGCCCAAACACACGCACACACACAGACACACACACACACACGCACACAAGCATGCACACGCACACACACACATACATACGTACATACATAGATGCATACATGCATGAATGCATGCATGCGTACGTACATACACAGTTATTACATTCATTCATACATGCCTGCATTCATACATACATACATGCACAGACCCATCCATGCATGCATCCATGCATGCATGCATACATACGTGCATATAAAGACATATACATACACACACAATTAATATGTATATGTATATATATATCCACAAATGTACACATGTACACATACATACACGAAAACGGATACACATATTTGGATGTAAAGACGTATACATTCACAGATACATGTTGTGAAGAGTCATCGGCCTCATGAACTGCACGAGGACATCTTGATAAGGGTCTGTCGTTCAGAAGTTTTTCCCGAAAGCATCGCGAAGGGTTCTTCCGTGCGGAGCCCCGCAGAGAAGATACATAGGGTGAAGTACATAGAGTGAAGTGATGCACTTGACACTATGTGACTCTAGTGTGACTCTAGTACTCTGTGACTCTGTGACTCTGCGACTCTGTGACTCTATATATGACTCTATGACTCTAACTCTATGACTCTATGACTCTATAGACTCTATGACTCTACTCTATTATGACTCTATAGACTCTAATGACTCTATATCTCTACTATACACTCTACTATACTCAAACTCTATCTCGGTATANATCTCGGTATATTAATCTTTCTTTTATAGCCGGGGTGGCACCATCCCCATCGATCGGGAATGCAACCCTTCACAGGGATTCGCGTGGTCGAGCGCACGAACGCGAGGTAAAGTGACAAACTATGCGGCGCAACTTTCAACCCTTCACGGGGATTCGCGTGGTCGAACGCACGAACGCGAGGTAAAGTGACAAACTATGCGGCGCACTTTGCAACCCTTCACAGGGATTGGCGTGGTCGAGTGCACGCACTTTGCAACCCTTCACAGGGATTGGCGGGTCGAGTGCACGAATTTGCAACCCTTCACAGGGATTGGANGGATTGGCGTGGTCGAGTGCACGCACTTTGCAACCCTTCACAGGGATTGGCGGGTCGAGTGCACGAATTTGCAACCCTTCACAGGGATTGGAAACTTGCAACCCTTCACAGGGATTGGCACGAACGCTAGGTAAAGTTGCAATTTTTGATGCGCATTGAGGCGAAATTTGCAACCCTTCACAGGGATTGGCGCGGTCGAACGCATGAATGCGAGGTAAAGTTGCTACTTTTGATGCGCATTGAGGCGAAATTTGCAACCCTCCACACGGATTGGCGTGGTCGAAGGCACGAACGCTAGGTAAAGTTGCTACTTTTGATGCGCATTGAGNGGATTGGCGTGGTCGAAGGCACGAACGCTAGGTAAAGTTGCTACTTTTGATGCGCATTGAGGCGAAATTTGCAACCCTTCACAGGGATTCGCGTGGTCGAGCGCACGAACGCGAGGTAATGTTGCTATTTTGACCATGCCCGTGCATGCTTTCCTGGAACTCCTAGGCCTCGAAACTTATCCGTGCGAAGCCCTTCAGAGAAGTACACAAAGTGAAGTACATATGACTCTATGTACTTGACTCTATGACTCTAGTCTAAGCATCCACGCACTAGACTATATGACTCTATGTACTTGACTCTATGCACTGCCCTCTAAGACTTTATATACTCGACTCCGTAACTTTACCTAGCTCCAACACTCATGGCTAATCATGCTTTCGGGCCACTTGTCTTCTAGTTTATCTCATATCTCAAACGGCCATGTAAAAAAGTGACAACCTCCACGCACAGAAACACGCAAATGCCCACATGCAGCGCACTCCTCGCCTCCCCGGCATCGGCCACTTCTGTGCAGTGCACCTTGGAGCGGGGATTCAGGTGCAAACTCTTTGGCTTTACATGTGATCATCGCATCTGACCCGCGTTGAGGCTGTCTCTTAACCAGCTTAACGTTAAGCAATAATGCTGGGCGAAGAGATGCGCTGATTCACACTGGCCTGCTGACGAACGCTTGATCTCAAGATGCAGACCCTAGCTCACACTTGCCTTTCAAACCCTGGCTCACACTTGCCTTCAGGTGTTGCCAGCAAGGCCATGAAACCGAGCCTCTGAAACCACGAAACCACCTCCGACCAAACTACGGCTGTGCACCTCGGATTCCGCGAGTTCGCCTTCCTCCAGCTCTGCCACCTGCAGGCTGAGGCTGGCGAGTCAGGATCCTAGGGTTTAGGGCCAAAGAAGGCTAAATGAATACAGGGTTTAGGAAACTCTCTCTTGAGCAGCGTGATGTTATAGGCCGGAAGGCACTCATCATACCTATAACTCCAGCAACATCTATCTGTCTACCTGGCTGTCTACCTAGATAGTTACATATCAGCCTATCTAGCGATCCATCTCTGCACAGAAACGATCTCTCCCTCGACCGATCGTTCCATCTTCCGTTCCGCGTGCACACAAACGTTACCTACATACATACGTACACATATATATATATATATATATATATATGCGTGTGTTTGTATATACACCTGTAGGCAGGTATGTATGTATGTCTGGGTGTCGACGTCTGCGTCTGTAATTCTGTGAGAAAACACATATTTCATATGCATGCATGTGGGTATGCAAGTGTGCAAGCATGCACCTGAATAGAACGGCATGCATCTGTGCATTTGGTATGCATGTAGGTGTGCGTATGTGTGTGTGTGTACGTATGTATGTATGTATCTATGTATGTACGTGTGCATGTGCCTTTTATGTGTGAAAGTGTGTACGTCTGTCTCTACGCATGCATGCATATGTGTGCGTGGACGTAAGTGAATCTGTATGCAGGTATGTGTGCTTGTGCAAGTTTATGTAGATGTATATGTACATAGGTGTATGTGTATATGTATGTATTTATGTATGTACGTGTACGTACGTACCTAGGTATGTATGTATGCTTGCAGTTTGTGTTGCCGCCTCTGCCACTGTCTGTCTGGTCTGTCTGACGTTTCTGTATGGCCATCACCACAAGTGCTGTCTGCGTATAAGTGCATATAACGTATGTATATATGTTGTATGCATGTATAGACAGATATCTATACATATATATATATATATACGTACACACGTGTATGTATATATATATATAATTGTATATATTTATGCAGTTACATACATGCATACATACATACATACAACGCTTACGTACACACATGCAAGAAGCACCCTGTCGTTTGGCAGATTGTGCAGGCCTGGTTTTGCGCCAGATTTGGAGCGGGAACCTGCCAGCAGTTATTATGGAGAACCTAGACCTAGACATCAACTCAGAGTCTAAAGCCCTATCAAGACTGCATACCCCCAACCCCTTTAGGATTGGGAATTTGGGAGCACTCCAATCTGGGAGCTCAAAGGCCAAGCTTGTGGGTTTTGATTTGCAAGGCATCCCGGCGAAACTCTCTACTGTTGCTACAGATGACGTGCTCAGTTTTTTTCAGAGCACCGGTGACAAAGGGTAAAAGACAGGTCAGTCTGATGCAGCAACCACTAGACATGCTGTGAGCAGGCCGTCATGCTGAGGCGACTGCATCACTTGCAAAAACAGCAGCAAGAAAAAAACTTCAGACCCAACTCTGGTCCCAAAGGCTGGATAGCCCGCTTACGCAACCCAGAACTCAAATCATAAAACCTGGATCAACCCTGAGCAGACCCCTACGGATCGATCCGAAAAACTGAGTTCAGCCCTGTTTAACCCCCAAACTAAAGAGATTTCGCACCTCAGTCTCGGATACCTCACCATCCTCCATTGCTGACACCTTCCCATTGACACTGTCGAGACGTTAGCAGCAGCGTTGAAGGCATATGAGAAAATGCAGAGACGGCTAGGGCTCAAGGGTTTGGAGGAATGCTCAAGACTCAACCGCCCACAACTACAGTTGCAAACGAACCTTGCTCCTCGTGCCCCTAGTAACGCCCACTTCGATGCTGATGTTATATTAAAATATATTGTAATATAATCTATTGTAGTACTTATATAGTATAGTCTATCAAATTCATTTGGTTTCAAGATTGGCCGCCGCAAGGCTGTGCCTGGCATGGCTCTTCAGCCATTTTGGTCTCGGGTGACTCCGGCGCAGGCTGGGGTGGCCTTGGAAAATGCCGGTCCCAGGCATACGGTGTTACAATATGATACAATGTAGTATGTTATATGCTGTTATATTACATTATACTATATCGTGAATGGAACCACTATATACTATTATGCTAGTATATCGTATTATATTAAAGTATATTACATTATACTAAATACATTACATTAAATTGCATTAAATTGGACTACCTTGCATTATTATATTGTATTGATATTATATTAGGTTAGACTATGCTCTTGATATTGCTTTATGTTGCATTATAACATTATACTACACTACGTGGATTTCCCCTGGTTTGGGATGAAGTGGGGCCTTGGGGCTAACGAGCTTGGTAGTTGCTGGGGGAGCTAGACTCGTGTTAAAGGGGCCTGCAGGGCTGAGGGTTTAGACTTCGGGGCTGAGGGTTTCGGGTTGAGGGTTTAGGGTTTTAGCAAATCAGCAGCTTAGTTCACAATCCGTTTGTCGAAGGAGCAGTCATTCAGGAACCGTCTTGCGATGAATGGGATTTCTGGGTTTAGGGCGCTACATTCAGCCCCCTTTGGTCCATAGACCTCAGCCCGACAACTTGGCACGTCCAGGGCCCTGAAAGTTCGGTCCTACAGACTCCAGTTGCTCTGCTGAGGCGGCTGCAGCTGAGATGCAGTGGATCTGGCCAGCTCCTCTCAATCGCAAACAGCAGAGCAAGGAGGTCCCTAGGTAGAAGCCGAGGATGACTTCAAATTTTTGGAGATAAGTAAGACTTGAGAATCACGTACAGTAACGTAGTATGTGGAATGAGACTTCGCTTCCCCGAAACCGTGCTTTGAAGATATGTTTTTGCTGCTCTGCAACTGGCAGAGTGAACGGGGTAGCACGTTTAACGCCGAGTTGTGGGGGGGCGCCCAACAGCAGGAACACACTGTGCTAGATTACGAGATCCTTCACTCCGGCTCTTGCGCTTGGCATAGTTCGTGCTGGGGTTTCGCACCAACAACTGCTTGTCGTGCAAATGCTTGGACACCGTGCTTGAACAGAAGCAGCGACGAAAGTGCTCCGGTGACGTCCAGAATAAACTGTGAGCATACACCTCGGGCAACGCAAAACACACACGCACACATGCGCGCACATGCCTCAACTAGTACTAAACTCTTGCAAAGCCACAGCCCCCTTTCGGCGACCTCAATCACGCAAGTGGACGAAGATCCACACGTGAAGACCCCAGGGAGTTGCGATTAGCAATTCCCTGGTCCTCCTGAAGTTTCCCAGGTGGCCGTAGAGGAGGCGCTACAGCCTCCTCTCTGCTTCTGGCTTCAGGCGCCGGGTCCTGCTGCGTATTGAAGCACTCTGGGTCTAGGGTCTTTAGGGGCATGAGGTCTCTGGCCTCGCAAAGACGTCAAACACTCGGTTTATGATCAACAGCTCAAGTGCCAGTGCAACCTGAAGCGAAATGTGCATCCTTTGGGCCCCTTCTGAAAGGCCGACAACCTTACGGCCGAGAATTGCCACCACCCTGAAATAGCAACACTCGTTCAACTGTGCCGTTTTTCCAATCACGAATACCTCAACCGAAAGGATTCCGTTACAGCAACCAAGTTCAACAACATGCCTACAACAGGATCTGCTGTGTAGGGAAGCGTTTCTTGCACGGCCTCAATTCGGAACACGCTCCACTTGCGTTGCCATAATGCATCGGCACCTCCGGAGTCGCCTCTGTGGAAGAATTGGGCACGCTCACGGGCGTCTTGCAGGACCTTCGGCATTGAGACTCAGCCTATCCTATCGTCAGAACCGTTCAGCCCAAGTGATGTCTCCAACACCTCAGAACGAAGTTTGTCTCGTTCTCGCAGGTGGTCTTTCATTTAGCTCTTTGCAGTTACGCTCTGCAACTCCGCAGCTTGGATCACAGGATACACATCAAATCAAGGCACTTGAGCTCTCTCTGTTTCTCCTTCACTCTCTTCAGAGAAAAGTTGGTCGACCTATGGGCAAATGCGTGGACACTGCACGAGGCAAACAAGTACAAAGCTAGTCACGACTGACTGACTCCTGATCTTCATCTGAACGCACGGCATGCAATAGCTGTTGGTGGACCTTGTGCTACGCTGACAATTCAACTGATTGCCAGTGTGATCTCGAAATATATCCACTCTTGTGGACACTCAACGCATGGGATATGCATGCCATCAGTGGTTCAAAGGCTCCTGCGGACTCTCTGCTTCAGCTTCGGATGGCTGTTTCGAAGCCTCAGTTGATGCTGGAGCGGAGGTTGAAAACTTTTGCACTATTCGCCATGGCGCTCTCGGGTGGGCTGCATAGCTGCAAGGGCCAAAGGCAGCCATGTGACAGGGAAGCTGCTGGTCTGGGCTAGAGGCATCTGGAAATCACATTCTTTCGTATATGCTCGCGAGAAGATGCATTTCTTAAACAGATCTAGAAGCAGAAATTATGGTGCTGTGGCTTTTGACTCCCAACGTACTATGTATAGGGGCCTTTGCAATAATTAGATCAGGTAATGGGCCCTTTTACTATATTATATATATTATTATAACTATAATAACGAATCCAAAAAGAGTAGTAGGTGTTGTTCAGGCTGTTGCATAACATGGAGAGACGGACCGATGAAGAGCCCGGGTCCATGGCCCGAGATGCGAGGTCTCCCCGCTCACTGCCCCCGGGTGCAGTTCCTTGGCGGGGCGGGTGTGAGGAATTCCCCAGTTCTAAATCTTCACTGAGCAAATCTTGCTGAATCCGCCTCCCAATGAGGGCCTGCTGGGGGTGTAGAAACGGCTGAAACTTAGGGCTTTGGGTTTAGGGTCTTCCTACACCCGACGGTCTTGGGCTAATGAGTGGCTAGCGACTTCGAAGCTCGAGGCCAAGTCCTTTCGCATCCGTCAAACCGCTTCGATCTGGCCGAACCGGTCGACCATCCCACCCATCAAACTAGCATGCTTGTGCCACGAGCACTGTTACCATTGAAATTGCCACTACTATCATGACTGACTTCACTGTTGCTGAAGTCTTTTCCATCATTTCCACGATAGTCCCTGCTCCTATTCTTTCTACGCAAGTGTACTTTTGAAGAATACAATGCTACAAAAGCTACCAGATCACTCGGCATGATCAAACTATGCTTCCGAAACTTATGGCTGTTATTGCTCCGAGCCTCGAGCCTACTTGGCCCAGTTTGGGAAACTTGGGGCAAGGGCGCAGAACCTAAAAACACGACTAACAATGAACTTCGCGTAAAAAGAAGACGCACAACGAAGCACTCTAGAGCAAGCGCTCCAGCAGCCCAGAAAACTCGAAGTCGCCCAAACCAGCCGCCACAGCCAGGTGCAGGCTGGGGCCCCAGCCATCGAAGCGATTCCGAGGTTCAGGGAAGCCTGCAAAAGGCTCTGACGGAGCCGGTGCTTCAATATCAGCGCATGCGCCACTTTAGAATTTGGAGCGAAAGATGTCTTTCTCCTCTGGAACCTTGAAAACTAAAACTCTTAACTTGCAACCTCCAAATCTGCATCGTTCCACCCCACTTCTTAATTTCCAAACCCTACACACTCTTACACTTCCGATCTCCTAGGATAATCTGCTGCGTTGCAGTTGGCCGACCTACCTTCTGCTCGATCTGCGCAACTCTTGCAAGATCTACACAGCGTGACGAGGAATTCAGGAGGAACTTGCCAATCTTTTGTCCCAATGTCTTGCGCCATGAGGAGCCCAAGGCACAATGGCGACAGAAAATAATCTAAGACTTGTTCTTGTAAGGCACCAGCAACAGAAGAGACGGACAGTGGAGTGTCTTACAAGTGCTGAACCCTAGATGCCGAGATCCTGCTTTCAGCTGCTCTGAGGCAGCTGCGCAGACCAAAGACTCACCTTGATGGACCCCCTCAAATCACAGAAGAGCTTCCTCCACTCGCTCCTCAGCCCAGCACATCCCTCAACTCCTGGAATGTCCGCCCTGCCCCTCGAATGGCCTGAGGGAGCACTGGGCTCAGGTCGCTTGAAAAGGCCCTCCTGCGGCAAAATTGCAGCGATGCTCAGGGGCTCTTATTTGGGATTTTGCCGTTCGGTGTTGAGGTTGCAAAACGGCGGATGGTGGACCCCTTGAAGGTCCTATTTCCGTGGGAGTTTACTCTCAGCGCGCTTGGATGAGGCAGGTTTGAGGCTTTTGAGCGTCGGCGCCTGGTCCGGTCAGATCTCGGGGTTTGTGGTTCTCAGGTTCGGTAGAGTGTTCGGAGGTCAGAACAGCCGTACTTCGGGACCCTATATAAATCTGTAGCTTGCACCCGTCCGATGCCTAATCCGGTGTGCAATGCATCACATCCTATCCGGTGTCAGGCTCATCGGAGGAACACTTATGCCGGCTTTGATGAAGCGCGGGATTCTTGTGCCCTGCTGGGCTCTGAGGCCAGAGCTGTGGGCAAAGTAGGCCTGTCTCTGGGCGACCTTGTTCGGGCACACGAAACACACTGATCTCTTGCTGCATTCACTCATGTGGAGGCCTTGGACCTTGGAGAATCGAGCGTTGTCGGCGTTTTGTGCGCCTATGCGAGCGTCTGAAAAACTCCAAGTTCTGTCTGCACGCTGTTCCTGGACGGGCCGTCTTAGGCTTCAGTCGGCAACTCCCATCTGAGGCCTGGACCCAAGTGGAGAGTTTCCACCAAGGGGAGTGCCCACCCTGAACGTCAGTCTGCCAGTGCAGAGCAAAGTATCAGAATTACCACTCCGACCTAAACCGGGAACTGCAGGCCGGCTTTGGCTAAGACACGCGGACTACAATTTCGAAATCAGACTCGGAGGCTCGTGTGTTGCTATAACGAGAAGGTTGTACAGTTGGCGTCATCACACAGGCTAGGGGAAAGCCTGACACCCAAAGCACGAAGACCTAGAATAGCACTCCGGGAAGATTATGCCGCCCAACCTCAAACCTAGCCCTCCATGGCCCAAGCGTGGATACAACCTACAAGCTCAGGCCTTAAACCTTAAACCCCGAAACCCTAAACCCCAAAGCCCTAAACCCCAAAACCCTAAACTCTTGACCCAGTTGGAGCTGGGTCCTGGAGCCCAGGCGGCTGTCCAGGAAACTAAGCCCATCCTGGAACGGCTTCAAGTTTAGGGTTTAGGGTTTAGGGTTGGGGAGTGAGGCTTCGGACGTAGGCATGTGGGGCTCAGGATTTTCTTTGTTCATTTTATGTTTTTGAGAAGGGGGGAAGTGTATTCGTGTTTTGGATCTTGCTTCGACAGCTTCCGTTGATTCCAGTTAAACGCCCAAAGGAGCCCAAAGGTTCGAAACCCACGCAGTGTCAATGTTCACAATGACCAATCAGCGTTACTCTTGCCTGATCAGTACTACTGAACCTTAAAGGGCCAACACGAGGCATGAAGACATGTTGGGCTGGCGAGGATTCTGACGGGGACTTCAAACGTCTTGGTAAGCTTGCTTCTATCATGCTGATATGATGGTGTTGCTGCCTCGAACTACTTTGATCATGGCTGTCCGTGCTCGATTGAGCTCTTCCACTCCTCCTCCTGGCTCCTGCTCCTGCGCTTGCTCCTGCTACTGCTGCTGCTGTTGTTACCGCTACTGCTACAGCTACCCCTAAACCTGCTCGTACTCCCACTACTACTGTTACTCCAACTACCACGACTACTAGTACTACCCCTACTACTACCACCGCCAGCAGCTGCCACCCTTGCTTCTTTGCACTCATCGTAAGTAGAGAGGCTGTAGTGGCATCGTCGTGGTCATGATCGTATAAACACTGTATGAACTAGAGCTTCAAGGAATGTCTGAGCATTAGAACTCTCGCGGGAGCCTGCGCATTCTACCGCACTCGCGTGCGCGGGATGCAAGTCTTCGTGCAGAAGAGGTCCAACAAACGAGGTTTCATTGAAGCCAGAGGTGCAGCCAGAAGTAGAGCAAAATCAATAGAATGTATCATATATCTACACTATAGATTCAGAGTGCCGATATTAGTATCAATTTTAATTATTACAATTGTTCTTGAAGTTGTTATCAAGGATTGCAGAAACCCCATTCTACCAATTTGCCGAAGCCGCAATACAGACCATCTCCGGAGCGAGACTTCCACAAGACAAGGAAACCGCGATCTGAAAAAGTAGACCGGTAGCAGAGAACTAGACGGAGCCGTCCCACATGTCGCAAGATTTCAAGAGCAGACATTGTAGGGGCCTAAAAACGGATAGGGTGTTGGGTATCATTGTACTATACTTCTAACAAGGAACCCCAAGAGCCCCTCTCCGAATTATTGAGGCCCCTATAGTAAGAGCCCCAAGCAAACAAAGCGATCGGGCCTCTGTGGGGCCGAGGGACTCGCTATCCCCATCCCCATACTCCGACTTCTCCGTGCTGGCAGGGCGAGACAAAGGCGGAGGCGGCTTTTGGGTTTTAGGGCTTTTTTTGGTTTAGGTTTGGGGTTTAGGGTTTAGGGTTTAGGGTTTAGGGTTTAGGGTTTGGGGTTTAGGGTTTAGGGTTTGGGGTTTAGGGTTTAGGGCTTGGGGTTTAGGGTTTGGGAATTGGTTTCAGCCCCGAGGTCCCATGGTGTAGGGTGGCTCTCGAAAGACCCCAGAACCCCCGAAACCCGACTTTCCTAAAACTCAAACTCTTTAAGGGATCCATAATGGGGTTCTTAATTAGGGAATGTGCCTTAAACTATAGCAGGATCCCCTAATATGAATTAAGGTACATTCCCTGTGACCCACCTGGTCGCCCTGAAGCCTCAAAGCCCAGAACTCCTACCGGCACCCTATCCCCAAAACCCCTAAACCCCAAAACCCTAAACCACTAGACCTTAGACCTTAAAACCCTAAACCCCAAAACCCTAAACCTCAATCTCCCCGGCACCTTGGTACTTGGACCCGTCGGTTTAGCCGCTCCAACAAGGTGGCCACGGCCTGCTCAACCTCCCAGACACGGCCCGGACGGTTTACGGAGTAGATACCAAGAGAGATAGATGGATAGATATACAGACATGCATACTGCATACATACTATCTACCTATCTACCTTTATCTAGCTACCTTGCTATCTGTCTATCTATCTTTACCATTTGTCTATGAATACAACCCTACACCCTAAATTGGGTTTCGGGCAGAGAAGAATAAACGGCGGAGGAGTCGCAGGCTTTGCTTCGATGCCCCGTCCGAGTCTAAGGGCCCTGCACAAAACTTCCATGCGACTTGGAAGGGCTCTGTTATTGTTATGATTATTAGCGTTATTGGTAATATTCGTTTTACCATTATAAGTAAGTATTGGTATTATCGGCATTTTCATTATTCTAGTTCTAACAGGGTTTTGGAGGTGGTCTGTCGGATCAACGGAATGATGCTAAGGATGCCGTGGGTCAGGGAGATATTTCCCAAAGGCAGCTTTTCTTCAATTCGGGGCTGACGTCGGACTGGCTGCGTGCGGCTGGGTTGGTTGAGGGTTAGCGTTGCGGATTTGAAGGATACAGATGTCCACAGGTCCAGCGACGAACTTAGAGTCACAGGGACTGCAAACTCACAAGCCTTACGGCAACTGCGATGTTTGTCGTCAGGGCATCTCGCACGGCGCAACACATAAGCTATACAAGCTTCAGCACTCTTCATTTAGCACTGGCCCCAAACAATCGATGAAGTCCCCATGGAGTGCCGGTAAGTGTCGAACGGAGCTTCGAACGACCAGTACTCGGGCCTGGACCCGTGGCTGACGGCACAAGTGGTAACATGCTTGTGAAATCTATTCACCTTGGGATTTCTTTCCAAGCAACTCCAAATCCAAAAAGACCTAACAATAAATCATCTGCCCTATTAATGTTTACTCCAAAAACCCTACACCCCTCAGCCTTGACAAGACTCCCACCCCCGCCAGAAAAAAGGGAGCTGGTGCGGCGCCTCACTCTGCCGAGCTTTGAACTGATCGAAGGACGCTTGTACATCCCGGTAATCCTGCAGCTCCTGAGAAGTTTTGAGGCTTCGCGACTGCAGGCTCCGGCGCTGTTGGGGTCTCGGGTCCAGGGCTCCGAGCTCTGGGGCAGGGGCGCTCTTGTACTGAGACTGTTACGGGATACAGAGCTGTCCGGGTGTGGGGCTTGAGACGTACACGGTTTGGGAACGGGCACAACAAAACCTGATTCTATAGCTTAAGATTTAGGTGTTAGTTACTCAGAATCAACTTAATATGGTCTGACGAAGCTTCGGGCGGATGCTGTAAAGTGGGAGCAGGCAGCAACTGGTGTGACGTGGATTTGAAAATGTTGGCTGCAAGCTCCCAATCAGACTAGTGCAGTCTCATGTCGAACAGTCGTCGCCTAGACTATGGACAATGGGGAGACCGCCATGAAATTCACATCGTAGGAAGCAACACGTGACTCAGCAAAAGATCGTCATTGAAGTCCTACTCCCGGTCCGAAGACTTCAGTCAGCTCGTCGGTCGAGGGTGCTTACAGATAACGAGCCTGCTACGTCGGAGCTATATTGGATAGCACTGCCGGCGACGAAACCCTAAGCCCTAGCTGCAGCCAAACAGCCTGAAACTCAGACATCGCTCACGACCACGATTGAACTAGTGTACTGTGATGTTGTACAAGCTCCTAAATCCTCAAGCACGTCCAAGAATCGAAATTTTCCGCCGTTGGTTCGGGTCGGGTTTAGCTTCAACCATACCCACCGAAAGCCAGCCTACACCCGATCTCCTGCTCGGTAAGCCCTGGCTGCCTGGCGCCAGGCAAGCCGCCAGCCTCTGCACACGAGAAAGCCCCAGAATCTAGAACCCAAGACCATTCCGGAAGAAGTTAGGGGTCTGAAACAAAAACCACGGAAGAATGTGGGTCGCAGTTCATGCATGTAAGTTATGAAGGCACATGTAGAATGTTTTCGATTTCCAGGGTTACGCTCCCATTACACTTTCGAAGCTGCAAGATTGAAGTTCAGTTTGATACCTTGCAAATACCGCCATTGACAGTAGGCCCGATGCGGTTGGAACTAGCATGATCGATGATGACTGCAGGGTGCTACTGTACGGAGTAATGCAACTGAAAGAGAACTTTTGGTTTGTATTAGTAGGGTCTAACGTTGTGAGCACTCTCGGAACGGTGTCGTGATTAATGCTGTTGTCATCATTGCTACCTGGCTGTGGCTGCTACTCTGGCTACAACACAACCCATGCTCTTACCTTCTTGCGGCAGGATGTTTTTACACATCCCGTCTTTGTCATGGCTGCATTGTCCGAATATCTCTGCATTAAACCACACACACACATTCTTCATAAACCTTCTTTATACTTGTCATGCTGGCATGACAATCCCAAAGCTTCCCAAGGAGCCACCTCGATGCTGTCTGACATCTGCAGCGGAATCGTGTTAAAATTCGCAGGACCTCGGCAGCACCGGCAATCGGTTCAGTTTGGTTGGGGGTCGATCCCAGCACATGAACACGAGGCAGGATACAAGCGGTGGCAAAACAAGCATGGCCAGCCAGAGCACGTCGTTTGCTGAGATGGGAATGTGAACAATGGCGAATGCTACCAGCTCTGCAAACAACTCACCGGCTTGTTAACAAGTTTACGTTCGACTTAAATTTTGACTTAAGCATACAGTAATCACAACAACCCCGACCCCGAATTCACATGAAGGGTTCCGGGCTGGTTGGAGGGGAGTCGTCCTCGCGGTCAGCGATGCAGAAGATCTGCGGACCCCTGCAATGCAGTCGAGACTAGCGGTGCGCATTTTGGGTGCAGGACTCGAACTCCACGCCCACAGATCGTGTGCCTACGCGATGGTTCGCTGTGGAGGCTACAAGAGCCAGGATCCCAAACAAAAGCGCATCCGTACATTACAGTACTGTGGCGACAAGTACTGGTGTGTTTATCAAAACCTTCTGCCTGAAGACAAGGACACAACCATGGGACGATTGTCGACGAACGCCACAACCACAGAACTACCAGCCATAACAACAGCAAGCAGAACAGAACCCTACCACCGCCACCACCACCACCACCACCACAACCGCCGCAACTCCAGGAGCCGCACCCGGATCCGATGTTGTCTGGCGACCCCTGCAGTCATGGAAGCTTTGAGGGGCTTCGTGCTGCATGTGTTCCGGTACCCGGCTAGGTTCGGGGCTTTCGGGTGTCGACATGAGGCCAGCGGCCAGCAGGTACCAACTCAAACGGCTTCAGTACGTGTGAGCTTGGCGGTTTGGTAAATACCTTCCAGGAACACAGGGAAACAAACGAAGTCATACGACTGGAGTTACAAGACCTACGAACAATCGTCAACGTCTGGTCTTTGTTCCGTTCTCCTTCTGCTACTACTGTCACCCCCAGCAAGCAACAACAAAAACGACTTGTTCATGGATGCTGTAGTTGACAAACGTACGAACAGGACAACCGGCCGACTTGCATTTGCGAAATCCGAAATTCCAGATTCCTCGAAAAGTAAACGGCAGCAAACCTCCCAGCTCTGAAGCCCACCGCCCTCTTCTAGACTTTCGCTCGAAACCCACCGGAAAAGCTCGTGAACCTGAAGAGTGCTACTGAGAATCTGAGGCCGCAGCCACCGGGGCCATGCCAGAAGTCTCAAGGCGTAGGATGCCATCCTTCCCTGTCCGCACGCTTTTGAAGATTGTTGGTTCCTTTCTTTGGCCAGGAGGCTCAGATGAAGGATTCCATGAGTTAAAGGTTGGCCACCTGCTCTGGGGGCTCAGGCACCAAGAAGTTTAAGATCTTATGAAACCCTAAACCGGAAGTTCAGGAAAGACGGTCCGAGGCGGCTGAGTTCGCTGCAGATCAGTTCGGGCAGGCAGGCAACTGTTTCAATGTGACTCCGCTGATGTCAGCTTTATGGTCACGGCTCTGCTTAGTTATGGTCACTCTAGTGGTCAAAGACCCTCTTTTTCAGCTCTGGCCACGAAGCTCTGCGGACATTGAGCTCCAGTGCTTTGCTGCCGGGAGATTGGAGACGTTAACAATGAGGCCCTTCACTTGCCGACAATGCTCTGCACTCCACCCTGGGGTGCTCTTTGCCTGTCTTGTCTGTATGACGTCAAGCATCATGGCATGGCATGCCAAGCTGAGATCTGGACACACTACATGACATGCCTGTGCATCGATGGCAGGCGGAGGACACGTGCTTTTTCCGCACGATTGTGAAACATGGCACCGACATGACTTTCTGCGCAGCACCATGTAGAAGGGAGATGCTGTACATGACTTGCTTGGGGAGAAGCAGTTTCGCCCAAGCACACCCAAAATCCCGGCAGACAAGAGCAACACCAGGTCACGGCGAGAAGCGAGAAGGCCTATATACATGCAGGATCCGTGAGCATGAGCAGAATATAGGGGCCTCAATAATTAGAAAAGGGTCTTGGGGCCCATTATACTATACCTATAATAAGGAACCCCCAAAATAGTATAGGTAATTACTTAGGAGTACCATCTTTGCCTGCATCCTTAAAGGACCCATTTACAAAGCTGTTAGGACTCCATGTCGACCCCAAAACCTGAGACTAAACGAACGTCTCGGTGAGCTCCTTTACCCTGCAAACTTCTGGTAATCCCTACAAGTATCGGGGTCCTTGGGCACCTAGAGGATCCCGTGCTGGGGGGGGGCTTCGTGAGCAGAGACCCGGCAGCACCAACATGCATGGCACAGTTCATTCGTTACCTAAGTATATGTACGTCGCAATCCATGCCAGAACCACTCTCATTCCTCCAAAATTTCCTCGCATGCAAACTGGTAGCCACACCTTGAACCCTACGGAACCCTTAAACCCTCTGAACCGCACACCCCAAAACCCTAAAGCCCTAAACCCAACCTAAACCCTAAGGAACCTAAACTTGGACGCCCGAGGTCAGGCTCACAGAAACTGGTTCGTTGGCGTCTCCATCGTGCGCAAGGACGTCGAGGGGGAGTCTGCAGGGGGCTTTAAGGCTTCTTGGCTTCAATACGGCTATGGTGTGTAGGGGTTCAGGGCGGTAGAGAGCTCGGGATTTGTGGATTGGGGTTTGGACCTTGGGATTCAGTAGGTTTGAGGCCATCGGAACGTCAGAATCGAACGTTTCCAAGAGTGTACGGGCCGGCGCAGCCAGTGCTGACGTCGCGGCGTGTCGCAGGAGTGCCCCTATGCATCTCCAAGTTTTGCCAAGTAGTCATCGGCGTTCCGTCTTCCAGATACTCGGAGCTCCAACCCAAAGCAGTATGTTCTCTCATGTTTGCCCTGTTTCGAACGGTGAAAGACAAAGACAGAGTTACGACAACGGTGCTGTGTCCGACCTCAGGAACTCTAAATGGGACTCAGGTGGAAGGCTTCGAGAAGTGCCGCACGGTTTTTGACTTTGCTGCTCGCACTTGGTATAACTGCACAGCTGTGCAGCCTTGCCGGCAAGAAGATATACTGTACGGGTGCACTGAGAGTGAGAGCGCGGAAAACAACCAAGCCATGCCCCGCATACAGACAAAGAAGTTCGCCAAGAAGCGTATCCGCTCCCAAACCATGGAATGTGGTGAGCAGTCCTTGGCTGTTGAAGATCGACAACGTCAAGCAGTCCCGTCAGTGCTTCATGAACGAACATGCTGCAAGCTTGGCGCTTGGCAAACGTGAATACTAAAAGCCGGGGTGATGAAGGACGCAAGCAAACCGCCAACCCATGGCTCCAATGGCAATGCTATTTGCGATTTTATGCGAGCCTGAATCATGTTGTCTGCTCCATCTGCCACCAGCACTGCAGCCTCTATACCCACCTGGTTGCATCCGGCTTGCGGGCGGCGAGCGCTCGGCGGCAGCTGTAACGTGGTTCGCACCATGGAGACCTTCCAGCCAACTGAACCACTTGTACTAAACGATAGGCGGGCTTATGAACGTTCGTGAAAAGTCCAGCTGACATGTCAGCTTCGACAAGGTCGGAAATTCAACTCCAAATACATACCACAATGCTGAGATGAAACCATTATGTTTAATTACTCGTCAGCGTCCCAGAAAAAACAACTCACGCATGCCAGCTTGACTGAAGCACAGTGACTTTTTGCCTTGCTCTCGAATCCCTCAAGTTAGCACAGACACTTTACAGAAACGAAACAAACCAGGACTGCCCTGAGTCCATCGACCCTCGACCCTGTGAGAAAACTGACCAGAAAATCACGTCTCCCGAACTTTCCGGGGCCACCTCGCTCCAGTTTCAGCTGCGCGCGCTGGAGTCGCAACCCGGCCGCGGACTCGAGCGTCCCGCTTGCTCGGCGTAGCGTCTTCGCGGCCTGTTTGTAGTCTGGTTCCCCAGAGGTTGCAAGGGCTCAAGGCTCAAAAGCTTCTGAATTGGGCGCTTTTGAAGATGCCAGGGAGAGCTGGAGGTCTTCACGTATATGCACAACTTCCTGAGTGGTGCTGCATCTCCCTTCGCAAGCATGCGGTGTCTTGATGGACGTCTCGTTTGCCCCACAGAAACTGCACGGACTTCGAGATGATAGGCAGAGTGTGTGCGAAACCCGAAGCCCTAGAATCTAGACTACAGGGGAGGACTTTAGCCGGTGAGAGAGAGGGGGAATCGAAGGCGCTTGCAGACAGAACTTGGAATCGCAACTTTCAATCCTGAGATCCACTGCCAAACACTTGAGCGCCAGATACCTCGTAGGCTTCGTAGGCCCGTTCGAAGTCACCCAGCCTTTGCTGTCAGAGTAATTAATGGATGAAACAGCAGACCGGTCCTCCGGCATGCCCTGCTTGGTTTAGGGCTTATAGGGTTTAGGGTCTAGGAGGGCCTATTTTAAGGTTGGGCTTTGGAACCGGGCCAGTCCCAGTCCTGCTCGACGGCTTAGCATCTTGAAAGTGACAAACAACGAGATCATGAGCACATGGACGCTCATCCGTAATTAAAGAACAAGCAGAGAAGCACATACATACCTGTAACATTACACCAGTGCGGCGCACCTCGTTACCTTACATCACACCACACTGCATTAATGTATCTGCATGCGTTTATCCGGAGCCCGTAGCCTTTGCCCCTGACCACCTTTCCAAGAGGGTCCATGTACACTACTATTAGGTCTCAAAAACCATAATGGGCATGGTCTTTTGGGACCTAATTCCATAATGGTCGAATCTGGTAGAATTTAGGCCCCTATACTACACCCCCATAATACCCCTTATAGTAACCTTGATAGGACCCGTTTTAAGAACCCTTTAAAGGAATCCTATTCTAATTATTAAGGGCCTCTGGCCACCTTTCGATCTCAGGCGCTGCTCCAGCGCGAAGCCCATGTTCCACAGCAGCACGGCACCTGGCAAGTCAGAAGCTCTGACCATCGCCGCCTTCTTCAGAAATACAGGGATTTACTATAGGGGCCTGCAATAGTTTGAATAGGGTTTGGGGGTATATTATACTACGATTATTTTAAGGAAAGCACCAAAACAATATTCGAACTATTAAAGCCCTTACGTTAGAGATTAGACTTAGGGTTTCAAAGCTCAGCGAATTAGGGCTTAAGAAGCCCTTCTGGGTTTAAGAGCTGGGTCCTTTTACTAGGCTTAGGGCTAGGAGTTTAGGGGTTTCGAGGGTCCCTGATGAAGTTTCATTCACAACGGCCCATGTAACGAGTAGTGACAGCAGGCATTGTTTGGGTTTCATGGGAATCTCTAGGCCACACTAGGCCACTTGCACCAGCGAAATGTGGCTTCAAAGGGTGTAGTTCAATGTAGTTCCCAGGGTCCCAGAGCTCCTACTTTGCGGCAAACCACCCGTCACGGGAGCAATCCTTTCACGGCATCTGGAACAACCGGACCCCCCGACACCATGAAACATCCGACATCCTGAGTGTCTGAGCAACTCTGTCTGCCTGCGATTCATCAAGTCCCATATCCTAGACTCTTAAACCACTTAATC
Organism: Symbiodinium sp. clade A Y106; assembly: GCA_003297005.1. Classification (NCBI taxonomy): domain Eukaryota; class Dinophyceae; order Suessiales; family Symbiodiniaceae; genus Symbiodinium; species Symbiodinium sp. clade A. Next base: position 33,265 of record BGNK01000669.1, on the reverse strand, counting down.
TTGCGAGCATCATCGAGCCTGCCACTGTTTCCAGCGTGCCCGTGACCTTGCGAATACGCCGAGCATGCCAAAAGGCCTCCATGGCCCCTGGGCAGAGGCTGGCCCAAGAAAATATTACAGGAATTTGAGTACGGACTTCTTGAAGGCTCTGCATTACCCTCGCAAGACAAAGCTCCAGGTGTGTCCTAGCAAGAGCTGTTTCGGCAGGACACGAAACATGGGGTGTGGGTGGTGTCAAAGTCATGCATCAACGATGGAGGGTGAAGCCTTTTGAACAAGAATTGACGACAACTCTGCACTTTGCGTGGGGACGCTCTTTCATGCGCCTGAGCTTTTGGAGGAGCCTGCCCAAGCCGATCATCATCAGCATCATTGCCATCAGCATGGTTGTCGTCGCCATGCAAGCCAGGACCACGACGTTGATTACGTTTTAAGGGACACCGGCATCAGCAACAGGCATCAGGAGAACCCTGGCCAGCCCAAGCAGTCTTGCTTCAAGCACCTACCAAAACCTAGAATCTCTGCCTCTCCGGTAGCTCTGCCGTCTCAAGCCAAGGTCTTGACGTCTATTTCCTGTGCTTACATACGAGGCATTCGGCCTTGGTGATCCCCGGCATCTCCCTTGGCAACGCCCATGTGGGTCAGCAGCGTGGCGATACTCGGCGTGTCCTGCTTGCATGGGAAGCAATTTGAGCTCGGCTCGGGTCCTGAAACGCCCCAATCAAGGGGAACGGAAGTAGCCTAGGCGTTTCCACCCCATCAATCCCCCTAAGCCGCCATCTCTCGTCCTGCTGGCCCGCGCGTTCGAAGAGCGAGCCGGCCAACTGGAACACCTGTGCTTCAAGCGCTTGAGGCCTTCAGAATCTTGATGGAAAGCAGGCTAAACCCAGCGAAGGCTTCCCTGTATCCTGAAAAATCCTCTAATTTTCGGACTCGAAATCTTGGCGGCACACCCTGTGATTAGCTTCGCCACCCTCGCAACCCCACATCTTCGACTCTCGGCTCTCTTCGGACCGTACAGTTGAAGGCCTGTGACGCTGACCGCTTGGACTTGGGAGGTCCCCGCATAGAGGGGTTTCCGAAAATAGGGGACCGATATAAAGTACCCTTCATAGTAGGACGTAGGATCCTTATGATAAGGACCCCAAATCTTCGGAAACTCCCCTCTAGAGTGCAGAGTCGGATTGGCCCCAAGTGCCGGAAGCCTCGAGGTTCGTCATGGCTTTGTTGACCTCCAGGCGGCTGGCAGCCGCAGCGCGGTTTGAGCTGGCAGGGAAGATGGACTGCAGAGCCAGCTGTAGCCTGGCAGCAAAGGCACAACAGAAGGCAGAATAACGACCCGAAGAAAATGAACACCGGCAAAAGCAGCCAGGGCCCCAACCCATCTTGAAGAAGTTCCTTGGAAATTCAAGCACAGATCAGGGCCGATGACTCAATCTTGGGTTTGGCATAGCCATCAATGTTCGCGGCTTTTTGCTTCGCACCTAAAACTGCAAACCAAGGACATCCAGCAGCGCTAACAGAACATGTCCCCATCGGGAGATAATCGGAGCTTCGAGAACATTACGCTTCTCGTACAGGAAGCCCCTTGAAAGCGGTTGCGCAACGTCGCCCGATTGTTTGCATACTGACACAGCCTTGGCATCCTTGCACAAACTGCCATACTTCAAGACTTCATGTGCATGTATCCCAAAACCATCGCCTCGTGCTGCACAACTCTACCCTACCAATGAAAAAAAGAATCCTCTGATGAAAACCAGTACCGCGAGGCTGCAGAGCATGAGTCCGGAGCTCGGAACCCGAAGCTTCGGGCACCAGGGCATAAGTGTCTGCTGCATTCTGCTGCCATGCTGCTCCGGCTAGCTCGCGAAGCCCAGTCTCCCACAACATCCTCGACATTCCACCAAGTCATGCTTGCTAGCCGCTAGCAGCGTTTTGGCAGTGTCGCGGATGATGATGATGATCATGATGATGATGATGACTCCAATGATGACGATGATGGTGATGGTGGTGTCGGCGGCGGTGTCGGTGGCGGCGGCGGCGGTGGCGGAAGCAGCGAGGATAGCAGTGGTGAAGGCGATGGTGGTGATGATCATGACGGCGGTGGATCGAGAGCAGGACGAGGAGGAGGAGGAGGTAAGTGTGGTCCTAAACCCTTTAAACAAGGTCATCTTCTCCATCATCCTCTTCTTCCTCCTCACCATCACAATGACAGGGAGACCAACAATTTGTTGAGGGGCTTTCGGCGTCAATTGACCATGTTGTTTGCCTTCGATGCCAGGTGCGTTTAGGAAGCCTGCCCCTGAAAACTCGCATCCGACACCCATCCGCTCGCCTGGACATCGACCGAACGATCTACTTGCAAGCCAGGCTATCAAGCTGGGAACAAAGGAGCCAGAATACAAATGGGCGGGGTGGAATTCCTGAGCGATCTCAATCAGGCACTTCGGAAATCCTACAACCGCAAATCCAAACTTCGAAGCCTTGCGCACTGAGACCTATCAATTTTTTGCCCAGGAGCCATCCCACCGCATCGAAAAGACGATCGGCTTCGTCTGCCTATATAGAAAGCTGAGGGACCCGGTACAAACATATCTGAAGTAAGAAGTATGTTGGGCTTCACGGTTTCGGGTGATACGGCCGACAAGGAATCCCAGCTTCAGTCCCGAATTCGGTTTAAAGCAGTCAACAGCACCTGGTCACAGCGTCCAGCTGCTGAAGCAATGCAGAAGTGGATGCTGCAGCAACATGAATGACGCCTTCATATTTTCAGCAAGGGCTAGTCTGAGCTTCGCCCCACTGGACTGCCAATCCCACAAGACACAAGTTCAGAACTAACCCCGGAACCCAAACTCCAAACTTTGGACCTGAATCGATTCTACAGCTGCACGTAACCCTGCACCGCCAAGACCAAACTCTCGACCCTCAATCCCTAAATCCAAAAGAGCCTTCAGTGCCGAGTTCGTGAGCATGAGCCGCAGCTGCTTCTCCAGGGTTACTGCAAGCCACTGCTGCAGGGCACGGGTCATGAAGCAGTCCGCCTCACAAACGGTCGTGGGTTTCGGGATCATCGCAAAAAAGAGCAACACGCCAAAAGCCACAGGCCCAAAAAGCCCTAACGCCATAGGGGTCCTATAGCAACTTAAAGTAGGGTTTTGGCACTGCTGTCACTACAGCCCTAAGCCTGAAACACCAAACCTGAAAGCGTCGCAGGGCCCGGCTCAGGCGTTTTACCGAACTCGTAGGGCAGCCTCTGAATAATCAAAGGATGAGGGTCTATACACGAGGGCTCTTTCTCAAACTCCCACCCGGGGGCCTTGAATAGATTGAGACCGCAGCCGAGCACTTCGAGAAGTGGTGCTTGCTCTTCATGGACGGTGATGGCATCCTAGAACGTCGAGTCCGGACACCCAACATCGCAGAGTTGACACACAGGTTGAGGCTTGGCAGCTAGCACAAACTCTCAGGGGAACAGCGCTAGCTTGGTGTTCGTTGTGTCCTCTTTCGCATGTCACAGTATGTGGACGAAAACTTCCGCAAACCCACAGCCCAAGACCGGCAGCCCCTTCAACCCCTACGCCATGAACCCATTCCACCCGGCACTGTCAAACACCACAACCGTCCTGGAGCCAACTGCCCTGCAAACCCCGCCATGCCCGGATGGCAGCGTCTTCCCCATAGGCCAGATCCTGAAAAGCTGTTGGGGCTCTTGCGCTTTCAAGGGCTGCACGGGCTTTGCGAGACGTGGGGTTAGCAAAAAAAGCTGGAGGGTTCATGTTCCGTAGTTCTGGGGGTTTTGGCCCTGAGGCCTTGAGGCTTCGAGCCAAATTCAGGGGGTTTGGGAGCCTGGGGGTTGGACCCACTTCGACGAAGTCGACTTAGATATGTTTGCTTTTGTTTACGGCTGTGTGAAGGATTTGCAGTGATTCGATATCTAAAGCACTTAACCCCTTCAGCCCTTACCCTCCCAGATCTCGACCCAGACCCAATCCTCGCGCAGCATCTGTGCGGCCCTGGGTGGCAGTAGCAGAGTCACCTCGCAGCCGTTGCAGCCTCGCAAGCTCTTCAGTCGAAAATCGGATCTGGGAGTTCCGGCAGTAAGAAACCACCTGGAACACAAGATGTCGAGTTTGGGGCTTAGGACGATGCATAGCGATTGAAACGTGCAGGTACCGAGGCTGGAAGACATACCGAATCTCCCGGCTATGAGTCCCACCTGAATGTAGCTATGCGCAATAATTTATGATTCCATCCTTGCTTACTGTGTCGGTTCGCCCCCTGATCTGTTTTCTGCCAGTACTGCTGCGACATGTTTCTGGAGTCTTGCTGTGGATATGATGGTTACAGATACTATGATACCCTAAGGTTAACTGCATTCGGCTCTAAGCCCCAAAGTCGAGCAAACAAATTGAAACCACCGGAACGCCTCCGGGGTCTGCCCAAGCCAGGTTTCTGCGCCCGCGCGAGGGCGATAGGCCCTTCCTGAGACAAAGTTTCGAATGCTTGGGATGAGGGTCTATGTTTCGGAATCCCGGCGCTTTCAACACTACCCCACGAGGTGCACAAATCGGGTTGGAGTCGGCTTGCTTCGATCATGCCTCCGAGGTTCAAAGGAAGTTGATGGCTATGGAAATGAGTCGTGAACTGTTCCATGCACTCGAAATGTTCATGATGCCTTGTCAGTACCATGTACAACCACGACAAATGGTAAGAGATACTCTGACAGTCTTGCCCCTCAACATCAGCTTGATGAGTCCGTTTGATGTTGCGCTGACCGACGGCACAAGATCACAAAAGCCATGCCGCGGTGATGTCGTGCTGCTGTCAGCAAGCCGCAATGCCTTCAGTCTGGACACTCGACCGACTATACTTGGACGCATAAAAGCAACTTTACCTGCCCGAGTAGAAAGCGTACAAGCAGAGTAGACTACGACTACTACTGCTACAGCTACTCCTGCTGCTACCGCTACCACTCCTATGATTACTTCTACTGGATTACCACTGCAATTTCTACTGCTTTAAAGCACTACTACACCACGACGACCAGGATGACTACACTAGCAGTAGTAGCAACACTGTTGTCAAAGGTTTGCAGTCGGGTCCGTGCCTGCCAGAGCTCACAGAGGCTGGGAAGGCTGCCGAGGCTTCCAGGATAGTGCCAAGGCATCAGGATCACCAGAACTTTTCCGATCTGGCTCCCATACCTCTCGAACTCGGGCTTTGAAGGCTGAATCCAAAACCATAAGCCCTAAAATCGTGTGTTCCTTAAGCACCTCTTTTAGATTTTGATCTACCTGATTTCGAAGACCTCTTGAAGTCGGCGATCCGCTCCGGGAGCTGTGGAGGGCAGCGGTGCAGGTTCACGCAGAGGCTGCAAGTCCTCTGTGGGGCTTCAAGAGGGGCTTTGGGGCTTTTGGGGGTTTCGGCTGGTCTTGCTGGTCTGGGGTTTGGAGATTTTCGGAGATTTCGGGATTTGCCGGCTTTGAGATTTGGGACTCGCATTCTGTTCCTTGGGGACTTTACTGTGAAGGAACATGTTGAGGAGCTCTCAGTGTGTAGGAGATCTGGTTCTGGTCTGCGGCTGTCGCATCAAGGCCCCAGCACTTTGGGTGGCCGAGCTTGCGTGAAGGACTAGTGTCGATCCCATTCCCATCCATAGTCATGCTACTGACTACTTTTGAGAACAGGTTTCGTTACCATGATCTGTTAATAGATAGCAAGCACTGTATGATTATGTGGGCCTGTTCACCTGACCTAACAAGATCTAGACTCAAGTGACTCAAGCGCCCCAGAAAGCACGACAACAGAGCTGCAGCTCCAGACATAGGTCTGCCGAGGGTTGAGTCCGCGGTCGTGGCCTGAGACGTGGACTGAGAAGGAGCTTGTCGATGTTCGGGACTCCAGTTTTGGCACATCAAGAGTGTGGAGCCCTTCCAAACCACTACTGCAAACTAACCTGGCAATTGCTGCACCGAAGCGCAGAATAAGCAACCCGATTGAAACCACAGGCTGTATGCATGGCAACTCGAGGTTTCTTCGCCAGCGGCGCATTGGTTGTGAAGAGCTTGACATCTCCTAGCCTCAACGAGGAAAACTCCGACGATTTCACGACCGAGTGGCAGAATTCCTCCAGCGCGCCCACCACCTCACCAACCGCGTCCCGGGGCGAACAGCTGAGCATGTGGGTCGCCGGGCCAGCGTTCTCCGGGCCATAGATGGAATCCTCGGCTGTGGCTGAGTCATCGACTTCTAAATGACAAGTGTAGCCGACGCTTCGCCTGGCTATCAACAGCCTGATGACTGAGTGGTCAGAAGGCACAGAGCCTCGGAGACTGGTCCGAGCAGGAATGCAATCTTCGATGCTCTAGAAGTGCCACAGGCCAAAACAAATCCTGAAGGTGTTGACTTTCACGGCGTTGCAAAGACAAACATGCAATGCCAGGTCTCCACGTACGCAGACCCCTGCAAGCCATCTCGTGGGCAAGTCACCATCCTAAGTGCCAAATAGCAGAGCAAAAGCTCCAGGTGAACAGAAATCAGCCTTTAGGGTGGTAGAGTTTGGCTGTTGCAGGCATGCTGCTGGAGGGAAAGGTTTAATTTGCTGATGTTGCATGAGATGCGAACATCTCGTGTTCCTGCAGCAGTTGCAGCTGTCTATTACAGGATCACCTCAAGTTGAATTTGTCCATCGAGCCACATGCAGCCCCAAAAGGCCAGCGAATGTTTCCCGGAATGCTCAGGGCCGTCTCTGCGCCACCCAGTTTGCAATGTCTCAAAACCCTCGGAACTGCAAAACATATAAAATCCAAAGCCCGGCAAAGTCGCAGCAAACCGGCGAAAGCCCTCAGGTCACCACACAAAGCTCGGCAAGGCCCACCTGAACTTCCATTTCTGCAATCTTTGAGCCTCCACAAGCTCAGCAGTACGCCCACAACCTCAAAGGCCTGAACATTTGCTGCAAACTTCACCCTGTCAATTTTCTTTGATAAAACCTGACTAAGCGGTCTGAAGGCCTGCTACTGGTAGCTTCGAGCCAAGCTGCTCCGTCCTCTCCTTGGCCACGCAGCAGGCGGCCTCCTCTAGGCTCGCCTTCGGTGGCGTCATGCTCAAGCCAATGAGAAAATGTTGCATTGGAGCGGCTACTGTACATGTCGGCCTAGTCAACAACAATAGCAATATATAGAGCAATAAGAACCCTTGTTACATGTCTCTTCTTCTTCTTCTTGCTGCTGGTGCTGGTGCTGGTGCTGGTGCGGGAGCTGGAGCTGACGCTGGCACTGGTGCTGGCGCTGGCGTTAGTGCTAGTGTGCTGGTGCAAGTAATGTCATCGTCGTAGGATTTGCCTGGTGAACTGGTTCAAGCCTCAGGTAGGACGAACGAAAAGTAGCAGTGGCGGTCGCTCTAGATCTGCACTTTGTTCTCCAACCAAGGGGCCTCCATACCGAGGCCTGCTTGCAAGACCAACTCCAAGAACTGAGCTGAGAGGTGGTGGATGCTCACGCCGCGCAGGCTGTGACCTCTCATGGACGTAGGGATGATCTTCCCTGTCGTAGAAGATACGTTTTTAATGACAGTTTCGGACGACAGCTTGGGGCCTAGGGAGAAGATGCATCAGGGTAGGTATGACAACCATTTAACGGGGGAGAGTCTGCTGTTCTTGGAAAAGGGCTTGAGGAATAAGGTCTTTAGCGATTTGCTGGCTCTTTATGATTTTACACAAACAACTCAACTTGTTACCTGTTAGTGTAAAATTGTAGCAACAGCACGACACCGGTCGCTGTGACCACAGTGCCACCGAAGGCCCCCATACTTGTTGCGTCGTGACGCATGTTGACACCTATATCTCACTACAAAAACACGCTCTTTTTGCGTCCATCCTGCCCCCCCCCCCGGTAGCAAAATCCAGCTGAAACTGAAACAAAGCACAAGACGAGACAGAAATGGATGAAAGGAAAGTGACCTGTATTAAGCTGAGGCCATTTCCCTTTTCGGCTTTAATTTGCACAACCTGGGACAGACGACAAGTGTAGATCTTTGTAGATCAGTATATCTATACACAAGTACATGAAACATGATAGATACGAATCTTCCCATTCCATCAGCAGACATCTCATGTTTCAGTAGCCCTTAACCCTATAACTCTAGGATCCTAGTCCTGAAACCTTGCAGCCTACACCCCTGCAGCCATATGACCCTGGAACCCTAAACAGTCTCAGTCTGGGGTCTATGGGGAACCTTCGTAGTAATATTCCCCATGCTGCAATGTACCCCCAAACCTACATTCCGAGTGTTGACCATTATCCCTAGATGGTAGTACGTACAGTGCCCCCCCCCCCTGTTCGAACAGTAGGGGATCGTTGCTAGTGGACAATGCGACGGTGTCAATGCAAAAACCGTGCGATGTGAATATCGACAAAAATAACAAGGCGCTACAAAGCACGGGCGCTTCGACATCTACCAGGCACAGCCAGAAGAACAGCAATCAAACAACAAAGAAATGCTTCGCCTATGCTGGGATCGAGATGTCGCAGCTGCTGCGTCAGGGCACCTTAAACGCACATGGATGCCGATCTCTGAGCTCATCAGACTCTGTCATGTGCCGCTGCCATCAGAAAGGCCGAAGGGCAGGTGCTAGTAGTGCAGACGTATAGATGACAATCACCATGAACATTGCACAGAGCTGCTCGGAAACGCACAGGTGTTACCACTGAGCACCGTAAAACTACGACTGCATCCTGCAAGATACGACAGTCATTGCTTTCACGGTGTCGAGGCCGAAACCCCTCATCAAAATGTGACTTGTCGCACAAGATAACGATGATGAACGGGCTGATGTCCGGAGATCTGCACGTCTTTTGTAGCCCAACCTGATGCAGCCTTTCGGCCCCAGTACCCAAAATGCTCGAGATGCCCTCACAAAGGAACAAAAACCCGCATAAAGCAGCGCCGGGCACCTTCGAGCTCAAAGCTGCGGGCTTCACTGGCTTCGAACTCGGCGGACAAAGCTTCCAACCTGCGAGAAGCATTTGCCGCATCTGCCGCTGGAGAGTTTGTTTTACGGTTTAGGTCGTACACAATCCGAAAAGCTGGTCGAAATCCAAAGAGACAGAATCCCACTGAAAGCCACAGAGTGCCCTTGGCCCCTGGCTGTCCCTCTTGCGCGGCGTAGCGCTGCTGTGCAAGAGCCACATCTGCCTCTCCAAGTCTGCAGAGCCATAAACCCTAAAAACCCTAAACTCTTCGGATGCCGGGGCCGAGGCTTGGGGCTTGGGGCCGAAATCTTGGTGTTCAGGCCCTGCTTGCCTTCGTGCTCCGAGGTCCGCCGGAAATAGGAATGCTTGCGAGGTCACAGAGTTTGGATTCAGATAGTCCGCGTAGGGTCAGAGTTAGCTCAACTGATGTACCTCAGACCTGGACAAACCGGAAAGTGGCAAACAAATGTCAATCAATCAGCAAGTCATGAGTGTTAGCGGGGCGCGGAAAAAATCACATCGATCCAGAAACTGGCGCAATCAGCAACCCCCTAGAAAAGCAACATGCAACCACAAGCCTATCCTCGAAAGCTGGTCATGCTCAACCACTACTCATGCAAGCTGTCATGCTCATCAGACGTAGCATGCACATGATTTCATCATCGTCACTATAAACAGTCAGCCATGACCATCAAATAAAGAGTCGGTCCGAGCCAGAAGCACCAGCTCTTTGCTGCAATCAAGCGGCATTTGTGCTTATATTGGAGTCCCTAACCGGCCATATCCGAAACCAGCAGCATGTCCAACAAAACAGCCTGCCTGAGCCGCAGCACAGGCCGCCTCCGTCCTGTTTCGCAGAAATTCGACTGACCCCCTTCAAGTGCAGACCCACGCCGGCAAGCAAACAAACGGAACGTACAGGGATAGAGAGCGAGGTGAGTCAACAGTCTGAACAGCGCGCACACGCATACACCAGCCCTCAACCTTCCACCCAGAACCCTCTAGCCGTCGCCCTCCTGCGAGCGGATGAAACACAAACCTACGATCAGATTTTCTGAATCCCAGGGGTGTCCGTCTCAATGCTGCGGTCGTCTCCTCGAGTTCCAGCTCGACCGCGCGAGCCTCGCAAAAAAAATATATGCATTCTGGCGTACTTGAGTGATCCCCCTTTGTTCGCGCGCCGCCAAGGCCTGCTCCACGCTTTGGCGTTGGACCGCCTGTGCTGCCAAAGATCGCTGGTGAGCCTCGGGCCCCCGGTGTCACATGGATCCGCTGGAAAGGGGGTAGTTCTCTAAATTAGGGTCCCTTTTTAGGGCTCCTTCAGGGTTTGTATAGGGCTTCTGTGAGGGTACTATGAGGGTAGCTCTCTAAATTCGGGTCCCTTTGAGGGTGCCGTGCTATTTTGGGATCCCAATTCAGACAGCTACCCATATTGGGGCTCTGGGGCGGGAGACGGGGGGGGGAACATTTACAGTAGGTGTCCTCAGATTAAGGATGCTAGCATGTAGGGTCTGTATGAGGGTCCCGTATGTTCTGAATCTCCCAAACAGACAGCCAGGACTCCGTCGGAACAAGACGCGCGCATCTCCATGCGCAACAGACTAGTTGTGCGTCGCTCCGCCACTCGTCCTGCTACCTATTTCTCTGGCCAACTACGTAGCTACCTCCCTGCCGAGACGTACATTTACCACATCGTGTACATCGGCATAGAATAAACCGTTCCAGCTCTTGCTCCTTGTACAAGTACTTGTACATCTCTCAAGCTGTCTTCGTACATATATGCTGTATATGTCTCTGCATACATGTTTTATCTATTTTTATCGGTTTACACACACACATGTCTGTGTACATTGTACATGTGCTTCCTACCGTGTTGATCCGGGCTCGGTTCGCTTGTGCAGCCTGCGGATGAAGAAAGACGGAGGAGGAGGAATAGTAGTAAGAGCAGGAGTAGGCGTAGGAGCAGGAGTACAACGCACTACATCGCCAACCCGAGACCCCTAAGTCCTGAAATCCTAAGTCCTACACGCCAAACCCCTATACAACCCGTACACTTCGACTCTAAAAACCCCAAAATCCTGAATCCTAAACCCCGAATCTCAAAAAAAAACACTTAGGTCCGCTGCCGTAGCCAGCTCGTCGCTCATCTTCGCCATGGCTCTCGCTTCGCTAAGACCGTCGTCCTCCTGGGAGTGGACTCAGACAGGCTCGAGGCGAATATGACATAAGATGAGATAGGGGCTTAGGGTTTGTTTAGAGTTTAGGGTTTAGGGTTAGGGAGATATTGGGATATAGAGTGAAAATGATATAACTGATTCAGCGTTCATATTCTAAGGAGTTCATACTCTATATGACGATCGACCAAAGTATTATACAGTATCGTACATTCTGATATGGCATTATGGCTTGTGACGGCTTCCAGGCTAGAGGTCTAGGGTGTAGGGGCTTGGGGTTCAGGGGAGCTTCGAGTTTGAGCTTGTCGCGTTCAGGACTGTGGCTTTGTCAAGGGATCTGAACGTCAACGCAAGCACCCTGCGCTTGTTTCTAGTGGCACTTTTCTGTGTTCTATGCAAAACCCTGAACCCTGACCTTCAAGACAAACCCCAAAAACCGTAAACCCCTAAACCCCAAAATCCTGAACTCTACTGCCTGAGAGCCCGGCGAAGCGTCGCCGGAGCTCTGCGAGCTCGGCACTGGCCTGGGCAGCCATTTCGGCCTGCACAGATTCGGCTTGACGGGATATCTAGGGTCTTTTTAAGGCTGAAAGGGCTTCAGGATAAGGGATTCTTGTTCCCAAACATACCTGCAATGCGGGCTTCGTCCTTGCTAAGTAGGAAGGATTAGGGTTTAAGGTTTAGGGTTAGGGCTCAAGGTTCAGTGTTTGGTGTCAGACCCAGCTCTGCTCAAGGCACTTGCCTGCATTCAGCTTTGGTGTTGGCTTGAGTGCGCACTGAGAGCCTTTGTTGAAGCCCGAACACAGCCCTAAACCAAAACCCAAAGCCCTAAACCCTACAAAAGGGGCCTTAACAACTAAAACAGGGTTTGCGGGGTATACTATACTATAATTATCATAAGGAACCCCAAAACCCTATTCTAATTATTAAGGCCCTTAACCCCAGACTCTAGCCTCGCTGTGCGCGCGTTCCTGCGACGCAGCTTGGAGCTGCCGAGCCTTTTGCACAATGTAGCATTTAACGAGGCAAGAGTGAAGACATAGGGGTTTCCGATAGTAGGGGACCCTAATATAGTACCCTAAATACTAGGTTTAGGGTTTAGGGATCCTGATATAGTACCCTACATGGTAGGATCGTTATTTTAAGGAACCCAAAATAAGGCACTCCTAATTTTCGGAAACTCCAGAGCTTGGGACTATAGGGCTTCGGACTGCAGGACTCTAGGATTAGATGTTGTTTCTCGTTTAGCATGCCAAAGATGAGAAAGTTGCAAGACTCTAAAGCTTGGCTGCCTGTCCTCATCAAGCAATGAAGCGAGTTATATACTATGCCAATGACCGTGTTCGTGATTCGCAGCAGTGTGTGTGTGTGTGTTCTAAGCTAGGACTTTCCTTGACATAACCCTTTTGAGTAGGAGGCTGCTGCAAGAAACTGCAAGAATGAACCCACCACAGGAACCCGCATGGCCGATTTCGGACGTCTCCAAAAACGAATGTTTGAGCGGCCTCGATCTCTGCAGCGTTCATTGCTTCCTGGCGATTGCATGATCATGCTTGGCATTTACTGTGGAAACATCTGTGTCGATGGCCCTAGATATCCCAGATGCATTATCAGATCTTTATCAGCAGGGATGAGCCCTGCAGCAATTGCGTCCGGGCAACATGAAAAAACATCATGCGGTCAGCCGAGAGGCCAGAGGATTCATGGCAAACAGCACCGGGTTCATCTCATGCGACTTAGTTAGACTTCCGTTTCAGATGTCAGGTCCCTCCTCGTGCTCCGTGGTCTTTGCAGCCATGCGGGCTTTGAGACTCGCCAGCTCCTGCATGAACAGCCAGCGCTGTCACGACGAATGCCTCGCGTGCCTTCTGACCCCGTCCTTGCGCTTGCCATTGAGCTGCTCTGCTAACTCGGAGTTGCGACGCTCGTAGCCTCTCAGCCGTTTGCACAGTTTTGCTGCGACTAAAAAAGAGTGCCCGACCCGACTTCCCTGGACATCGTGAGTTGTGACAGCCTTTGCCAAGTGACCCAACCAGGACTCTCTAGCTAGCCGTCGGAAACTTCCCGTTAAACTTCCCCAGTTTCTGCAGCCATTCGAAGCAGTTCTGGAGGCACTGCTGCAACACTTCTTGGGTTGCGGTGCTGTGCGGCAAATCACTACCCTCCAGCGAACGCTCAGCGCAACGTCCCTAAAACGTCCCAGAACCCATGCCAATGACCCGTACACCTGAGGCCTGCCTTCAGTAAACTGCTCCGCGAGCTCCAACCGCTCACTAAGGCTGCGTGCCTCCTGGGCAGAGTGCAGAGCGGGGGGGATGCAGAAGCTGCCAAGAGCAGGCAGGTTGGCGACTGTAAAAAAAATCCCAGAGCAGCGGGTGCTCGCGTTGACATCGGGGTCTCCTCCTCCAGATTGCCGACCAATTTGGCCGCCTGCTCTGCCTGCATGGTACACATGGAGCTCCGGAAGCAACCGGCCGAAGGTATCGGTACCCTTTCTCCGTACCTTCCCTCGTGCGTGTCACCAACGATCTGGAATTTCTCTTCCATGCCAAAACACAGTGGCCTCCTCCAAACGCGTGGACGCCTCCTCCTGCTGCGTTGCACTGGGATTGTTTTGGGAACAAGTCCATATTTCGTAGCTCGGGGCTGTACGGCCTTCCCGAAACCCGAATCCCAAGCCCCCCCCGAAACCCAGCGCAGCCGCTGAAGTTTTGTGTTTATGTGCAAGAAATGTAACCAACATATGAGGGGTGCAGAATTCCTTTGTCATCGGCATTCTCCACACGACGGTGATGCTCCGTTTATCGTGCCCTATTGGGAAATGCATGTTCTACATCAGTCTTCTGGACACGTTCATCTTCTGCATACGTTTATCATGCAGAACAGGTCGAAGAGACAAATGTTTCATGTCATCTGTCATATGTTTTATGGTTGCTCACGGTATGTAAAACGTCGTAACTAGATTGCAACCGTACCGATACACCGACCTGAAGCGGTGGCTTCAGTAGAGGGCTGAATGGGGTCATGAGCTGAAGGGCAAACAGATTGAGGTCGTCAGTCTCTAGATTTTGCGCATGTCCGTTCTCAATGCTTCTCCTTACCGCCGTTCCAAACACAAGGGAATGACTAGCTTCGCATGGTCGTGGATCATCTTGGATTATTCGCAGAATAGAAGTTTGCGCCATCACACTTCTGCTTCCTTTGTATGAAATGATGTCCTGGAGTTGCTCAGCTCGCTTGGACTCGGCTTGGAAGCGGCCTGCACGAGGCTTTGGGGCTCGTGGCGGACTTGTTTCGCATTATACAGACGCTAGGTGTGCGGTCTGGACTTCTGGAAGGGTTGTGGATAGAGAACTTGAGCCAGGCAATGTTCCTGTTTCCGCTTTGGCAAAGGGGGCGATGAGAGATTCTTGCGACCTTGTGGAGGAGGATAAATGCCCTGAGTGCTATGTCTTATGGATGTGCTTGTTGAGCTAGGACTCACGAGGAGCGATCAGAGATGAAGTGCTTGATAGAGCTTAAAAGTCTTCCTTCTAAGCAGTGAAGTACAGGCACCTATTCTGCAAAAAACTTCGCATCATTTCAAGCCTGATGGCATTAAATCAAAGGCGCGTGTATCGAACCATCGCGAGGAGATCATACACCTACGTAGTGCTGGTATTCTTGCATCTGACAGTCTTATACTGCAGACGGTGACACATGAAATAGTAGAAACCTAAGCCCTAGCACCAACCAACACCCAAAAATCTCAAACCCTACGACCCTCAACCCTAAAATCCTTTAATCCTACAAGCCTAAATTGAACCCGGCAGTCTTTTGAGCCCCTTTGGCCCCGGGCTCGCGCAGAGCGCTTCGCCGCGACGCTCGGCCTCGGCCTCCTTCAACCTGAGTTTTCCCGGTTTTCGAATGCTTAGCTTGCACTTGGAAGTTCATGGGACTTAGCAAGTACGGTTATAAGTACCCTAAGTGGGGTTATAAGTAATTATAAGTATAGTTACCTTAATTATAACCCTAGTTACTAAGTCCCATGATCCTCTAAGCAAGGGTCCTGAGCAGGTTTCAGGGGTAACTGAGGGGCCTTGAGGAGGAAGCGTGATAAAGAGAATAGGCTTTTGGGAAACCTAGGGACAGGGAATACGCTCATTCCCTTTTTCGACCCCCCAACCCCCTAAACCCTAAAGCCCCCTCTCTCCTGCCTCGTCTGAAGCTCCGAGAGCGTCTCCTGCTGCTCATCGACCTCTGTCGCGAGCTGCAAGCTCCTGAGGCCATGATTTTTCACAGCCATTTACAGCGGGGGTCTGCCGGTCTGACTGGTTCTTTGTAGAGCTTCAGATTCAGATCCAAGCCCCCTTGCTGGCTCAGGCTGAGGGTTATGGGTTTTCTCAGGGCCAGGAAACGTCTTCAATCGCAGCTTTCAGGCTTCACGCCATTAATCGCAATACTGGGCGAATAGCTGGCCATGGTCATCATCACCATCTTCAACTTCACTTCATCATCGCCATCATGGTCCTGGCTGTAGCAGTACACTATCCTGACATTTAGGCTGCGTGTGTGTCCCTTCTTCTCTCACACCCTGATATCAAACCTCCCGCAGGTGCTGAGAACCACAAGTTGTCATTCAAGCTTGGGGGTTCTCTCGAGCCACCAGGTCACAAGAGCTCAGGGCTGAAAGCTCCAAGAAAAAGGCAGTCCTGCCCTCGCAGAGGCGTCGCTGAGCCTCCTGCTCCTCACTGCTGCATGACATGAATTGAAACAATCATTCCATCTGCTGGTTCTGGACCTAAAGCCTGAGCTCTTCACACTCTTGCCCACCTAGTCAAGAGTTGAAAAGCCAATCTCACAAACGACTGTCTGACTAAGTGGAGGAGGGAAAGTGGCATGCAATGCATGGATAGTGTGGTCATGGTAGTGCGTGATGGAGGTGTCCTGAGCCCCAAACTTCCCCGCTAAAACCAGCACCATGTTTGCGTAATATGGGGGCCTTAACAAATTGAATAAGGTTTTGGGCGCATTCTACTATATTTAAAATAGGGAACCCCCAAAATAGTATCGGTAATAATTACAGTAAAAGGCCCCTATATTAACAGTGGACGGTGGGAGCCTGCACCACATTCACAGCTGCCAGGTGCTGCAGTTCCATGGCTGCCTGGAACTCACAGCTTCGGCTTCACAGCCCGGGCCCCAGATGATCAACACAGTCATGGCTCCTGCAAATACTGACCATCTACTTACTGCCATTCGGATAACAATTGTATCTAAGGAAAGTCAGCATGTTAGTTTAGGCCTGTCTGCCTGCGTGCCTGTCTGTAGATCTGTATATGTCTGTGCCGTGTCTGTCTCTGAACCTGAACCTGAACCTGAACCGTCTGTCTCTCTGTATGCATGTGCAGGCAAGTGTGCTGCGTTGTATGTGCATATTATATATGTGTTTGTTATTCGATACATTCAAAACTCGAACTTTGTAGTGGAAAGAAGAAAACGGAAGACAACACTAACAGTGGCCCGCGGCTCCAAGGCTCGGCATTGAAGGCTCCATCAGGATTCAAGCAAGTTGTAGGACCGAAGTCTTGCAAAATCGTGCTCTCAATCGGGCTCTCGGGCTGATCCTGCATCGCTGAAATCCTATCAACAACATCACAGGACTCCAAGCAAGAGTCAAAGAGCAAGGCTTGACATCGCAAAGTTTTAGGACAGCTCTAAACCCCGAATCCTACTCTGCTCCAAGGCACCCCAAATCCTTAACCAAACACAAATGCAAGACACAGCAAAGACCTCCCCCCTATTGCATTCCCGACTTGGAACTGGGCCTCCAGGTCTGCTGCTTGAGTGGTTGCCTGCCTTGTGCAGAGAAGATCGGACTATTGAGTAGAGTCTGGAGTCGGGTGGCTGAGGCACTCTAGGCAACATCTTTCTGGGGCTGTACAAATGAGACTCGGCGATGGGCATGCAAGTGACGGGGTGATACTGATGCTGATGGCGATGATGACGATGACGATGAAGACGACGAGGACGAGCAGGAGGATGAGGAGGAGGAGGGAGAGGAGGGGCAGGAGGAGGATGAAACTGCTGATACAGAAGAAGTATATCAGTCAGACGACGAAGATGAAGATGAGGACCGAGAAGCATGAGATCATGAAAGGGATTGCAGCTTACAACTATAGCAAAAAGTCAAAACATGATGGTACTTTCATTCATGCCCGTAGGTTAAGGGCAGTTGCTGTATGGCTGAAGTTTCCAAGGTCCTTCAAGTTAACTTGTTCAAGCATGGTAAGGTTCTGTACACCCAGCACAGTCACCCAGCACGATGGTGAAGGGTTGCGTGCTTAGCTAATTGGCAGCTCCTCAGCCTTAAACCCTACAAAACCCTTCAACGATGCTGCAAAATCGTCTAAATAAAGCTGCTACCAACATCCTGCAAAATCATGTAAGATCGTAGGCATCCCCGTCATTAGTCATGGCTGGACCCCTAGGGTCAGGAAGCAAAAAAAACAAATTGCAAAAACAAACTAAACTCTCCACCGAGATGTCGCTTCGGCTACTTTCCAGGGCTTGGGGCTTTGGGATTTGGAGTTTAGGGGTTTCGGGATGTAGGGCAATGGAGGGTGCACGACTTAAGTACAGGTTATGTCAAAAACACTGCTGATGCTAATGATACGAGCAGACTTCCTTTTCCGTGAGTGCCTACCAGTCAACTCGGCTACAGATGGATACCTTGGAGGTAGTTCGGCAATTGAGCCGTCGCTTGGAAGGTGAGTTGTGTCCGACAACTCTTGCTCCACCTCTGATTTATACGGCCAGAGCTGGGGTTTCCCTGAAATGAAAAACTTTCTAGAATGGTAGCTCGCAGAATATCACACCCAGTTCTGGTAAGGCGAAGATGACCTCTAGTGAGCTTTCACCCAGTCCTTTCAGCCAACATGCTACACCTTGCTAGCTCGATGGATCTGCAAGAAGCGGATTGCAGTCTTGCAGCACTCGTCTCATTCATATAGGTACTTCTTCTGAAGGTCGATGATACCGTTGATGACGTCATCCAAAGCCTGCTTCAACTTTGGACCGACCGAGCAATTGCGGAGGATCTCCTGGCTTTCCCCCTGCATGCGGGCCTGTATTTCTTGCAGCCTGCGTAATGTCAAATCATCTGTGATGCCCATCTTTTGACAGTCTTGCTCTTTCAGGACATGGAAGGCGTGGCCAGAGATGTTGTGCTCCAGCAGCGTGAGAGCGCAGGCATCGAGATTCCAGCCATGCAGCACGGCGCTGAGCTTGTTTGCATCCCAAGTGTCCACACCCAAGGAGCGCGCCTTCAAATCCGGCAGCTGCTGCTCCAGTTGCTTCAACACGGTCACATGCGACATGATGGCTTGAATGTCCTCTGCCAGTTTCCGGTAGAAGGAGGAGATGTTGCTGACTTTTGCCAGTATCTCTTTCGTCTCTACCTGGAGCTTGTCAAAGTCTGCGCTGCCACCAAAGTAAAACCACTTGCTGACCGGAATCAAAGAGCATGCCACTGTTCCGGCAATCGCGTACCACCGAACACGGGGCGAGAACCGAGCTCCCAACATGGTGAGGAGAGCACCAATGCCAAAGGCGACATCTTTGAGGACCACTTAAGGATTCACGAATGCGACGGCTGTGTAAAGCCAGCCAAATCTCTTGGCCCAAGAGTGACGCTCACGCCACTGCAACTCCTCTTTACTGATGCTCTACGCGTACCCTCCCTGGTTCCCCGCAAAGTCTCTCTCACCTTCCTGCAATTCGCTGAGCAACTTGCTCAGGCCGCCGTTGAAAAGCTGATCTTGCATCTTTGTCAATGCCGCCTGGACATACTCGATGTCCTCGTCTGAGAATGATGAATGTCCGAGGAATTCAACAGTGCTGTTGCAAATGCAGCACTTTTCCAAGAACTTTATGTCCGATGTTTTCCAGGTTATCCGCAAGCTTGCTCTTGGAAGGATCGATGTCGTCGTGGAGATGTTTGAGAAATTTGTTTGCAGCTTGCCCTTCCGCAGGATGCAAGACAGCCACGGTGTTATGAGCCGCGAGGATGATGGATGAGGCTGCCTCTGCCTCGGGCAAGGCTTCCTTCCCGGATTCCTGCGACTCGGCACCTCCCATGCATGCTAACTTAGAAGCAGCGGCACCTACACCAAAGCCTGCTCAGCAAACAAATGGCTACTGCGTGCCCCTGGCTGTCCTCCAGCTGGTGATCGCTAAGCTGCTAAGCTTCCAGAAAACCTTCAGATTCCCAATTCCGGTCGCCAAGGCAGGGGGCTCCAGTCGGAGGCCTCCAGGCCGCTGCCATGTCCTCCTGCTGGCTGCGAACCTCCTGCATGCGCTGCTGGAGGGCCGCAGTTCCTGGGCACTGCTGGGGAAAAGAGTCTCTTGGACTGAAGGCCTGTGTCTTGGAGTTAGGGTTTGGCGACTTGGAGTTAGGATTGTAGGGCTGAGGAACCCATGAGAACAGCATGCAATGATGGCAAGAGCACTTTCAGGACGCAGCGATCTAGTTCCGATCGCAGCATATTTCCAACAAAACCACACGTTCATACCGGCCACCCAACCGAAAGCTTTCCGGCATAAACAACCTGAAGAGATTGAACACTAAAGCCAACATCCTGAAACCTCATTCCGGAACAATACGGAAAAAGCTAACACCATCCCTTCCGAACGCAAGCGCTTGAAACCGGATACCCACTCCCACAACCCAAGCCAAAGCGTGGAGACTTCAAACTCAGTCCCCGACTTCTCCTCTCCTCCTCCCTTTCCTGCCACACCACCCACATCTCCTGCGGGAGTGAGTATGGATGAGTGTCTATGTACGTCTGTATGCATGCCTGCATGCATGCATGTATGTATCTGGATATGGACAGAGAGATAGACAGCCAGCCAGCCAGCCATGCAGCCGGGCAGGCAGGCAGGCAGACAGACAAAGAGATAGATAGATAGATAGACAGATAGACAAATAAAAGGATAGATAGAATCGATAGATCGATAGATCTTCAGATTAGGATGGATTGGATTAGGTTAGAACAGATTAGAGTCGATGAGATGAGATGAGATGAGAGGAAGCTAGGTTACTTACTGTAGATTTGATTTACATAGATATGTGTGCACGCGTGCATCTGTGCATGCCTATGTGTGATTATGCATCTATGTATGCATGCATGCATGCATGCATGCATGCATGCATGCATGTATGTATGTATGTATGTATGCACGCGAGCATGTATGTGTAGTGTACGCATACATAAATACATACATACAGGCAGACATACAAAAATACATACATACAGTCATACATACATACACACACATACCTACATACATACATACATGCATGCATACATATACATACATAATGTGGACACATTACAATTAAGAACCGACCTTCCGTGCGTTCCGTTCATGATATATGGTAGTTCTCTGAATGCAGATCCCCTTCCGATTTCCCACGACATACGTCACTCTGATGCTGCGTGCAGGAGCCCGGAAACGCTGTCAACTAAGCTTAAATCCTGAACCCCAAACACTACACCCTAAACCTTGAACCCTAGCAGGATCTGCTAGGCTGCTAGGTACTGCTCAGGGCTTTGGATTTCGGTTTTTGCCCAGGACGCCGTCTTAAGTCAGTCGTACATGCACTTAGGGCTTCCGACCAAGGCCCTCTTGTCCATGCGAAAGGACACTTGACCCTTGTCCCAAGCAACCGTCCCGAAACCCAGCGGACGACCGATAATTTAAGGGACTAGCCTTAACCTCCAACCCTAATCCCTAAACCCCCTCGAATCCGACACCCTAAACACCTAGCCCCCTAAACCCTAAAGCCCCAGACCCCTAAACCCTAAGCCCTTAAACCCCTAGACCCCCAATCCCTAAATCCCGGCCTGGCAGTCCACCTGAGCCGCCCGAAGCAGCTTAGCACCAGCGGCCGCGGCCTCTTTCTGTCGTTCGAGACCTCAGCTTTTCCCACTGTTTGGGGTTCTGTTGGATTAAGAGTCTTACAATTAAGGCTTAAGGGTCTTTTTTAAGCCCTCGTGTCTTGCGGACGGCTTAAGGGGCTTAGGGTTTCGGGCCCAGGGTTTAGGGTTTAGGGCCAAAGGGGTTGATGATTCATTCATGTGAAGTTTACTGGTGGTCCTGGTTCTGTGATGTTCTGTGGTTACCGAGAGCCACTAATCTGCTCAACCCCCTGGAATCGAAGCTGAACCCCTGAATTTCAATCACATGAAGTTCATCTTTCTCAGAGGAAAGCAGTGGCTTCTGGCTCTGTGGAAGGCTTTAGGAGTTTTTCGTACTATTTAGGGTATGCGACTGCTGGCATGTACCTGCACAGGAAATTTCTTGAAAGATACCCTGAAATTCCTGAAACCCTATGAACAAACTCTAGACTCGACGCATAAACAATAAAGATGAACCATCCAAAACACCCAAGCCAATAAACGCCTAAAGCATCTTCATAATCCGAAATGTCCCGGTCTTTTCAAGAACACCAAAGACCCCAAAACCACCGAAGCCCAGACAAAAAAAACAGAGAACCCCCGTGAAAGCCCTCCTCTCCGCATCTTCCAGCCATGGTGGCTCGTCGAAAGCTCCGCCACTTTGGCGCCGATCCGCGCCTGACCCACGAATCTCTTGAGGCGTTTGCTGGGCATTTGCTAGTGGGTTAAGAATGGGAACAGCTGCAGTCGTAACAGCCATGACAACAACAATGATGGCACAAGTAGTAACACGCTTTGCCATTATCAGTAGCAATACGCCACGTAACACCAACACGAACCCCAGTTTTGGCGTTGGAAACCGCAGCTACACCTACTTCTCGCTATTGCTTCTACTATCAATAATCACAGCAACTGCCATAATCATGATCATAACCGGTTTAGGATTTAAGGTTTATAGGGTCAAAGTAACGACTCGAATCTGGCCACAGGACTGCACCTCCGACTTCTGGGCGTCATCGCGGGCTGCCTCCTGGGCCGCCAGCTGCTCCTCTTCATGCGAGCTTGACCCAGTATACTAACAGTTACTACCAAGAATACGAAGAATGATAATTACAATCGTAGTATTACTAAGCATAACAGTAGTCATAATTATCGAAATACCATTAGTTCATTAGTGTTCTTGTAATTATTATGAGTGAGGCTCGCGGGCTTGGATGTAGGCTGTGGAGTGTAGGGAAGCTTCAGCGTGGGCAAGCGATCTCTGTGCAATGCCTCATGCTTCGCTACCACATAGGAGATGTGTGCCTCTGTGTGTGTGTGTGTGGCATCTGTATTTATCTACCTATCTACCTATCTATCTATCTGTGTATGTGTATATATATATGTATGTATCCCGACCTTTCAATCTACCGGTCTATCTATACATATGCATGGGTATATGAGATATTGCATGTAGCACAACAGAGAATGCGCAGGTTTAGCTATACAGTATTGCAAACTGCCTGAAAACGCCCATGTACATCGTGTTTCTGTACATGCAATATGTTGCTTACCTACTCATTTATACGGTGAAAAAGCATGTGCTCTAAATCACTTATCACGAGTTTGCAGTCTTCTTCCCGACCCCCAGTCCCCGAGATGCGGGCTCCTTTAGAAGAAGCAGCTGTTGCGCCTGGAGGTGGGCTGCAACAACGGATCCGACTACTACGATGACGACAACGACTACGACTACTACCACTACTACTGCTACTACTACGACGACGACGAAATATACTATGACGACAAACAAATGTGGTCTTAATCTCTGCTACTCAGATAGACACATCAACAGCAATAACCCCCCCTGCTGCCCGTGATGTCGGAGTACTGTCCACAAACATAGAACCTGCATCTCGCGCCTGGAGGTCCTGCAACTGCCTGGGATGCACACATCGGAGCTCAGGGCTGTTGGGGAAAGCTTAGCAAAAGCACTGCACGAGAAAGCTGCACCCTTTTTTCAAGACAGTCATGGGTCATCAATTACTGCCCTGCGTGCATCAAACCGACTGCTACGTTCTGTCCGTTTGATAAAGATTCATGTGCAAGCGAGCCTAGAACCGAAGAAACTTCTGCGCTGATTTTTCCGGACAGTCGAGATCCGAACAGACCCTTGAGAAAAAGAAATTTTCTTGATCTCCATCGAACCTTGACACTGTGAAAGGTCACGAACCCTAATTAAACCTCATCGCACATCCTGAGCTCGCAATCCGAAATCTCAAATCCGAGACCCGTAATCGCCAAAGCTGCACAGCGAGCCCACCCCGAAACCTCTCGCATGCCCCTCACAGGACATCCGCAGCCGGGTCGCTTGTTTTGGTCCAACGGGTCCTCGGGGACTGAAAATCTCTGCTTGGGGCTGACGGATTGGGGAGTGTTGGGGCTGTAGCCTATCTTAGGACTTCGGATTTCAGGGTTTGTCAAAGGTAGGTTATTTCGGGTCCAGGTAGGGCCTCTAGAACCGCAGACGAAGTAACCCCCGCCGGCGGGTCCTCCTCCGGCGGCCTCTGAAAAGGCCGGGCCGCACAGATTTGCTTGATCTCTTCGCTCTTTACCTGTGAGCAATGTATTACATGTGTATATATATATATGTATAGTAAAGATATATATGTGTGTGTGTGTGTGTGCGTATGTGAGTGTATAAATATATATATATATATATATATATGTATGTGTGTATATATATATATGTGTGTGTGTGTGTGTGCGTATGTGAGTATATATATGTATGTATGTATGTGTATATATATATATATATATATATATATATATATGTATATGTACATGCATACTGAATCTAATCATAATACATATACATATACATATAACATATAGAAGGCAAAACAAAGATACCCCCTGCCTGCAAGTGCTCCTTGAGGATAGCGACCTGTGCCACTGCGCAAAGGCAGAAAATGCTCGATGTGAGGTCTGCAGTCGGCTGCTTCGGTGCATCGGGATACATGGCATAGGCATAGGTTGCTTCAGGTGCTTCCTCTCCTCTGCGGTCCCTTGTGAACAGCCCTTTCATGAAGAATTGGCCTCCTGGCGCTTGGCTTGCAGCTGCTCCGAAAGCCTTGCCAAAGGGCGGGTCGCGACATAGAAACACCAAAACACGAGATAAACGTTTGACACCTTCAGCCTGCTAATGCCGGCCATTGGCTGCGTGTTGCGTCGCTCGTGACTGGCGGAGAGCTGCTCCTTGTGCGGGCAAGAGGTGGGCGAAAGCTGCGGCATCCCAAAGTGTCAATTGTCAGTCGCCAGTCCCTTTCAAGGTGCCGTGGGGTAACTTCTGTGGGCAAGAAAACTAGCCAGCACTAGTACTAATGCAAGTGCTGCTACTATGGCTAGAATCGTACATAGTCGCTGTTAAGATGAAACTGACAGTCATCGTCTCCTCGAACTCCAGTGCGTTGACGAGGCCCCTCTCCGGCCTGGGATGATTCGATCAACACGGCACGTCGTGAAAGCATGAACCTTCGACACAGATCCTTTCCGTTACGAGACCGAACCCTTTGAGCAAAAGGCTCTCAAACTGGACAGGAAACTCCGTACCGGGCGGTGTGCGTGTGAGAGAAAGATTGGCACACAACAGAAATATCGAGTTAATACGTGCATACACAGATGGCTCGATATAAGTGTGTATGTGTTTGCTTGTTTGTTGGTTTGTTTGTTTGTTCGTTTGTTTGTTTGGTTATTTGTTTGTTTCTTTGTTTGGTTGTTTGTTTATTTGTATATCTATAGATAGATATACTACATATACATACACATATACATATACATATGCATATACATACACATACACATACACATACACATATACATATGCATATACATATACATATACATATGTATATAGTCACAGATCGATATAGATATAGGTATAGGTATAGATATAGATATACATATACATATGTGTAGGCGTACAAATATAAGCGTGTATGTATGTGTATATATATATGTTATGTATATGTGTATACACACACAGACGTATGCAGAGGTATCTCTCTGCAACTATCTGAGTCTGCATATGTCCGTTTGCTGTATTTGTGCACGTTCTGTTGTTGCATAGACTCATAAACGCAAGTATCTGCTCGTGCATATCTCTATCCGTCTCTACCCATCTATCTATCTATCTAGAAGCGAACTACCTATGGACCTATCTATCTACCACCCAGTTGTGTCGATGGGCCTGTGCATCAAAACCGCTTCGAGAGATTGACAGAGTCAGAGACATGGGTACGGTCCTTTGACATAAACCGACGGTCTCGGATGTAAGCAATTCTGGCAGTTTTGGTGTTGACCCGGATGTCTCATACTCAACGCCCAGCGCGGAGCTGCTTGACATACGCCAAACCCTAAACCTCAAACCCTAAGCCCGGCATCAAGGAAGCTGAATGCCACGCGACTCGTGGAGGGTTTTCTGCATTTGGAGCTCTTGCGCACCCAACTTCTCCTTGAGGCCTGACACCTGGGAGCATCAGCAAGCTACGGGCATGAAATAGAGCCTCCAGAATTGTACGATCCGAAGTTCAGGATGCGACAAAGGGACTCCTACTTTTCAGAAACCCCACCTACAAGGAAGTTTGGCGTTGTTGGCAGGGCAGGGCAGACATCTGGCTTCAGGGTGGTGTTCGAGAAGGCTCCCATACCTTCCAGAAAACGCCACACCCTGAGCCGAAACACCAGTTCTTAAACTTACATCTTAACCCTAGGTTCAAGCTACTTTGCAACGGCATGAGAATCGCTCCAAATTGTGCCAAGGCTTGTTGCAACATGAGTCAGAACGGGGCTCTGAAGCACATTAACCACGTGCAAAGCCGCGAAGAACACACAGCTGATACTCAGATACTCAATTTATACAAGGACTTACTAGAATAGTAAGTCTAGCGAGACAATCCTGATGCTCAAGGCTAGGGCCTGGGACGTTGGTCTCCGGAAGCATCCTGAAGCCTTGATTGCGATGTCCCAGAGCAGGACTGCCACCACTGCCAACCCAAGATTTCGGAAATTCAATCATTAGTCAATCATGAGTCAAGCAAGGTCTAGAGTCTAGAGCTAAACGGAGGCCCAAGTTTCCGCCTGCCAGACCTGATCTCATAATCATACACCCTGGACGGCAGTGCGCTGCCTCGCTGCACTTCGCCTGCAGCTGATCCATGAGATCCTTCACGCGCCGCTCGTATTGCGTGACAACCTCGGTCAAGCAGCTTTCCTGCCCTCGGCCTCCCAAGAGTTGCTAAACCCGAAAACAGCTGGATCCCTGAAGCAAAAAAGCTTCTGCTTAGCTGAGCTTAACTGAAGCGAGTATGCAGCACCGATTCGCACCTGGAGCCGAAACCCGGCTCTGAAGCCTCGTACATAGCTTTCTCATCATCTGCAGGGTCTGACTTCTGCTTTCAGTACCACCATTCTGTGCTGCATGGGCGATCAGCAAGCAGCACCAACTACGCCCTCAGCCTCCCAAGCCCTAAACAACTGCAAATTTCACTGAGGTATTGGTTCTTGCAGGTATCCTTATGCTAGCAACTCCCATTTCAACGGACAGGTGACTTTCAGCCTTGAAAAATGAGCAAACACCGCCCACAGCAACCCAGAATGACAGATCCCAAATCTAACCCCCCCCCCCCCGGCACAACCCAGAATCAGTGCCGCGCCTGGTCCGCGTAATCCATTGACCGGCTCGGATGCGCCTGCAAGTCGTGAAGCAAAGCTGAAAAGGGCTGCATGGCTTTACTCAGCTTCAATACCAGGTTTCGTCGTAGTCGCAGCATCGGTGGTAGTGGCGAGAGTAGTGGTAGCAATAACAATACTAGTAGTGGTAGTAGTGGTGGTCGTAGTAGTCGTCGTCGTGGACATAGTAGCAGTCGTCGTCGATGGTCGTCGTCATAGCCGCGTTGTCGAAGTAGCAGGAGCAACAGCAGCAGCACTGGCAGCTGGAGTAGGAGTAGTAGCGTCGTTATCATGGTCGTCGTCGTAGCAATGGCAGGAGTAGCGGTGGCGGCAGCAGCAGCGCCATGCTTGCAACTGCTGTCCCACTAGTGACAAGTATGCAGAACATGACCTTCGAAATCCCACGGCTATATGAAGTGCCTTTAATCTTGTTACACAAGAGGGTCTGGTGCGAGCATTTCCTTATTTGGCTGTGGGCACGAACGGGACAAGGCGGGCGAAGTGCGCTATGATAGACCTGAAAACTACCAATAGTATAGCAACTAAGGCAAGACTTATGTTAGGCCCTAGGCAGAGTGAAGCCTTGTTTCGAGCTTCAAGCTTCTGGATGCATGACTTGCGATTTGGGAGGGCTCGTTCACAGCGGGAGCGACCGTTGAGAGGCTTGAATGAAACAAGTGCCACACTACTCATCATCCCTGAAATGAAACGATGTGTGCTCCCTGAAAATCGGCTGCCTTCATCTGCTGCTGCAGCTCCAGATTCTTTGCCTCGTTTGAGTCTGCATGTCCATCTGTCGCTTAAGTACATGTGTATATTTCTCAAAGACGCTTATAGACCGGGGAGACATAATGACTGCACTGCTCCATAACGACTTCACTTCTCTTTTGTAAGTGCACATGCTTCAGCACTACTGACTCACTATACACAAAAATCACGTAAGCATCACCGGGCTGCAGAAGCAGCGGCCCATGCAGAGGCAGTGTCCTGCATCGCTAGCTTCCTACCACTGTCAGCTTGATCTCCTCATGCAACTAGGAGCAATTGCTACTGCGCTGGATATCGGGCTGAATGACAGGTGCTCTGCTTATCATCAGCGCCCCGCCAAAAACGTCAGTCAGAGGGCTGGATTAGGTCATTGGATCAGGTCATTAGGTGAAGTGATGCGGCAGAACGTAAGCAGGGACTCGTTATGTGAGACAAAGATGCCCTGTGAAGCTCCGCCAAAGTCCAAACCAGGTGATGAGCTGCAAAGTCTGTTGTCCGATTGGGTGGACAGAGTCTCACGTTGGACATCCAGCTTGTCATCATCAGATGACCAACTTCTGCCCTTGTACCCTTCAGCATCTCATCTTCATACGTACAAACACCACCAAGGCAACCATCTCAAGTGTTAGACACTCGAAAAGTACTCGTAGTAGCAATTGGCAAACAAAGTGAGAATCTGATGCTATTGACGGAAGGAGCCCTCCTAAATAAGAACGTACCAGTGACCACGGTAGCTGCCATGAGCAACGTTAAGCAATGACATGCACAAAAACAGATTGAACATGTCGATAAACTTCTATAATGCAAGTGAATACTTGGATGTATGTGACGTCGGACAGCGACAGAAACAGTACCTGATCATAACCCTGAAGTGGCTTGCCAGAGGACAAACGATGATCTCTAAATGTTGTGTCCTGCAGCTTTCGCTGGACTTCTGCCAGCTCCCGCTGCAACTCTTCTGCGGACGGCCTGGACACAAGCTCATCCATCTGGTTGGACCTGAGTTCACCGAATTGCCAAGCTCTTCTGCCTCAACCCGAGCCGTAGCCGAGAATGCAAGCTCTGGCCATGCCGCCAGATTGTCTAAAGTCTAAAGCCTGAAGCATGAAACAACTGCAACAGCAGCCCATCCTGTTACTGAGATGCCAAAGTGGTACGAAAAAAACGTGCAGTTCGGGTTCGGGCAGACAGACAGAGACAGAGAGAGAGAGGGATAGCACCGTCTGTAGTCGGGCTGCGCAGGGGTGGCGTCCGCTTGCGGCAGGCAGCTTCGCAAGTGGATAGCCTCAGAGGCTTGCGGTGCTGAGTTGAGGTTGAGAGGGTCCTTGGGCATGGGGTCCTGAAACTAAGTTCTCGAATGCCCAAATATGTCAGAGTCTGGGTTTATCACTCCAGTCTGCAAGACACCCTCCTTCAGCAAGCCGAAAACCGGAAGCACGAAGCTTGGGGTTCTGAAGCTGACACTCATAGCCTGCATTCCACACCTTGCGGTTGGAGGTGACAAACCGTACCTGGACCCTGCATCACCTACCTTTCTAAAAACTCAGGTTCTTTGAGGGGCCAGGTAGACAAAACCCTACACAAACCCGTCGGCCCTGGACTCCCCGCGATCCTCGTCTACAAAAGGCCGAACACAAGGAAAGCTCCTATTATTCCGAAAGGCCTCAAGACCCCGAAGCCTCTTACACACTAAACCAAGAAACCGCTCCAAAATTTAAACACTGTCCCGAACTAAATAAACCCGGCAAAACCCTTATACCTCTTGCAGAACCAGCACGAACACTGCAGAAGACTCTTACAAGCCCTTATCAAGCTCTTTATGCACCCAATCGAAACGCCCTTTAGAAGCCCATAAACCCCTAATCCCGAAACCCTCTCAAAATCCACACCAAGCCCCCGCTTTATCAAAACCGAAAGTCCCTTAACAAAAAAACGGTGAAGGCTCAAACCCCCATATTGTCGGCCTCCGCTCTAGAGGTCTCCAGAAGTCCTTGCAGCTTCACCACCTTTAGGGCTTGAGGGCGGGCCTTGGGCTTTAAAGGGTTTAGGGTCTTCAGTTTAGGAATTTAGGGTTTTAGGGTTTGGGGCTTGGGGGTTTCAGGGGCCTTGGGCATTTAAGGGCTTAGGGTTTAGGGTCCTTGAGTTTAGGGGTTCAGGGTTTAGCTTAAAGGTACTGGTTCTTCACGGTTGTATTCTTCAGCTTTGAGTTTGCAAGGGTTATTTGAGGGTTTTCTGGTTTGGGATTGCTTCTACCGCGTGGACTTTGGGGTTTAGGTTTTAGCCCGCGCGGTTTCAGGGGCTGAACTGAGGGTTGGGTTTGGGGCCTGGCACTTTGGGATCGAGGCTCCTGTGATTTGGGCCTCTGAGGGGTGTATTGTATCTGACTCGGGACAAAACGGATGCATGCACGCGGATGTTATGCAGTTTTGGATGCGAGGCCCTGCGAAATCTGTATGCTTGCACGTACAACCTGCTTCAAACCACGATTGTTCCGCAGAGTAGTCCTGGGCCTCAGGAAATTCGAGGTTTGGGGCTGCAAGCTACTCCGGACATACAGGGCTTGGCTTGGAAGCGCCGCGGTTTGCGGTCTTCGGACACGAAACCCCTTACCCAAGCAATCTTCGCTGAAAGCAGAGCCTCCAGCTTAGCTGCCTGTGCAAGCGATCGCTGTGCTTCAGCATCCGCCTTCATAAGTAGCTCGAGAGTGGAGCTGTGTAAAGGCTATGTACTCCATAATCCGTTGTGCTCCTTTCGGCCGTCTGCTCCAAAATGTCTATGTTGGGGGCGAAAGGCTCCTCTCTACTGTCTAACATGGCTCAAACAACTTTTGTTCTCTTTTGCCGGTGCTGTTCATTCTGCATCTGCAATGTTGTTGTCCATTCCACAGTATGCCACCCAAGGTCTACACTTTGGGTTCTGTCGGGCTTGCCCTTATGGCATCGGTCCTTGCAAACATTCAACAAAAGATTCGCACTGAGGTGTATCTCGGACACACGTACTCCCAAAACCCATACTTAATTCTGTCATCCGGAAACAGGGTGTGATTGTTTCCGGACGGGCCCTGAACCGTGATCGATAAGTGCCAGCGACTCTACACTCTACACGCTTCCCACCTCTGCATGAGCCAGCCGGGCCTGACTTGAGCTCAAGGCTCAAGCTTCAGGCCGTGACAACGGATTGCTCTTTGTGACTACCCTGTGCTTGTGAGCGCTAAGTTGCTGATGATGATGGCGGTGAACAGTATAGATATAGATATTCACATTGGTCTTCAAGGCTTCCCATCTGATACTGCCAGACGCTGAAACTGAACATTCTCCTAGTCCTAGACTCCTGTCCCGAACTGTGCGCCAAAAGCTGAAGCTTGTAACCCCAAGCCCATCCCCTTGCCACGGATCCGTGTTTTGAGAGACAAGCACATGAGCACGGCCAACCCTCCCAACAAGGCGGGCGCTTCCAGGCGCTCGATGTCTCCGGGAGGACGTTGTGCTGCCTGATGGCCACTTCACCCTCATGTGCTCTCGCGCATTTTGCTTGCGGTATCTCCAAAACTTACACTTCAAATTCTCTCGTGCCAATATTCCTACAGAGCCTTGCGCACTCGCCATAACGCCTATGTCACTACGTCAGTGCTGAGTTAGACATGGACTTGAGCTGAAGACAGAGTGAGACGCCATGGGACCTTTGCGCCCTTAAAGCATTGTACCCTCAAGCCCAGACTGCCCCAAAGCCTCAAGCATGAAATTCTCGACCCGAAAATGCCCTAAAGCCTGACTCCCAGAGCCCTAACAGCCACGACATAGCAAAAAGAGAACCAAGCCGAGACTTTTGAGGCACCCGGCCTCTGGTCCCTTGGAGACTCGGCTCCAGGCGACGTGCTTCCGCTCTACCTCCCAAACAACTGTGATGTAAGCATTGTTTTTTGTAAAAAAGGAATATGATCTATGAAGTTCTTATGCACATACATGCAGCGCTGCTTCAAGTTGGATGTTCTGGGGCATCTCCTTCTTCCTGCTGTCACACTTCGAGATTGCAGTTTGCCATTGACTTTGCTTGCCCTCGTCATCAGCTCTACGTCTCTCGAAAACCTGTGAACGCGAGGAACCGAAAGAGGGAGAGAAACACAGACACAGCAAGAGAGAGAGAGGGAGACAGAGAGACAGAGAGACAGAGAGACAGAGAGACAGAGAGAGAGAGAGAAGGTAGAGCCAAAGCGAGGCGCCTCGGCCTTAGCGGCTTCGAGACGCGACCGTAGCTGGGCCGCCTCTGCCTGGAGGCGTTCAGGGGCCTCAGCTGTCGCCTTATAGGGTTTAGGGTTGTTTTTTCAGGGTTTAGGGTCTGGGATAGTTTAGGGCTGGGTTGAGGGTTCAAGGCTTCCCAAAAGCCGTGAGGGCTGAAATGGTGAGATACCAGGATGTAGGGTAGAGGGTTCCGGGTTGAGGATTCAGATTTAAGCTCTCAAGCCGGCGCAAACGTTTCATTGCAGGTTCATGGATTTCAGGTTTCAGGACATCAGCTTGTGAAAAATGCACTGATATGGAAATTATGTCTCTGGGCATCGGTGATAAGATTGGCTTCAGAATGGGTGACGGGGGAGCCGGGGACTGAGCTGTGTAGATGATGGTCTAACACGCTGGGCAGCAAGACACTGTGGGAAGTTCGCAGCAAGTCGTGTGCCTGGGCACTGCGTATCGCAGCACGAGTGATTGTGACTGAGTACGGCGCACTCTTCGTTGGCAATGCCACCTGTGATGGAAGCAGTTGCAAAAGGATGCGATGGAGCAGAAGGAGGAGGGGGAGGAGGACGCCACGATATGGAATGTCGGGACAACAGTTGCGATGATCTTGGTCATGAAGATGACAATCGCGATAGTTGACCAAGGCATGCAGCCGGAGCGAGAATGACAGATGGTGATGGTGAATGGAATGAACATGACATGGAGACTCAAGAGAAGGACGAGGAGGAGAACGAAAGAAAGGACGACGGCATGGTGATTGCAAAGATAGAACCGTACTGATGAAAGCTCTGATGGGGATGATGATAGTGAAGGTCGTCGCAGTGCTGCTACTACTGGCACTGGTTCGCCACCACTGTCCCAGTCCGAGTCCTGCTACTGCTACTCCTACTCCTACTCCTCCTACTACTACTACGACTACTACGACTACTACGAATACTACTACTATTGCTACTACTACTACTACTACTACTACTAGCCACACCCCCCCCCTACCAACCACCTGGCGCCTCAACCCATCGTCATCGTCATCATCAACGAAAATGACAGCTGCAGAAGATGCAGGGGCTCAGGCCCCCTATCTGTGACAGCTGCAGAAGT
>BGNK01000668.1:186964-216397 GCA_003297005.1 Symbiodinium sp. clade A Y106 | reverse complement strand
GGTGGTGTGGTGTGGGCGGTGGGGGTGGTGAGGGCGCGGGGGGGTGTGGGCACGCACTGGCAGCCTTTAAATACTTTAAATACTCTCTAAACACTTAGGAAATGCCAGCCAGGTGTGGGTAGTGGCCAGGTAGGGGTAAGATGCCAACCTCTCTGGAAGCAACCTCACGGGACAGAACTGGCGCCGCCCCGGCAAGCGGGGTCGGCGGATACTATAAAGGAGCCCCAAACCCTATTCAAATTATTAAGGCCCCTACATGGTTTGTCTTTTTTCAGGAGTGGGAGGCGACCTTCAGGCAGGGCCCATGTATCTGAGAGAGGGCGTAGGAACCGTAGCAAGGCATCCCGGGCTCAGAGTTTTGTTGGAGCTCTGTCGGTTTCCGAGGTCCGTATGGATTGGATCCTACTCATGACTGTAAATCTGGATCTAAGGGTACCATGCTTTGGGGATCTGTTGGGAGACCACTTCTTTAGGGGCCGCAAAACACATCAGCAGCTCGGGTTGTTGACGCCGGGCTGCACCTCAGACACCCAACATTGACATAGCAGAGAGGGAGAGAGCAAGGGCCTTCGCACTGTGATCGTCAAGAAGGAATTTGGGCTTGCCCCTGCTCGGTCTGGCAGGCAGAGGCTGCCGGAATCCTAGCTGACTCTCCCGATGCATGAGAGCATGAGAGCGCTGACTTTAGGGCATATCCTTGCCTGGGGAATGCTGGCGCTGGCTCAAGCTGAGCTGTGCGTTGTATGTCATCTCCTACTCCGTGGCTTGCAAGCACATCCACCTCTGAAGCATGTCCTTGCGATTGCAGGCTTGTTTGCTGGCCTTCTCGAATCTCGTTGCCGTGCATGCCTGGCGTGTCAGCAACCCCGAGGTGCCCGGGCCCAGCTCCCTTGCAGCACCGGCNTGAAGCATGTCCTTGCGATTGCAGGCTTGTTTGCTGGCCTTCTCGAATCTCGTTGCCGTGCATGCCTGGCGTGTCAGCAACCCCGAGGTGCCCGGGCCCAGCTCCCTTGCAGCACCGGCCTCTGCGGCTTCTGAAGCTGAAGAGCAGGAAGAGCAGTCCGGCTTTTGCTCCAGGTCTATGTACGTCCTCGGATGTGGGCCGAGCCAGGTGTGCCAAAGCCAGGGCCGTTTCAGCTGTGCCCTGAAGAGCGACTCGGACCTGGCGGATGGTGCTGCCAAGGTCGCCAAGAGGCTGCTGGCGAAGGCCCAGGCCTTCAATAGCAGCACTTGGGCCACTCGGGGTGCCATCCAGTTCTCGAAGCTCACTGTGGCCTTGAAGGACTTGAATGTCTATGCTCAGGTTCTTTTGGAGCCAGGGGACATGCCTCGCTTCAGGCATGAGATGCAGGCCGCCAAGGCAAGTGTGTCACAAGCGGCATTGACCATCAATGAGGCTTGGTACAGGAACGGCCTTATGAGGAGCCACAGTAAATCGGTTTCTCTCCGGTCTTTCGTGGAGTATATCGATGAGGTCTCNGCAAGTGTGTCACAAGCGGCATTGACCATCAATGAGGCTTGGTACAGGAACGGCCTTATGAGGAGCCACAGTAAATCGGTTTCTCTCCGGTCTTTCGTGGAGTATATCGATGAGGTCTCCAAGGAGAATGCGATGTTTGACCCGAGCCAGATCAAGGACTTCTTGATCCGTTGTTTCCCAGGCATTCCGACGGAAGTGCTCGCCGAGACGACGAAGGATGTCGAAGAAGCGCTAAGCTCAGAGCCGGCATGCCAACCATCACCCATCACAGCAGGCTGCAGCAAGGCATTGCTGCATGCCTACTGGGGCAAAGTGCTGTCCGGCGCACAGCAGTTTCTTGAGGGAGCTGAAGCCGAGCAGGCCGAGGACGATGATGAGGGATCGGACGGATCCGGGCTGTTGCAAGTTGAGAACGGTTTCGCGGGGCTCTTCTTTCTCAGCTTCATGGTCTTCTTTCACATGATGATCCCGTTCATGATCATCAGCCTGCCGATTTGGCTTCCTGGCATGCTCGTGCTGGCTGCATTCACGGGCGTC
The DNA here is from genome assembly GCA_003297005.1 of Symbiodinium sp. clade A Y106. Classification (NCBI taxonomy): domain Eukaryota; class Dinophyceae; order Suessiales; family Symbiodiniaceae; genus Symbiodinium; species Symbiodinium sp. clade A. The sequence goes on along the minus strand of BGNK01000668.1, from coordinate 214,380 downwards.
CTCAAGCTGATGGGCATTGGACCGTGAGCTGCTCCTGAGCTGCCCAAAGGCGGCAGCAGGCGTTTGACGTAGCTACTATGAAGCTCACGCAACAAAAACGAGCTCAAGCCAGTTCTGGCGCTGTGAGCTCTGAGAAGGGACATGGCTCTGCTGACCCGATGAAGGTAGTGGTGGAGTCGAGAGGAAATCTGAACCTATATACTATACATGGTCTCGAGAAGCCTTCAAACTGAGAGAACTGTCAAGCATTCCTGATCCTGAGGGTATGGTATCATGCAGGACGTCGTCACCCTCATCGTCCCCATCCTCATCCTCATTCTCCTCCTGCTCCCCCTCTTCTTCCTCCTCCTCTTACTCATCATAATCATCATCAGCATGAGCACAATGCCAGTACTGTGCCTTAGTAACAGCGGCAACTCAATACCGCACCATCATGACTTCACCGTCAACACTCGCCGTCACTCGCCGTCACTCGCCGTCAGTCGCCATCACTCACGATGACGCACCATCATCGCCATCACCTGCCCAAGCTCATCGTAACACACCGTCGTCACCGTCGTCATCGCCATTGTCATCATCACCGTGTGCTCCTTTTGTCATCACTTTACGCGTTAACCATCTTCATAGTCAATGGCATGGTCATCGTTATCGTCGCCACCCATCTTCATCTGCGTACTCTTCTTCGTAACTGCTGCTGTTGCTACAGGTGATGGAGGAGACCCCAAAGCCCCCAAGCTAGGAGTCTGCGGCCCGGTCCAGGCGACCAGTCCATCGAGGTGGTCGTGCCCAAGGACCAGCGAGGGGATTCATGGCCGGGAATTCGGGTTTAATGCGCGTAATATACATCTACACATTTACACTTAGTCTGTCCGTCAGTCCGCGTGTTTGTATCTGTGCCTGCATGCATGTACAAACACAGGCAAGCCAGGCATATCTACATAAGTCAATCAGTGAGCAAGCAGGTACTGGTAGGTGGGTAGTTAGGAAGTGTCTGTGCTCTTATCTTTTTTTGTGTGGCCCTCTTCGCAGGGCACGGTGGCCTCAGCCAGTGGCTCCGAGGCACCAGGGCCGTTCAGACAAGGGGCCGGCGTGATTCGTAGGAAGGGCGGGAAGTATGGCACAGCTTCGCGATCCCGCTCCCTCTTCTCGATGTCGCAACGGAGTTGTTTGCAGGTCCTCCTCTTCAATGCCACAGGTGCCATGCCTACTTTGCAGAACACCTCCAGATATGCAGACAATCCGACCACAGCAAGGAGGGCTTAGGTTGAGGCTCTGATAGGACTTCGGCTTTGGTGTGTGAAGCTCTGCCAGGTACTGAACCGCCTGCTGAGCAGTCTTCCGAGACCGAGCAGGACGTCATCTTCGCTTGTATCAAAGCTCGGCTTGCGTGAACCTGATCTTTCGGCCGTCCCTGTCGTGCAGTCAGGAGAAGACTCCGATTGGGAAGGCCAGTTCCAGTCCCATCTTGAGCCTCAGCCGACGGCCCCCCTCGGGCCCATTCGGGCCCAAAGTCCGAGCATGATGGGAAGTCAGAGGTGAAGCTCCCCGTCGAGGTGTCCAAAGAGTCCTGCAAGTGCCATGGCCCGGTTAGAGCGGAAGCGGGGCCGTGAGGGCCGTGAGGGTCAAGCCCTGTGCACACGCCAGGCTCGGCGGCGCTGCTAAGGATGGCGGACAGGCGGGGCCCCTGAAAGCTGAAAGCCCTGTCTCTGTTTTCCCTAGCGTCTGTGCAGGTGCTCCGGTGCAAGCTGGAGCAGGAGGACGTGCGCGAGGTGCCCATCAAGGCTCCCGGCTTTCTTCAAAAACGGCTCCTCTTCGCCTTGTCAGCTTCTGTGAGAGGTGATCGATGAGCTCTGAGAGAGGTGGAACTTGACTTCAAGGGTGTCGCTTCTCTGGGGATCGTTTTTCCAGAAGGTCAAGCTGCAAAGCATGGACGGCTGACGGGGGCGCTACGGGGCGATCCAGCCTGGCAGTTCGAACTCGAATTGGATCCGACTTTCATGAGTTCAAAGACGGACGGGTTGTGTTTTCAGTTTCAGCCTCCGAGTTCCTACTTCCAGCTCTGGACCTGGCCCGAAAAAACTGGCCGAAGCATGACCAAACAGAGGGTTTCGGGGGCTTTCTTCCAAGCTGCGCAGTTTCGTCACCGGCCCCAAGAGCCCAGAGGTCAGAGAGTTCTGAAGCCGCTCGTTGGGGAGTTGCCTGAGTCTGCAGCGAACGTCAGCACACCGCTCGTATCCCTTTGCCCTACCTCGGCTCCAAGAGTTCCAAGCTGTAGGCTCTAGCTGAATTGATCCAGTTCACCGACAAAAAACCTGGTTCATTGACATGTGCTTTGCTCTGCTTTGGACGGCCATCTTCGACGCGATGTATTCCTTCAAGCTCGGCTCAAGTGCTGAAGTTTCTTGGGCAAAGCAGGCGATCTCACCACCTTACATGGGTTTATGCTGATTCGAGTTTCGGTGGTTGAAGCAACTGTGCAGTTCTCATCCCGGGTGCTGTCATTAAATCAATGGGGTTGTTTCCGGTATTCCCAGTGGTATGATTTCATGTACTGCGGCGGCTTCAAATCAAGGCTTCTTCTGCAATAGCTGCTTTAGCTTTAGGTCTTTAGGTGGTGCAATAGTACACGGAGTGTAGTGCAGTGTACACTGGACCGCATGCCCTAGCTCAGGGTCCTGAGACGATGTGAAAAATGATTGGGAGAAAGTTAACATTTGGAATCCTGCTTGCAGAGCTGAAGCTTTACGCTGGGTCCCTCCCAAGAATAGTTTGACATCGCGTTACATAACCTCAACCTCAGCAATACTTCATGATTTTAGCATTCAGACTTCCAGCAGCCAAGGTTGGGATTGCACCCGCAGATAGATCGTCTGATTCAATACAACGGTCTGAGTGCACTGTTCATGCGCTTGAGCATGTTTGATAGCTTCACGGTACTCGTCCGTGTGTGGCAATGTCATGCTATGTGTTCATCAAGAAGCTGGCTTTCAAGACCACAACACTAGGCTGTCAGTTCGCAACAAGTTGACGGTGTGTTGCAGAATCATTGAATAGGAGCTGTGCGCCGACACAACTCCACCATGCCATGGCCGGGCCAGCTTTGGTTGAATTCACGGACGCCCTTGGAGCCAGTGCCCCGCTCTTCGTGCAGTGTGCAACCTGGACGCATGGTGTTTTGATTGTGTCATCGAATGCTAGCTTTCGTGCAAATCTGAGTGCAAGATTCTTTCGTGCAGCAACGAGCCAAATGCGTGTGGCTCGCAAGGCTTGGGGGGCCAACAAGTTCGGGAGCGCCGAGTCGGAAACCACCGAGGCCGAGAAGGAGATCTGCCGGTTGGTGATCTTCGACGCAGGGCGCAAGGGTATGGAGCAATTCCGGGTGGGTTCCGGTTTTCTTGCAATATCTAGGGCCGCAGCAATCACATCCAAGGACGGGTCACACTGCTGGCGTGGCCCGCTGTGCCGCCGGCATCTCGCCGGGCCGCTTGGGGAGAGCCGCACGGCACAGCCGAAGTGGTTCTATTTCCGCCTTTGTCTTCAAAAAAAATTCCAGATTATCGATTTGCTTCCTGGGCTAGATTGGGGACGGACAGTGGACGGACGCAAGTTGTTCTCGGAAGTCATTCGTCCATGGCGACAATGACGAAGCAGGGTACACACAGTGGAAGATCGGTCCAAAGGGCATTCGTTCAACTACGTTGGATTTGATCCGTCGTGTTAGCCGTGGTTGGGTTTGGCAGCTGCCCCCCGCTGTGCTTCCCCGCTGCTGCTTTTGAGTTACTATCTGTGGCCCACAAGGTTGGCGGGACCCGGCGAACTTGCGACTCCTTCGATCAGCATTGACATATCCGCAGGCTTCAGGACTGGCAGCAGAAATCTTCTTGAGACTTCTTCGGGCTCAATCTTCGCGCGAGGCACTTCCACTTCAAGTGTTCTGGGCCCTCGCGCAGAGGCTTCCTGGAAACTGGTCGAGGCGGGCCGTGCTAGAGCTGCTAGGGCTGCTAGGGCAGAGTTCAACCGAGGGCCTGAGGGCCGGTTGGGGCATCGACGCGAGGCCTCCGCAGAGCCTGAGCTGGAGCTGACGGTCCGCTTCGTTTACAAGGCGCTGCCTTTTTGCGGCGTTGCCTAGCCATGCCTAGCCATGCCTAGCCATAGCCCTGCCCTCCTCCACTCCAACGCTCGCCGTGAGGAAGGCCCCGTTGCGGCCGTGCAGGCCGCCCGCTTCCACACTGTGCCGCTGCTAGCGGCCTTGGGTGGCCTCTGCAGGGGCGTCAGAGATCTGCAGGCGCTGCGAGGGCTGACGCTTATTCGATGTTAGATGTCCATGCGGCCCATCGGTACAGATTCAGTTAGAGCACAGAGCCGCTGGCTCCAAGTTCCTTGTCAACTGAGTCGAGATGAGTCAAGTGTGCCTTCTTTTGTGCAGGCAGAGGCCCGGGAACAACAGCGCCGCGTGGATGGCAGTTGGCAAACGGCAAAAGTCGACACACAGTGCAGAAGAGCCTCTGGCACATTTGCAGAGTGCATTCCTAACCTATTGGTTCTTGTGCGGACGGATCTGTCCTTCACGTCTGGTCAGTCGGGCGCGTGCCGTGCGAGCAGTGGGAAGCTCTTGTTGCAGTTCCGGGAGTGATTGGGGATCCCCAGGTCTTGCCAAAAGCCGGCAGTACGCTCTGCAAGAGAAGCAGGAGAAGCGCCACAGTGAAGCACGTCAGAGTGAGTTCCCCCCGAACTCTCTCTCCCCCCCCAAATGCCAAAGACTCCGCGCGGACTTCAGAGAACTTCGGAGCCCAAGGCTCAGCTCCGCAAAACCCCGCAGGAGACTTTGAAGCGCCAGCTCGAGGCGCTGCCCAAGGAAGCCGAGGCCCAGGCCGGGGGCCCGCGGCCGGGGGGCCGGCGCTTTCCGTTTTTGGGGGGTCCGGGGTTGGGTGGGTCTTCTTGGAGTCTCTGGCAGGGGCGTTTGGGGGTCTTTGGGGTTTGAGATGGTTTGATGGTTTTGGAGTCTCAGGGCTCGGGATCTTAGAGTCTTGCTGCGACGCGGATGAACGGGCGAGGGGGCATGCGATCTGGTGGTCGTAGTCGTAGTGCACAGTGAGACATCGAAGGATGGTGCCGAGGTGCTTGGCGATGGTCAGGGGTGAGGGTGGTTTCATCAAACCCTCCTCTCCATCCTCTGCTCGAGTGAGGCGTACCGGAGGTGTGGGGAGAAGGGAGGGGCCGGGCACGGAACGGCTGCATACAATTTGCGACACCATTGACTGTTTCGGCATCCCGGACGGGTTGCAGGCCTGCAGTCTTCCTAGAAGGCGATCGGACAAATCGGGCAGAATATTTGGTTTTATGGATTCACCAATGAAAGATGGACTTTATGTTTGCCGTGTGGGCAGGAGAAACACCTTCTGGAAGGTCTTTGCAGCGTGCTGCCGCTCGGTGGACGGATCCCGGCAATCGAGGGGTGGGTTGGACAGCGAGCTTTTTCGGATCCTCAAGTGATTTGTAATGTTCAGTGTGTGTTGAATTGAGCATGTCCTGGATGCCCCGACTTGCAAGCAGCAGATTTACATTATCTAGCCATCAACCGCCTCACTTTTCTTGCACACGGAACACCAGAAGTTCATGCTGCCATGCCGAGCGAGCTTCGTTTAACCAAGAAACGCACAGAAGCGGCGATGCCTTGGACTATTTGATGTCTTGGCTGATGGTGGTGCTGGACGCGAGCCCGCACATGGACCGACGATGTCGCTGGAGCACTGCTTGGACCGTGAGGCGGGACCTGCTAGTTACTTGAGTTGAGAGATTTTCGATTCCCCCCACGGGCTCAGGTGGACGTACCTCCGCCATCACTGACGCGGCTGCCACAGCCGACCGCGTCGGCCCCATCCATGCCTTCCGCCGCTCCATCGTTGGATTTGGAAAGCCCGATGGCCTCGCTAGCCTTCGGTGACAGCCTGCGTGGCGCCCGCGAAACTACCTTCAGCATTCCCTTGACATTGGGCATGAGTGCCATTGGCTTTCCAGTCAGGGGCGGAAAAGAGCACTTGACAAGCAGTGTGCGTTGAGCTTCCATTTCGGTGCGTATGAGCGAATCTGCACACTTAGTTTACGTGAAGGTCCCCTGTGAGACTTCGTCTGCATGAATGAGAGGCAGCCCCACCTCCGGAGAGCCGTGATCCTTCAAAGCGATGTGCTTCTTCAAAAAGCCTAGTTGCCTCCGGTTCCTGCCCGCAGATTTCAGAGCAACCGCTGCTTCAAACAACAGCAGCCCCCCTCAGCTCGTAACCACCTGATCAAACATCCACGGAGCACTTCTGCCCATGACCATCCCGTCGTCCCTGACGAGGCGTGGCAATGAGCCCATGCAGCCGGGTGTAACGATGGACCGGTTAAAGTTAGCAGAACCCTTGCCCATTTTGGGTAATAATACCACCAGTCAACCCATTAGACGATTATTCCTATACTCCCCCCTACACTTCACCAACTATATCACCGCTACTTCCCCATTACCAGTATAGGAATAACCGATTACCCCATCCATATAAGAGGATTATTCCTATACACCCTAAAACACTTCCCCCAAATATGGGAGAAATCCCTGCATCCCAAAACGAGGTATCATGCACAGCACAGTAGGGCCCCGTCTTCGAATGAAGTTCTAGAGAAGCTGAAGCAGAGACCGGGCTTTGGTCGCAAACCAGGATATGGACTCGCCCCTGGCTTCTGCGAAGGCCGAGGGTCGCGAAGGCAGCCTCTGCCCATGCACCGTTGGTTGGCTGATGTCCAGCATGCAACCCCTCCAGAGCTTGCGAAGTTCTCTTGCATGGTGTGGTCTGTAGTCTGGGATGGTTGGGGCTACTCACAGATACCCAGGGACCACTCCCCAACCTAGGGCCTGTGCAGGCCCAGGTAGCCTGCCGAAGTCGGATGCCGGCAGTAAACGAGGCGGGAGTAGCCTTTCGCATGCCCTCAAAGGCTCGTAGTGCCGCACGAAGTCGTCACCACCCGATTTCCATATCTATTGCTATGACTATTCTGCTTCACAGGACCTACAGGTTGTAGAAGTCTGAAGATGGCTTCAGATGTGGGGATTGGTTCAGTGCATCACTTCTTCGACCCATACTGCTCAGGGCTGGGGCAGTGGATCACAAGTAACCTGATTCAAGGTTAGGAGTCGGGGCTCGGAGTGATGAGAGAGCCCCAAATCTTGAATCGTATCTAAGCTCCTCGTAGAATTCAGAACCCCAGAGAAAACCAATTTGTAGACGCGGCAAACCGTAAAAACAGCACGTCTGTGCTTCTGCCTGCACAGTTGCGCCCAGCAGCTTCGATTGCGAAAAGCTCGCATACATTTCCATGGGCCAACCTCCTCAAACCAAGAGAAGCCTTCCCCCAAACCCACAAGCCGTCTGAGAGGCGGCCGGGGCGCTGAGGAGAATTCCCCACGGCCCAAGCCACGTGGCGGCGGCGAAGGCCTGGTATGCTTGGGCTGCCGCTGCCACAGTCGGTTGGGGTTCTGGATTTAGGGGTTTAGGGTAGAATTTGGCAGGTATTCCTTCCCTCATCGTTTCTAGAACGTCCTTGCCGTTAACCACGGGATTCTAATCGGTATGCTGGCCGATACTAATCCTACGAGTAATGCTCTGATCGAAATTCGAAAATCAACAAGCGGGTCACGGCGAGTGCTTGAAACTGGCGAGAGCAGGTGAGACTCCAACCGAGCAGAAGGAGTCTCCGCTGCAGCAGGAGAAGGCATAGAGAAAGGGACGGCGCAGTCATCGAAAGGCGTGCAACCATGCCGTACTTTCCGCCTCTCAAGGGCTTTGCTCGCCCAGTATGCTCGCGCTGTCGTCAGTCATCTTCCTCCCCATCTGAGCTTCGTTCCCGCAGGTCTTCGACCGCCTCTATGCGAGTGTCACGGCTTCGAAATCAGACTCTTTTTTCTCAGGGGCTGCAACTAGCAACTAGGCTCCAGCAGGCTTCTTACTGTTGCTGTAGTACCAAGCTCACACAGGACACGAGGATCGCAAAATCCGACTGGCCGAAGCGCGCCAGAAGGAGAAGGAGCCGCCGAGCCGGAGATGCAGAGCCCTTACACGGCGCTTTTGTCGGAAGTTGTCGGTCCTTGCAACCATCAGCACCACGGCAGGAGGAGCAACAGTTTGACTTCCGTCCCAGGCTCCGACGAGTGCTTCAGAGCAAGGGCCTGCAAGGACACTTGAGTTCAAGGTCAGACGGTCAGAATGCTTGGTGTTCTCATCACGGTTCCCTTCTTCTGCTCTTGCCATCTTTGCAATGAAGTTCCCTCTGTTCTCCCTCTCTGACTCTGTGCCCATTTGAGCTCACAGCCCAGAGCCGTTGGCCAGGCTGGAGCTGCCGCTTGGACCCGCAGAGAGCGTCCTTTTCTGTGTATTCTCGGCTCTAAAGCGAGAGACGAAGCCCTGATGGGAGGAGCCAGACTGGCCCCGCCGCCGAGGCGGAGCAGAGAGGATCGAGAGTGAGCGCACTTGCTCTTTTGTTTCGTTTGTGCCAGAGGCCTCCAAGCGGCTTCATGAGGGGGTCGCCAAGAAGAGGCAAGCACGAGAGGAGCTTCAGCAGAAATACGAAGAGGAGCCTCTTGCCCGCAGCAAGGGGCACGAGCCACGCCCCCGTGCCGTGAACCCGTTCCGTGGACCGGATCGGAGCATGTCGTGACCAGGTTTCGTCTTCTGCACCCCTTCCGCCCCGAGCTGCACGCTGCGGAGAAGCCATGGCAGAACCGCGAGGCGAGCGCCCTGCAGCTCTGCATCCAGAGCCATGCTGAGCCCTGAGGAGTGGCTGCAGGACCAGGAACAGTGGAAGCGGAAGCGGAACGACGCTCGGCTGCTCGAAGTGCGTTCGAAGCCTTCGATCAGCTTGCAGCGTTGGCCTCTCTTTCCACGCTTCGCCTTCCGCGTTCTCCCGAGGAGAGGAGGGCTGGGAAGCTGCAGGAGCCTCTCGGCGCTGCACGGAGCAGGGAGCACGGAGCACGGAGCACGGACCAGCAGAATGAAGGTTTTAGCAGTTCTTTGCTGAGACTTGTTGAGAGATCCTCTGGACCAAGGAAGCTCGACGAGGAGGCCCAGTATTTGTCCTCGAACAACCTGCACCGCGGGGCTCAGGCACACAGCCTTTTGAGCTTGTGGATATCTTGATTGTTGGAACCTCTTACTAGACGGTTTTGGGCGAGGCCGACCCAGAGGCCGTGGGCAAGCGACTTTTTCTTGCCGCCAAAAAGCGCGAGGCGCGGTGTGCTTGGTTGCTTTTGTTTGGGCCGGCGCCGCAGCAGGTTCAGCTGCAAAAGCTGCGGGCGAAGCATCGGGCCAGACACCCAGACTGCGTCGTGACAGCGATAGTGTGACAGCTCTCAAGCTCAAGTCCCAGGCCGAGGAAGACGAAGCTGTCGTGCAGCTCGGGCGCAACTTTTCATCTGACTGCCCCTGCCCTCGACCAGCGGTTGCAGGGTGGGCTGGGTAGATCAGGCCAGCGGAAGGCTGGGACCAGAGACACGTGTCCACGCTAATCAGCGTTTGAGCATTGGTCAAGAGACGAGTCTATTTGTGCGGCAGATGTGAGCCGGCGCCCAGACAAGCCTGGACGAATCAATGCTTGTTTGTGCAACGACCTAGAGCCCCCAACATAAAGGAGTTCCGATGCCACAGTGCATTGATCTCAGGAACTCTCTCCATCGAAAGCTCGACAACACCGCGGCATCCTGGCTGGAAGAGATCGCAAGCCTCCAAAGCTAAAGCTCCCAGCCGAGGAGGCTGCCGAGAAGGCTGGCGGCCGGCGCACACACGGGGAGACAACTCCGCTGTTGCAGACTGTGCCGTGAGAGCCGTGAGAGTCGTGAGAGGTCGGCCGTGTGGTTGACCGCCTCTACGGTCAGGAAGTCCGCACTGTGAACGAATCGTCGGTTTGTTCGTGTCAAAGACCTGGATATGAATTCAGACCGTGTGCAAAGAGATTTACAAGCATGCCCTCCAGGACAGGCAGGAACGAGAGCAGCGGCAGGAGCAGCGCAGGCATATGGCTTTGCAAGTCGGTGAACGTTTCTGGCACAAGCCTGGCTGGATGCAGGGCTTCGGAAGGGAGTTTGTGAGTTTGTTGTTTTGCCTGGGCTCAGACGCGAAAGATCAGACGATCCTTTCGATTCGGCCTGGAAGGATGAAGAAGCGCCTGGCCGAACGAGCCGAGACTTCTCTGCGCCCTGGCTCACTTCCAAAGTCCACCAGCAACTCCCTCCCTCTCTCTCTCTCTGCTTTCTCTGCTTTCTCTCAATTGCAGCGGCTGTCAGGCTCGAGGCGATGTCTGTGCATAGCCCCGTGGATCTCCCATGCCACTGAGCTCAATCTTCGGCTTTCCGGAACGGCTCCCTTTTGATGGGCTTTGAGGTTGAGGGTTTTAATAGGTAGTAGGGTTTGCGATGCAGGAGTTAGGCGTTTATGGACGGTTCCAGTTCCTGTGAGGGCCAGCATGGAGCTGAGTGGCTGTGAATGGTCTCCGCAAACATCGCATGCGAGGTGATGGCCTCTTCCAGGACATCCGATCAGAGATCGGCATTAGCATGCTGCAACCTCTGCCTGTGGGCCCCAACCAACACACTCTTGCTCAAAAGACATGACATCGATGAACTTTTTTGCGCGCAGACTTTTCGTTCGATTGAAAATTTGACAGATCGGAAGACCGTGTTGACTTCGCGTGCTTTGTTTGCTTTCAAACTCTCGCATGATTGTCATGATGATGCGTTTGCTATCATACACGGAGCACAGAAACCATGTCGTCTATATCCGTTGAATCCGCAGCTCGAAAAACACAGAGCGTCAAGCTTTTGTTTGTTTGGGGTCTGGACTCTACTCGAGCTTAACAGCCCTCAGCCCGCTTTGCTTGCTGCGCTGAACTGGCGTTTGCAACAGCCAGCCTCTGACCGTGATCGCCTTTGGTTTGCTGGCTTGCATTATCTTCCACTTAGTGACACCGAGATAGTGTCGCTTGCACTGGGATAGTGTTAGAAGAACAGATTGATGAGACGATCGTGAGCCACGGCAAGGACATGGAAATCGATTGTCAGTTGGGACCATGCACGGAGACTCTCGAGGTGGAAGCAAAGAAACTGGTCTGCTATCGCCTTCTGTCTTCGGTCCCTGCGGAATAGTTTTCAGTGTCCTGTGACAGTTGATCAGTGGCTCCTGTTTCCGAAGTTAGCTCACGCGCCGTGTGCGCTTGTTTTCTCGACTTTTTCCGACTCGTGGGGGAGTGCTTCTTGCTGCTTCTGCGCATGCTCTCGCCAGAACGTCCGGGTTGCTCAGAAAACGAGCGATGCTGAAGCTTTTGCTTGCACCTTGCGCCGCCTTGCGCCCCTGAGGACATCAGGGACAAGACCAGCCTCAAGCTGGAGCAGGACCTAGAAGTGCATGCGATGCCGTGGAGCAGTTCGCAGCAGTCACTCAACCCACGGAAGGCTGCCAATCCGCATGCATTCCAACACGGCCCCATCATCACCGGTCAGCAGAGGTGTTTTCGTAATGCCAGGCTGCTGCAGCATTACACAAATACTGGCGCTTCAATCAGCTCGGGGCGGGGTCGGATAAGGGTGATCTTACGGTGCTGTCAGCTGGCAATTACCGCCTCCACCCGACACCTGCCTCAACCAAACTGGTATTCAACTGTATTTGGAGGCGAAAAGGGGCGATGAAATAACTCAAAGTTTCGAAAACAACCCCGAAAGCCCTTAAGCCCCAAGCTCCTACGTAAACCCTCTCTTCCTTCCAGGAGCTGCGGGACTTGCGCGCCGCCCTGATGGACCTCCGGAGCCGCGCCCTGCCGCTGGGGATTGCAAGAGCCAAAGGACTTTAGGACCGTTGGATGATAAGAAATGATGTGAACTGAAACTGTCAGGATTCTTATTAAGACTTTGCGTGTTGTTGCTTTGTGGGTGCTGCTGCCATTCCTCCTGTCATGCTTGCGATTGCTGTTAAGTTGCGTGACATCATCATCATCATCACCATGACAGGTCTAGGAATCTAGGCCCAGGTCGGACAAGAAGGGTTAATCGCCAAGCCCAGGAATGCAGACCCTGCTGCGCTCCGCCGCTTCGCTGCGAACCAGGCCAGCGGAAAGGCCGGGATAAACGCGACTTCGAGCTGAGACAACGGAATTTGAATATCTCGAATCTGCAGTTTTAGACGCTCTCGCAGAGGCCGACAAGCCACCACAAGCGAAGGCGCCAGGAGCAGGCACGGCAATACGGCAATGGCATGTCATTTTTCTTCACAGGTTCACAGGTTTCATCTTTCTTTTTCCTGTCCTCCACGACAGGCTTGGCTGCTTGAAAAGGGCTTGCTAATTAGTCTGACAACCACACCTTTCAGTGAGCATAGCTGTGAAGAGGCTACGGAACGCGGTCCCAGTCCCCGGCCAGGTGGGAGTTGGGAGCTCGGGGCATGGCCTTGCTTTGGCCATGTTGGTCATTAGCTTTACGATCATCACCGTTATCGTTGTCCCATGATTCTGGCAGTTGCTGGCGTCGCCGTCACAATGTGTGTGGGAATCATGAATATCCAGTGACTAGTGGGATGTTATGGCTGCTGATCCGTTGCACCGTCCTATGAGCCAGGAGGGACCCGGCTCCGCGGCCTTCGCCACGAGCCGCCAGTGCCAGGACTGACCGACGCTATGACCCCACACTTGAGTTGCAAATTTTTGAGGCGGTAGGATTATTATTAGTTCACAAGTTTGAGTTGTGATCGATACCTTCTGGAACGTGTTCAGTCTTTTCTATACACAAGTACAGACGTAGGCTTGACCATGTCCCAGATAGGTACGTATATCATCTATTATAGTACACTACAGTACATTGAATACACCGGGACGAATCAAGTTACATCTACACATGCATTCGTGCAGGAGCCAGCCTAGCTCTGCGCCAACGCTGCCACTGACTCCTAGAGCCAGGTGCGCAGTCAGTCTGCATCATTATGTTATGATCGTCGTATTTCTTTCGCCGCAAGCACACTACACCCTGCATCCTCAACACATCCTCCTTAAAGCGCAGCCTGCCTCCGAAACCATGCAACAACAACTCTGTGCGCAGGGCACCACCTGCTACAGCGCGGCGCGACGTTTCCCCTGCCCGTGCTTTGGCACAGATGGACCTGCAGAGCTGCTTGGGAAGGTTTGCGGTCCTCCGTCTTCGGGGCATCTGCGACGATTCTACGGAATCTAGGACTTCAAGATTTCTCAAGACAATGTCGAGATTACCATCTGGATCTCCTGCGACGTTGAAGGTGGTAAGTGAGAGGCTCGCCCAGCTCCTAACTCCACAGGCCTCGATGCTGTGCAACTCGTTCAAGGCGATTCATAAACCTCGACAGCCCTAGAGAGCAGACATCGAAGACATCGAAGTCCGCCGTGATGTGATGCGGTGATCTCTTCCGGAAGAGTAGCACGGTGCGCCTGCGCCTTTTGCCCCAGGCGCCTCCAGGTCCCCCAGCCGCCAAGCGAAGCCGCAGCAGGTGCGAGCCAGGGGAAAACGCCCCTTCCCTTTCTTGGGAAAAGTACTGGTAGCTGAGCAGCTCTCAACGCACATCCGATGTTCTGCTTGCAGAAGATGTGAGCTTTTAGGCCAAGCGCTCGGGGAGAGACTCAGAGAGGGTTTAGGGAGCACAGGTCCAGGTGGCCCCCGGCAGCTCGGCGAGGCGCGGGGGGCGGCGCCGGTATTCCTTTTTGGGAAGTCTCTGGAGAGTGAGAGTCTCTGCTGTTTGGGACTTTGCTTGCTGTCTCTTTGAGGCCCAGGACGGCCAGCAAGAGCGGCCTCGGGAGGCGGCCGGCCGCCAGGTTGGAGGCAGCGCCTTCCCGGCCTTCCCGGCCTAAGACGGAAGCTCCCAGGCCCGGAGCTCGAGAAGGGCGCCTGTGTTAGGTTGCAGCAGAGGCAAAAAAACACTAATCCTAGGACATGTCCGTCCGATGGTTTTGTGATTGGTTAAAGGCATTCGGTCGGGCCCCATGCTTGACAAACTTACGGCACAAGGGCCTGATGCAGGCTTGATGTTTATTTTTTCCAATGCCGTATATGTTAGCAATGCAGACTTGTCTCAGTTTGAAGGCTTTAGCCTGCGATCCAAGGGCCCCAGACGCAAACAAAGGAAAGGGATTGAAACTGCTGGTTGCTCGGAGTGGGTGGACCCCTTCGAGATGAGCGGTATCTTCCGACTGCTCTCCGCGAGATCCAAGGGAGCTGCGTAACGAGTGTGTCATAGCCGCCGTCATAGCCCCTTCAACTCTCAACTTCAATCGATTGAACCTTGTTTGCAGCCGTAATTGAATTCCATAAATCAGACCCTATAATTGTTGTTGGGAGGTCTGGCAACCGTTGAGGTGCAGTTGACGAATTAAATTTGTGATTATTTAGTGATTGGACCTGTGATCGAGTTAGTGAACTGGATCGTGTCTGTTGAAAAATAGTGACAAAATAGCGAAAAATAGAGAAAAATAATGACAAAGTTGTGAAAAATCAGTGCGCAATAGTGGAAAATAATGAAAAATAGAGAAAAATAGTGACAAAATCGTGAAAAAGAGTGAAAATTAGTGCACAATAGTGACAAAATAATGAAAAATAGTGAAAAAATAATGACGAAATAATGAAAAATAGTGACAAAATAATGAAAAATAGTGGAAATTAATGCAAAATAGTGACAACATAGTGAACAATTGATGAAAAATGAATGGAAAATACTGAATATAATGAAAATTAATGAAAAATAGTCGAAAATAGTGAAAACAATGAAAAATAGTGATATCGATGCAATCAAATCACTATCAAATTACTAAATTGGTGATTCGACAAATCCGAACCACTAATTATTTCACCAGTGAGATATCACTTTTGGAATCATTAAAAAATTCTAATCAAGGATTTCCAATGCTTGCCAGCCCCTGCCATCCTTAACCCTATCCTGAACCCTGAGCCCCAATCCCTAACCTTCTGGCTCAAAGGCTCAAAGACGTCAGAAATGTGCCAACAGGAGGCCGGCTTCCGAATGCTCGAATTTGTGTGGATGTACTTGACGCCTCGGTCTGCCTGTGAGTATGTGTGTTTGCCAAGTTTTGATTTTTTGTGTTGCTTGCTTGTTTGCTCGCTTGCTTGCTCGCTCGGGTGTTTCTCTATCTCTCTCTGTTAAATGACACCAGCCCAATGTGCCCCTAATGTTCACGATGCATTTGTGAATGCAACAATGGCGAATGGCATTGGCTCAAGACTGGACGACTGCTTGATGCACAAAGGAAGCTTGAGTGTTGTGTGACTGGGGAAAGGGATTGATCTCTAGGTTGCTTTGGATTGTTTGGATTGTATAGTGGAATTTTGTATAGCGGAGCTTCGGCTCTGGAACGAGGGAAGAAGTGAGAAAGAATGGACTTCGGAGCGAGAGGAATTGGTGGAGAGATCAAACTGTTTCCACCGCCATTGTACCATGGTGAATTGGACAAATGTGATGACTGGTCGTGGCAGCTGAAGCGATATGTAGGATTGCACAAGCCACTGGCCAAAACGCTGATGGATGAGATTGAGGTGAATGCACAAAAGGTGGTCAGTGACAGTTTGTGTGAAGCCTATGATGTGCAACAGACATCGTCCCAGAATAACCAACTGTCACGGTTTGCTAAGCAACTGGCATACATGTTGGCACAGATCACTGATGGAGCTGCGAGAGCGATTGTTAGGAATGAAGACACAGAGAATGGCTTTGAGATTTGGCGTCGACTGTACGACCAGTTCTCACTGCCTACGAGAGCTCGCGCGACGAATCTCTTGCATGAGATCATTGCCTTTCGATTGCGGAGTGATCATCTTGAGAGCGACTTGAGTGATTTCATCATACTGAAGAACAGACATGAGAAGACGACTGGAGTGCCGTTGGACAATGATCTTTTGATCATGCTGATAATGCAGAAGACTACTGGTCCATTGCAGCAGCACTTGAGGTTGAATGTCAGGAACATCACGACGTTCACTGAAGCACTGGAGATTGTGTATAGTTACATCAAGAGCAGACATTTGGTAGTGCCAAGCAGGAATGACGGTCCAGTCGACATGGATNAGGTTGAATGTCAGGAACATCACGACGTTCACTGAAGCACTGGAGATTGTGTATAGTTACATCAAGAGCAGACATTTGGTAGTGCCAAGCAGGAATGACGGTCCAGTCGACATGGATATCGGAGCACTGAAAGGAAGGAAAGGATACGGAAAAGGAAAAGGAAAAGGACCAGGAAAAGGAAAAGGGTAGTACAAAGGCAAAGGAAAAGGATTCAAGGGCGAAGGAATGTTCAAAGGAAAAGGAAAAGGAGAGAGCAAAGGTTTCAAAGGAAAGAAAGGAAAAGGAATGAAAGGAAAAGGAAAAGGACAAGGACAAGGACAAGGACAAGGATGTTTTCTGTGTGGTGACCCGAACCACTGGAGCAAGGAATGCCCAAAGATAATGGAAGAATGTCAGCTTTGACTGAGGAAGTTTGGTCCCAAAAAAGCATTGAAGGCAAGAAGACGTTTCCTTCACCATGGTTCTAGTTCTCAAAACACACGGTGCGGGCAAGCGGTCGTTGCCTTCACCGCATGTTTGGTGCCAAAAACACACGGTGATGGCAAGCGACCGTTGCCTCCCCACATCTTTGGTTGCCAAAAGCACACTGTAAAGGCAAGTGGCCGCTGCCTTTACCATGGCATTGGTGCCAAAAACACATAGTGAAGGCAAGCGGCCGTTGCCTTCATCATGGTTTTGGTGCTCAAAACACCCGCTGCAGGCAAGCGGCCGTTGCCTTCACCAAGGTTTTGGTGCCAAAAGCACACGGTGAAGGCAAGCGGCCGTTTCCTTCACCACAACTTTGGTGCCAAAAACACACCGTGAAGGCAAGTCGCTGTTGCCTTCACCGTGGCGTTGGTGCGAAAACGCATGATGAAGGCAAGCGGCCGTTTCCTTCACCATGGTCTTGCTGCTCAAAACACGCGGTGCAGGCAAGCGACCGTTGCTTTCACCACGGTTTTGGTGTCAAAAACACACGGCGAAGTCAAGCGGCCGTTGCCTTCACCAAAACTTTGGCGCCAAAAACACACGGTGAAGGCAAGTGGCCGTTGCCTTCACCAAGGTTTTGGTGCCAAAAACACACGGTGAATGCAAGTGGCCGTTGCCTTCACCAAATGTTTGGTGCCGAGAACACACGGTGAAGGCAAGCGGCCGTGGCCTTCACCAAGGTGTTGGTGCCAAAAACACGCGGTGAAGGCAAGCGGCCGTTGCCAACACAAGGTTTTGGGGTGAAGGCAAGCGGCCGTTGCCTTCACCAAGGTTTTGATGTCAAAAACACACAGTGAAGGCAAGCGGCTATTGCCTTCACCAAGGTTTTGGTGCCAAAAAACGCACGGTGAAGGCAGGCGGCCGTTGCCTAACACACGGTGAAGGCAAGCGGCCGTTGCCTTCATCAAGGTTTTGGTGCCAAAAAACACACGGTGAAGGCAAACGGCCGTTGCCTTCACCAAGGTTTTGGTGCCAAAAACACACGGTGCAGGCAAGCGGCCGTTGCCTTCACCACGGTGTTGGTGCCAAAAACACACGATAAAGGCAGGTGCCAAAAACACACAGTGGGGCCGTTGACTTCACCAAGGGTTTGGTGCCAAAAACACACGGTGAAGGCAAGCGACCGTTGCCTTCACCAAGGTTTTTGTGCCAAAAACACACAGTGAAGGCAAGCGGCGTTGCCTTCACAAAGGTTTTGGTGCCAAGAACACACGGTGAAGGCAAGCGGCTATTGCCTTCACCAAGGTTTTGGTGCCAAAAAACACACGGTGAAGGCAGGCGGCCGTTGCCTTCACGGTTTTTGGTGCCAAAAACACACGGTGAAGGCAAGCGGCCGTTGCCTTCACCAAGGTGTTGGTGCCAACAACGCACGATAAAGGCAGGTGCCAAAAACACACAGTGGAGGCAAGCGGCCGTTGCCTTCACCAAGGGTTTGGTGCCAAGAACACACGGTGAAGGCAAGCGACCGTTGCCTTCACCAAGGTTTTTGTGCCAAAAATCACACGGTGAAGGCAAGCGGCCGTTGCCTTCACCAAGGTGTTGGTGTCAAAAACACACGGTGAAGGCGAGTGGCCGCTGCCTTCGCCAAGGTTTTGGTGCCAAAAGCGCACGGTGAAGGCAAGCGACGATTGCCTTCACCAAGGTGTTGGTGCCCAAAACACACGGTGAAGGCAAGCGACGATTGCCTTCACCAAGGTTTTGGTGCCAAAAACGCACCGTGAGGGCAAGCGGCCGTTGCCTTCAGCAAGGTTTTGGTGCCAAAAACCGAACACACGGTGAAGGCAAGCAGCCGTTGCCTTCACCATGGCTTTGGTGCCACAAACACGGTGAAGGCAAGAAGCCGTTGCCTTCGCCATCTTTTGGCTTCATTAGATCATGGCAGCTCATCACGTTTCTTAATCCCTGCCCCTCCTGAGACCATGCTGGTAGATCATGGAGCGGCAGTTCTGTTGGCTGATCACACAAAACGGTCCCAACGCGATTCATCATCAGACATTGGCGGTTCATCACATTTCTTAAGCCCGACCCCTCCTCAGGCCATGGTGGTTGATCCCAGTTTTACATCCTGCGTCCGGTTCCTAAACTCGGCCCCTCTTGTCTCTGTGGCGAGAGTGCTTGATCACACATGTCTGAAACGGCCGTTTCACCAGACTTTCTTTGGTTGAGCAAGTTTCTTTAACCAGCACTCATCAAGCGTTGATCGCAGTTTTTAAGCCCGCCCTGTCATTGATCCCATGTCTTAATCCTGCCTCCTCATCAAACTGTGGCTATGGTGTTACAGTGTTATCACATTTCTCAACTCCTCCTCAAAATCAACTTACTTACGTTTATTTTTCTTGCTTGCTGACTTACTTTCTTACTTACCGCTCAAGCGCCTGTCACTTGTGCACTCCTACAACGGCGCATGCGTTTAGTGCGACATTGTAGCTGTTGTAGCTGATCCTTTCAGGGGCGAGGCTCGGAATAGCAGCAAGTCGTGACAAACTTCGTGGTATGCACAGGGGATGCAGGACGTAGGTGATATTCACAAAGTGCTAGACTTCATGACTTCCCACAAGTTCTTAGCTGTTGCCGACACTACAGCTCGGCAGAAATGCAACATTGAACGCCCAAGTTTGCAGGCGTGAAGTGGAGAAGAAGAGGCAAGCCGAGCCAGAAGCGCTTGCAGAGGATGCAGAGGCTTCCGATGAGAGCCCCGGCGGCGGCCCATCGCATGAGCAAGAACTAGCAGCCACGAAGATCCAGAGCCAAGTGCGCGGCAAGCAAGCAAGGCGCGGTGTTGTTGAAACCAATTTCCCAAATCATTGGAGTCGGATGCGCCAGGCATGGTCCAGCCCCATGCCCACCCCGTGCAGATCATTTGCAGTGGTTTTGATTTGCGACGTTCTAGCGGTTCTAGCGTGTAAGCTTTCGATCCGACAACTGCTGTCGAGCTCAGGCGCGAGGTGCAGTTGAAGAAGCAGAAAACCTGGGTTCCGCTGGAGGAGACTCCGACTGGCGTCTCTCCCGGTGNTTGAAGAAGCAGAAAACCTGGGTTCCGCTGGAGGAGACTCCGACTGGCGTCTCTCCCGGTGCGGACTGCGAGCATCGCGAGCAAGAGCTGGCAGCGACGAAGATCCAGAGCCGAGTGCGCGGCAAACAAGCAAGGCGCGGTGTTGTTGAAACCAATTTCCCAAATCATTGGAGTCGGATGCGCCAGGCATGGTCCAGCCCCATGCCCACCCCGTGCAGATCATTTGCANTTGAAGAAGCAGAAAACCTGGGTTCCGCTGGAGGAGACTCCGACTGGCGTCTCTCCCGGTGCGGACTGCGAGCATCGCGAGCAAGAGCTGGCAGCGACGAAGATCCAGAGCCGAGTGCGTGGCAAACAAGCAAGGCGCGGTGTTGTTGAAACCAATTTCCCAAATCATTGGAGTCGGATGCGCCAGGCATGGTCCAGCCCCATGCCCACCCCGTGCAGATCATTTGCAGTGGTTTTGCTNAACCAATTTCCCAAATCATTGGAGTCGGATGCGCCAGGCATGGTCCAGCCCCATGCCCACCCCGTGCAGATCATTTGCAGTGGTTTTGCTTTGCGACGTTTCTAGCGTGTAAGCTTTCGGTCCGACAACTGCTGTCGAGCTCAGGCGCGAGGTGCAGTTGAAGAAGCAGAAAACCTGGGTTCCGCTGGAGGAGACTCCGACTGGCGTCTCTCCCGGTGCCGACCGCGAGCATCGCGAGCAAGAGCTGGCAGCGACGAAGATCCAGGGCCGAGTGCGCGGCAAACAAGCAAGGCGCGGTGTTGTTGAAACCAATTTCCCAAATCATTGGAGTCGGATGCGCCAGGCATGGTCCAGCCCCATGCCCACCCCGTGCAGATCATTTGCAGTGGTTTTGCTTTGCGACGTTTCTAGCGTGTAAGCTTTCGATCCGACAACTGCTGTCGAGCTCAGGCGCGAGATGCAGTTGAAGAAGCAGAAAACCTGGGTTCCGCTGGAGGAGACTCCGACTGGCATCTCTCCCGGTGCGGACCGCGAGCATTGCGAGCAAGAGCTGGCAGCGACGAAGATCCAGAGCCGAGTGCGAGGCAAACAAGCAAGGCGCGCAGCGTTGACTCGATTCCCGAGCTTGCGGTGTCTTTGACTGCCTTAGGCGTGAGGTCGAGAAAAGGAGAGAGGCACGGAGAACCGCCGAGTCGGACGAGGACTCGGGACGTAGCAATAGTGGCATGCGGCATGATGCAAGCACTCGTAGCCAGCGGAAGGAAGAGGATGAGGAGGAGGAGGAGGAGGCGGATGAAGAGGAAGGTGGCTCGGCGAGTGAATGCGCTCCCGAGTCTGAAGGGGAGGCCTGAAAGTGGGGCCTGCGAGGTGCAAGGGGCTGGATGGGGAACCCATTCGGGACCGGCTAAATTCAGCCCACCTCGTCCGATGTACACAGCCTGTGCTCTCCCTCCATCCAAGCGCAGGCACGACGGCTGTTTTTTGGAAAAGCTCTTAGTACAAGTAGACGGAGGGCAGAGCCTTGATGTAGATAGCCATGGGACAGAAGGGCGTGTTCGAGCAGTGCGCGAGACATGAGCTCTTGGCGAAGTTTGCTGATTCGTTTCCACCATTCCAACGTTTTGACGATAGCCATCTTGGCCGGAGTTTTCGTGCATTGCTTGCATGGCGCTGTCCCTCTTTGCGGAAAAAAAGCTGCCTGAAGCTGCATGGGCGGCGGCTCGGGATCGTATCCATCCACACAGGTTTTCTGACAAGAGGCACCCATGTTCAACAATTCGACCAGAGAACCACGGGCGGCAAGAGACGGCATTCGGCCGCGCTGCCGTTTTCAGCACGTGCGTGCTGCATCTGCCCTTCCTGCCCAGAGGCCAGCTGGGGATCTGCGATAGGTTTCAGAACCCGATATGCGTCGAGAGGGCACAGTGCAGGCTTGATTCACAAGCTTTCATTACCTTTCAGGCAGCTGTCGGCGCCAGATGGCAGGCGCGTCCCATCGTGCTGGCAGACTAGCTTTTGCGAGCTGAATGTAGGACCGCAACCATGACCGTGACAAGACGTGACTTCCCTCCACTGCCGACCACCAACCAGCTAGCTCCGCAGGTGGCGGGGGCCTTCTGAGTGGTCGATGCCTCGGCGGGAGGGCGGAGAACAAAGAAGCCACTTTTAGCGCATCGGAAGTGCGGTGTCTTGGAAACAAAATTTAGGGCAAACAAACCAACAAGTACTCTTACCTACGAAGCTAATCTAGTCAACCTGCAATATCTCCCCGCCCTCGCTGAGCATCGACACAGCTATCAAAGTCTCGAGAGTGCGTGGCCAAATCCGACTATCTTACACACTCTCAAGCCCGCTTTTGCCTAGCTTCTTTCCAGCACGAGCTTCTAGCGAATTTGACTGACAGAAGCGGACATGCATGGATCCACACAGCTGGGGACAACCGCATGCGTTGGACGGCCGTACTGCTACGATAGAGCAACAGAGGGGGAAAGCTGATCCAAAGGTGCGCTTGGATTCTGCCGAGCAGGAATATTCTTATCCGTCGTGTGCCTTCGCAGAGGCCTCCATGCGCAGCTCCAGGGCAGCGGAGGTGGCCTCTTTGGAGGCGATGCACAGCGGGTGTGGATTCAGGGTAGAAGCGTGAAAGCTTTGCATCCCTTCTAGTGCCGCTGTAGTAGAGCCAGGGATGCACATTCTGGCAGTGCAAGCATGGCCGTGGATCGCTCTCGATGTTGAAAGGCCTAGTCGTGCTTGCAATCCAGCTTGTTTCTGACGGAAAGCCAGCTCATGTCTTGTGCCGGGTTTGGCAGCATGGTGCGTGCAAGCGTCTGCCGACCAGAACAGGAACTCCGACTGCCTGGTGCTTGAAACAGACATCTCACGTTATGAAGTTGCCAAGGTGGGAGCAGCAGCAGCAGCCCTTTCGCTGGAGGCCCCTCGTAGTGCTGCCAAGGCAGTGCTGCGAAGGCAGTACGACACAGGATTGCCCACAAGATTTGCCGAACGCAGAGGCAATGAGTATGAGACTAGATTTAGCACTGACCCCAGCAGCGGTGAAAGCTAGCGCAATCGCATCAGCAATTCCAGATATGGGCAAGTGAGGCAAAGCAGTGGTTGAACCTGTCGGTAGTCCCAACAGTGGGACATAATCCCGAGCTGGCGAACGCCCCACTCATAGTAGTTATGTCATATCAGTCAAGACATTCACACGAAGCTACTAGTTTTTTTGTTCAGCGAGTGGTAGCCAGAGCAGCAACAGTTCTCACAGATCATGATGGCGACTGCTATCACTGTTATCACTTTCATTGTTATTTTTCTTACTTATTGTATTTCTTAGTCATCGATGAGGAGATGATGACGGTGGTGATGATGATGCTACTGCTGACGATGGCAACGATGGTGATCATTGTTTAGGGAGCGATTGTCATCATTATGATGTTGATAGTTGATAGTAGTTATTGCCTCTAACTAGTGTTATCGCTGTCTTCACCGTCATCATCATCGCCATCGTCCTTGTTATCCATAGTCCTCATCATCGTCTGTATCGTCATGGTTGCAGGGCAACCGATAAGAGCGATACGAGGGTTTAGGGTTTAGGATGAGAAGCAATATATACTGCACCAAGAGAGATCGCCATGCTAGGCCGCGGTATATGCATCTGCGAAATAAGTCCAAAAACCCTCAGACCTCTGATTGACTCCGACCCATCCCAAAGTTTCCGATACCAGACTTTCAGACAAAGCCCATACCACCCGGAAGGCGCCAAGGGTGGACTCTTCGGAGGTGGCGCCAGTGCGGAGGTGCCGCAGAAGTGCGGCTTTGGCGGTTCACTTCTTGGTGATACAAGGAATGATGATGCTGACGCATGTTGATGTTCATGTTGTTGAGTATGATGACGATGACGACGACTTCGATGACCTGCCTCTTCTGCCTCGTTATTGCAAGTTTAAGGGCCAAAAGCAAGCAAAAGTGCAAACGCCCTGGTTCTCCTTCCAATTAGTTAGTCTGAGCTAAGGTATGTCCCCGTCGCGGCTTACGCATGTGGCTGTTTTCCTGCAAGCATGATCATGAAAAGCGTTTTTGTCGAAGTATTAGCTAGAATCATGGGCAGGGGCCAACCCAGATTCTAAACCCTGAACCCTAGGCGTTCAAAAAAAAAGCCCTGAACCCTAACCAAAAAACTCCAAACCCTAGACTGGAAGGCGGCTTCGGCGCCATCGGGTGGTGGACTGCTCGGAGCTCTGAGTGGCCGGGTCCTCGACAAACCCTCTGTGTCCATTGACAAGAAGTGTTTAGGGTGCAGGGATGTGTAGGACGAGTGTGAGCAATCGTCAACACGTAGGCATAGGCAGTTTAGCATAGTTTAGCCTTAGGGCGACATCTGCATGTCAAAGATGAGCAAGCCCCCGTAAAGTGACGTGGAACTCTGAAAAGCCATGCGTTTTTTGTAGATGATGTCCACAGCCTGATGCCCGTCAGCCTCATTCAACATTTACGATTGGGAACTGCGTTAGCTGGCCTACCCTGACCCTTTTTACTAGGCACACCCGTAGCAACAAGCGCCACCAACTCGCGCTTCGCTGAACAGATTCGAAGCGATGATGTAGCGGCAAGGGATACCGGTGCGGATGCAACAGATTACGGCAACGAACTTCTGCACCGTTCCCGCACACCCACCCGCAGCTCCAACATTGCCGCAATCACCCACACCAGAAGAATCAAGGCACTCGTGCAGGCTTGGGGAAGTCCGATTGCTCGACCTTCAGAAAATATGAGCAAGAGTAATCTGCTCGAAAGATGCAGGAACCGCCCGAGGGAGACTGACAATTGACAACGAGTACACGTTGAAAAGAGTTCCACATCAGTACACCGATCAGTACACCGAACAAGGCGCTCGAGAGAGACTACAGAAATGTACGAAGAAGGAGTTTCAAACCGTTCGAAAGAAAGAGACTCCAGAATTTGAGAGAAAGGTGCAAAATAGTCGACAGGGTTTCCGAAATTAGAGAAACAGGAGCAAGCCGCTCGAAGTTTGAGATCGAGGAGCACAACGCCCGAAAGGGACTAGTGTCTAGAGTCGTTGACAAAGACGAAGGCAGTTTATTGAAGCGGTTGTTCGCGATATGAAAGAATGCCGGCATTTGGTCCGGTTGGTGGGTGGTCAATGCCAAGGTTTTCGACGCTTGTCTCCCATTGTATCCCTTCATGTGGGTTCTTCACATCAAGCCCCAGTGTTTCGCTGGCTTGGCTTGAGCTGATAGGGGTATTGGGTGGTGTAGTTTGTTGTGGTCGTTTAGGATAGCCGGGATACGGAATGTGCCGCATTATCGGATAGTGTTTCGTGGATGCCATGCGAATTGAAGCTATTTAGCTGTTGTATTGCTATGTGTCATCGTGAATAGCAGACGTTGAAGACGAAGCAGCTGTACCAAAGCACCATCACCGCTGTCATGGTCACCGTTCTCATCGTTCCTATCCGTGTCCTTACCATGGTGCAGAGTAGAGTCGTAACAAGCGGAACCTGACAGGCATGCCACGGCACTATCAATTGCTGTTGCTGATTGAAGTTGTCTCATGAGAATCTGACATCGGAGGCGGCGCCAGCGGTTCCGGCTTGTCTGGGGCTTTCGGCGCAGGTGCGCGGATTTGTGCAGATCTTTGCGCTCCCCGAGCAGTTCTTACTCTCTTGACGACGTGGGGACAATACAGTACCTGAACTATGCATGCGGCAATCATCACGTGGCACAGGCGCATCCAGCGGATGGGGCCTGGGTGCAGGCTCCCTCACGGAAGCCGATAGTTGAGTGATGTTTTGGTACTGTAGCCTGAGACTCTCAAAGCATGGTCGAACCCAACGAGTATCTCCACGTAGTGTTTGTCGTGGTGGCAAGTGGTGGTAGTTGTGGCACTGCTGCACTTGTGATGATGCTCGTGGTGGTCGTGGTACCGATGCCGTGGTGGTGATTGAGGCAGTGGCAGCAGCAGCCGTTGTTCGTCGTCGTCATCAGGATCAGAGTAGAAATAGGAGCAAAAGTAGGACTACCGCGACAGACTGTACTTGTAGCGACGAAATCATAAACAAAGACAAGAAGGACAAGAAAGTCAAGAAATGCAGAAGCAACAAACACCAACTTACGGTGCACGGTCTCAGTCATGGAACTTTGGTCATGCCAAATCAAATGTGTAGACGCCTTGCAAGGACTAAACGTTATCCCATACATTAAGCTTTGGTCCCTTCTAAACCCTAAACCCTAAACCCGTAAACAGAGGAGCCCCGTAGATCTGAAACCTAAGCCCTGCAAGCCCTAAACCCACGTGCGAGACCCTCAGTGCAAGCTGGGAGGCGGCTCGGGTGGAGGACTCTCGGGCCTCTTCGGCGGTGGCAGCCTGGAGCCCAGGTAAAAAAAAGTATTATGGGTTACAGATTACAGGTTCCCACTATGAGCAACAGCTATTCTATATGGAATAGTATGTATGGCTTAGTCTGTTGCATACTGTAGTTTGAGCTTTGAACACTGTATATCATGTCTTACGTCATGTGTTATGACAAGAGGTGGTTTCGGTCGTTGCCGTCGTCAGCAGGACCCCCATAGGACCATAGTGGTCCTCATCGTTATTACTGTTGCTGATCCCCTGTGTTGCTTCCAATGAAACGTGGATTCGTAGTGCTGCTGCGTCTCCTGTCTATAATGCTGCTACGGTCGTTGTGTTTATACTCATGGCTTAGCACGAAGTCCTCGGATGCTTCCGACCATGGAACTTGCTCTCGTGGGGCATCAGCAGCTTTCTTGAATCGTGCAGTGGAGGCTCCGTGATAATTGGCCGAACCCCTCCCGCCTCACGCACGCTGTGAAAGAAGCTCCATTGACAGGCAGCGCTCCTGCCTGGGGGCTGGGGGCAGGCAGCGTCCTCGGCATGAGTTAGGCGGATGCGCACACTCCTGCTGGTTCTGTACCCCTTTCTTGGCGTGCCGGCATCGTTTGGGCCGCGGTGCCCATCATCCTAAACCCTAAACCCTCCAAATCTGAAACGCTCGGGCTCTCCGGCCCTGGCCTCGGCGCCTTCGCTGGCCGGAGACCGAGCTCTAGATTGGAAAATGTGAGACAAGAGCAGAAAGTAGCTGTTGTGCATCTTACGGGTGGTGGTGCGATTGTTCCGGTGCTTGTGATTTGTTCTTGCCGATGATAGTTTCTTGAGTGCCGTCTTACCCAACTTACACAACTGTCGCTGTGGTAGCCGTCCTCGTCGTAGTCGGAGTCGCCATCTTCGTCGTTGCTGCCGTTTGGCGTGCTGATACCGCCGCTGCTGCCGGTGCTACTCATCACTGCCGTCGCTATTCTTGCTGGTGCTCTCGCGGCCCAGTGCGTCGCTTCATGTGGTCTATCTTGCTCTCATTCTTTCCCAGCTATAGCGTGCTGTCACCGAAGGCGCACCAGCCTCTGCTGGGTGGGGCCTCGGGGCAGGCCGGTCGCTACCGGCAGTGCTGTCAGTCGTAGCCACGGAAATCAGATCGACCCTGCAACTGTTGCTGCTGCTATCGTTGCTTAGCCAGGAGCGTCCGCGGGCTCGGGCCTGTCCGGACAATTCGGTGGTGCGACGCCCAATGAGAGTGCGAGAATCGATGCCTGAAGACGCTGATGAGATATGATGCGAGTGTGTCTCCGTTTGTGTGTGTGTGTGTGCGCGGAGGTGCCCCCTCTGGCTCCGGTTTGTTTGGAGGAGCGTTTGTGCTGCAATATTTGCGAGCTTTGGACCTGGCAATCCGCAGGAGGGTCCTCCAGCTCCACGGCATCGCCGTTCGGAGCAGGCTGGATGCTCAGCAATCAAAGACTCGATGCGGCCATACGCTTCCCGAGAT
>BGNK01000668.1:174055-186909 GCA_003297005.1 Symbiodinium sp. clade A Y106 | reverse complement strand
TTTGGCGGAGGTTGGGAAAGATGCTCTCCGCTGGTGACGTGTGGGTGCAGACCTGCTTGGGGCTTGGCAGGAGCTTCCGCGAGCTCGACGGCCTCACCATTCGGGGGTGGCTTGGCTTCCAAGTAACGGTAGCGTGGCTCTTGGTCTCTTTTTGGAGGAACCTCATGACCACCTTTTTGAGCCCTCTTTGCTGCTGACAGTGCATGTTGAATGTTTGCAAACGCATGAGCACGATGAGTGTTTCGGTGGATCTTTACAAGGCACTTCGACTGGCTCGGGCTTGTTCGGCGGAGGTGCGTCGTCCTACAACGAGTGTCTGGATATCGGATTTCCGTGAATGTGTCGAGGCGCCTCCTCGAGCTCGAGCGCATCGCCTTTCGGAGGCTTGGGACTTACGGCCCCTGGCCCTCGTCTGCTGTCGCTGAATCAGTGCTTGGCCAGGAGCGTCCGCGGGCTCGGGCTTGTCCGGAGCATTCGGTGGTGGTGCGACGCCCAATGTGAGTGCGAGAATCGGTGCCTGAAGACGCTGATGAGATCTGATGCAAGTGTGAGTGCGTGGGTGNGCGTCCGCGGGCTCGGGCTTGTCCGGAGCATTCGGTGGTGGTGCGACGCCCAATGTGAGTGCGAGAATCGGTGCCTGAAGACGCTGATGAGATCTGATGCAAGTGTGAGTGCGTGGGTGCGCGCGCGAGGTGCTTCCTCTGGCTCCGGTTTGTTTGGAGGAGCGTTTGTGCTGCACTATTGCAGAATATTGCAGAAGATGCGGCGTGCACAAGATTCGGTGGCTTGCGAGCTTTGGACCTGGCAATCCGCAGGAGGGTCCTCCAGCTCCACGGCATCGCCGTTCGGAGCGGGTTGGGCCCTCTGATAGTTGTCTGACTCAGCAAAGCATAGCAAAGCAAACATTTGCTTCGACTCTGACAAGATGCTTGAAGTCAAAGCCGCTCCTCTCGCGAGGCTCCAGCTCCGGGTTGCTTGCCTCAGGCCCGGGGGGTTTCAGCGAAGGAAACGCAAACCCCTGACCCTGGCATTGTCACGCGCAGGAGGCTCAAGCTCGAGCAGTGCGCCCTTGGGCAGCAGCGGCTTGCTGAGATAAAGTCTGCGCTCGCAGCTGCTTTAGTGCACCGAGATTCCCTGAACTTCAAGGTGCGTCGAGTGGTTCCGAGCTTCTGGGCGCTGGTGCCGAACCCGGAGAAAGCCACTGCAAGCTCCTCGACGTTCCGTCGCGGATCCCCGCAGGCGCCAACGGCTCGGGCTTGTTCGGCACCCTCAGCCCGGCCCTCATGTCTCGGCAAGCAAGTCTTCGGCACCAAGTTTGCTGTCGGTCAATGGGCGCCCAGAAAACTCCCATCTTCCACCGAGGTGCAGCTGCCGGTGGGCTGTCGGGACTCGGCTCGGAGCCTGGCAAAGGAGGTCAAAGGAGTACCAGTCGGGCAGCGTTTTGGACCAGGGTGTGGTAAAGGTTCGGAAGATTACTTCCAGCAGCAGCCCAAGCCTGACACAAGTACGTGGCAGCCCAGGAAACGGCACTACAGGTTCCCTAATTCCCAGGTTGTCACAGCTGGGTCCTGCAGTTCTGCTCGGGCATCATCCCTCCTCAGCCCTACACCGACTCGCTCACAATGGCCCCTCCAGAGACCCGAAGCCTTTCGAAGGCTCCGAGCCAGCAGCCCGCGCCAGCGCTGGCCGGGAACCTAAGCTCTGCCGTTGACCAGACGCCCCCACCGAAATGAGCAAAATCGAAGGAGCAGCTGGAGCTGTGGCGAAGAGTGCTGCTAAGGCAGGGTTTGCAGGAGGTTTGAATGACAACGCCTGCCAGATTTGCAAACTTGCCATTGACGGTGCAAGCCCGCTTTAGAACGAAGCTTTGCTGTTGCTGTTGCTTTTTCTTGTGGCGATGATGGTGCTGCTGCTGCGGCTGCTGTTGTGTTGGTGTTGCTGATCAGGGGTAGTCAGCCTTGTCAACGGAGTCCTGCTCCTTTCCGTTTATTCGCCGCAATCGTCGAGCCACTTCCAAAATTAGTGAGGGACACGAGGGACGCTCCGATGTTGGACTGGCAGAAACTGGAAAGGCAAGAAAGCCAGGTGGGGCCGTGGGGCCACAGCTAGGCCAGGCGGCCAGGGCCAGGAGCAGAGGCGGCATTGGCGGCTCGCCGCGGCATGGCGCCCGCATGCATGGGGCTGCAAGGGCTACGCGGCTACCCGCAACAGGCGGCTTAAGGGCCTCCCAGTCGCAGGCGCCGCAAAGAGGCAACGCCTTCCCCAGCCCTGGTGCCTCGTGTGGAGCCGTGCGCTCGCGTGGTGTGGCTTCCGGGAAACCTCTGTGTGGAGCTGCTCTTGCCCTCCGGAGAGGTGCGTTGTTCAGTCCTGGCGGCTGACATCAAGGCTGGCTCTCGGCAAGCGGCCACCTCTGTGCCGGCACGTTTCTACGTGCTCGAGAACGGAACCTCGCGGATCTGGCAGGCGTGGCGTAATGATTGTCGTGCAAGCACGCAAGGAGGGGAGAGTTTTCTCCATCTGAATGTGTTGGTGCCCGGTAGGTGGAGCTGGGCAAAGGTGCCTGGCCCTTGGGCGACGAGACGGAGGACCGGCACGCCCCACCACGGGGCCCACAGCCCCTGGCTCTTTGATCTGGAGACGCAGCGATGGCAGGCATTGCCAGCAGCACCTCATGCCATCCTTTCCTCGGCAGTCGCGGTGCAGCCGGACGGCTTGGAGGTGACGATCCTGGGAGGATGGAGCAAGATGAGCAGCTGCCACGGCCATGTTCAGAAACTG
Organism: Symbiodinium sp. clade A Y106; assembly: GCA_003297005.1. NCBI lineage: Eukaryota > Dinophyceae > Suessiales > Symbiodiniaceae > Symbiodinium > Symbiodinium sp. clade A. Next base: position 184,131 of record BGNK01000668.1, on the reverse strand, counting down.
ACGCCCGGTCAGCACAAGCTGGAATCGAGAATATAACCCAGAATCCCCCCTTCTTCCCCGCTCTCTCAGTCCCTGCTCAGCTCTCTCCTCTTCGTAAGGAGCCTTCGAAGCGGGGCCAAGGGAAAAAGCCCCGGCGGCTGGGCCGTCCTTCCTGGGCAGCTTCCTTAGCGGCGACCCGGAGCTGGAACCTTCCTGGAGGTGCAGCGATTGCTATTGCTACTTATTACTACTACGACTTGTTCTTACAATTACGGTGTTATTCTTGTTTTGATTGCTCCTGTGTTCTTTATTGTTATCGTTACTGTGGGTGCTAGAGAAGCTTCCTCAATCTTGAATGTTCTGCTTGCAAGATGAGACAAGAAGCTCGGGCAGGACGGGCGCCTGCTCGTCTCTTTGGGATGGATGGGATGCAACTCGTCAGCCTGTTACACTCGGGAGTGCGGATGCGAGCCTGAAGGGGGCATGAGGTAGCCACGGCCATAGCATTGTCGGAGGCGAGGGTGCGGTCGGAACCCAAAGCTTCCGGCTGCTGCCGCGGAACGGCGCTGCTCAGCGTGCACGCTCGTCATCCTCGCGCCTGGTAGCACTGGGTGGGGCATCTCGGCCAGGCATTGCGGTCGTTCTCAGCGCTGTATGGCATCCTGCAGGAGCACTCGAAACGGTACAAGTAGTGGGACGGCACGTCCTGTGGTGGAGGAGGTGGCGGTGCTGCCACTCGCCGCCGCCGAAGCTCCTGTTGGAGAACCAGTTATCAGAGCTACCATCGCTGAGGAGAATTAGAGTGATGTCCACATCGGAGCATCGGTTTCGGGCCGCCGCTTGGGCTGTCGGTTGTCTCATGATTTGCGAAACGTTAAGCCGGACTGGGCGGCTCCCTGGCCTGCGTGGGCCGGGATCACGTCCAGGCGGGGAGGCGGGAGTTCTTTGGGGCCTGGGTAGCTGAGCATGGAGACTCAGGACTCAGGATGGAAGGATCTTGAGCCCTTAACGTGAAGGTATCGAGCTCGCAGGCCGTGGTTGCAAGTTGCTGCAATTTGCTGCAGCGGGAAAGGGTTGAACATGAGATCTAGATCGCAATGGCTCATCCGCATTCGCCAAGAAACTCCAGAGACGGCAGCAACCAAAAGCATACAAAATGCCCCGCTGGCCCTGGTGTCGCTTTGGTACGACCAGGGAGAGGAGAGCACAGCGCTTCCTCTTCGCAACACACACAGCGCCAGGGCTCCGCTTTTGCTTGGGAGCAGAGCAGATGCAGCAGACGCAGCCCGCAGAGGCCCGCGGAGAGCTTCTTGGAAGGACCAGAGACGTTGCAAGTGGAGAAGGAGGAAGTTCGAAGATCGATTTTTGTCCGGCATCTTCTCCGCTTGCACTTCTTGCCCACGCAGAATCCCCGCTGAGACACTGGCCTGCGACATGACAGCTGGAACCTGGCAACGCTGGCCACTTCCAGCCGTTGCTTGGAAGCTCAATGGTCGGTTAGACTTGTGCCGCCCTCGTCCTTTCCGAAAATCCGAGTTCGTCCTCGCAGAGACGAGCCGAGGAGCTCGGGAGCTCGCGGTGGACGGCAGCTCCTGGGCCGTGGCCCTCGAAGCCGCGCCAAGGAGCTCGCTCGCGATGCCGCAAAAAGAGACCCTTGCACAGCTGCGGGCGCATCTTTTAGAAGCAATTCTATGTTGTACATTGCGACCGACCCGGCGTATGTGAAGGATGGTTAAGGTATCACCAGTGACAGCAAAGGCAGCAGTTTTGATGCACTAGTACTATTACTTGTTGCAGCTCACGCAGGAACAACCATGCTGTCTGTCGAGGCTAGGAATGGAAAATCATGGATGCAGAGCATGCATAAATGAGTAAATCAGAGCCTGATCGACAAACATAATTACTCAAGTTAGAGTGCTTCCAACGACAAGAGAATTCCAAGATGCGTTCAGGAAGTAAACAACCGCACGATGTTAATAGCTGAGCCCTGACTACCATTCCTCCTCATCCAGGCTGCTACGGCACCCGCGAAGAGTGGCGACACCCTCGGCTTCCGTGCTGCAAAAAACCAGAGCGGGGTTTTACCCCAAGAACCGAAGCCATCCGAAGCCCCTTGTCTCGCTTGTCAGACCCGTCTACAGGCACAGATCGTCCACCGCCCGTCGTCGCGGTGCAGGCACCACGGCTGACGGACGAGGCGACGTCTTGTCAGAGTCCGGACCGGACTGTTCGGGACTGGTTTCTTGAAGAGTTCAGCGCCGTGCGCCGTCACAGGAGCAGAAGCTCGTCGACGAGCTCTTTCGGAATTGGGAAGGCGCTGATGTGACTGCGTCGCCGTGTTGGCTTTTTGCACTTACAGTTCTTGTTTGGGGGGGTGCCACGGTGCCGGCAGCGATGGGGTGCCTGTCCTTTCAGGCCGAATAAGCCAGCATGCCAAGTCCGTGAAGGCTGGAGCTAAGTGAGAGCGCGAGTTCCCTTTGCAGCTGCAAGCGAGAAAAAAAAAACATGTCGACCTCGGGGCAGGCGGCCTCCACGGCTGCTCTGGACATGGAAAGGGACTACGCCGACCTCCACGAGAAGGTCCAGGCGAGCCTTTGACTCTTCCGGGTCGGCAGTTCAAATTCAGAGTCTTTGCCCGACCAATGTGTTGCGAGCCTTGTGAGGTACTCCGGGAGGAGCGCGAAGACCTGATGCAAGGGCCTTGGTCTGCCCGCAGTCGCCAAGCCGCAGTCTGCTTGTGCTCGATTCTTTCGGGTTTGAGACCCTGGCGCAGACTCCCAGACTCCGGAAGCCAGAGCCCGAAGTCGCCGGCTCCCACAGGCGAAAGCAGGAAGGCGCCCAGGGGTCGATGCAGCTGATACGCGAGCAGCAGGCGGGATCGACGGCGAGGCTCTTTAGGAAAATTAATACTCAGCAGCCAGTTTTCTGCTGGGGCTTAAACTGATAGGTATACACTGCTGTGTCTATGACTTGGATGCCAAGTTCGTTCAAGCCTTTTCCTCGAACAGCTTTGGGTCGAAAGAACCCGTCTTCTGTATAATGGTGAAGCCACACTCTGTGCCTGCCGCAATCAGAGATGGATGCAGCCCGGGTTGTTGAAGTGGGAGCTGGGCATATTCTCCACTTCTGCTCAGAGGACCTTCTGGCGAAGCTCCTGGAGCAGCTGGAGACGCAGTTGGACCTGGGCTCGCCGGGGACCCGGAAGAAAGGACCTATGACCCAGAGAAGCAGGGCAGCTCCTTTGGCTGTCGTGGCGTTGCCAGCCAGCCTGGTCCATGGGGTCGAATCTTGCTTGACACCAAGGACATTGAAGACCCCGCGGAGTACCATGAGGTCTTGGGGGTGAGTTGTCGTGCTACGTGGTGTGACCTGCACGCATCTGCATATGCAAACTTCACGTTCGCGTAGGCTTGCTCTGGTGCTGAGTAGAGGCTGGAGGATCGTGCTGCGGCCTTGGAGAGCCAGCTCGGGGACCTCACACTGCAGGCGGGGAAGAAGGAAGCAGAGGTGGTACTGGTAGCAATAGCAGTAAAAAAAGCAGTAGCAGTAGCTGTAGCAGTAGCTGTAGCAGTAGTATTAGTAGTAGTAGTAGTAGCAGTAGTCGTAGTAGGAGGAGGAGGAGGAGGCGGAGTTAGTATGAGAAGTAGGAGTAGGAGCAGGAGTAGGACGAGTAGTAGGAGTAGTAGGAGTCGTGGGAGAGTGGGAGTTGTCGCGGAGCAGTGGGAGTAGTGGTAGAAGTAAGAGGAGCAGTAGGAGTACTAAGTAGTGGGAGTAGAGGGGACAGTGGGAGGAGTAGGACAGAAGGAGCAGGAGGAGTGGGAGTGAGCGGGGAGCAGGAGGGGTAGGTAGGAGTAGCAGTAGCAGAAGGAGTAGGAGTTGGAGCGGGAGCAGTAGTAGCAGGTGGCAGCAGGAGCAGCGGTTGCCATATCTAGCTGCTGCTGCTTTTGCTGCTGCTGCTGCTGCTCTGTATTCATGTCTCCGTTGTCCATCACGTTGCGATCGCACAGGTAACATGTGATAGCATAATAGTACATAGATTACCCGTGGACGTGCTCAAGCCCAACCTTTGCAGTGTCTTTGCATCTGAGAATGTTGCAGGTGAGGGAGCTCGCGGATGCGACCGTCGCTTTCGAGGACCCTCCGTGATTGTGGTTGGTGCTGCATGTTGTACACATGGTTCTGCTACAAGATCCTGGCGCTTGATTGCATGTTCGCTTTTTGCCGCTTTCAGAGGCCGAGAGCGGTGGCGATCCCCTCGATCAGGTGCGGTTGCACACGTCGTAACGTCCCTGGTGGCCCTAGGTCAAGGAATGCCAGGATAAGAGTGTGGTAGCGAGCAGTCAGGTTCAAGGGGTGGGGTGGCATGTGCATCTAATATATGCCACCTGACCAGGTTGCTCACCTCTTGGCAGCTCACTCCAGTGAACTTGATGCCGTGCAGGAGCCCTTCAGTGGGGCATTTGCCGTCAGCGTGACCTTTGCCATTCCTGCTCGTACTCCATTGCCATCGTGGCTCCACCTCCTCCTCCTCCTCTGCCTCCTCCACTCCTACCACTAGTTCTTCGACGACGATGTCCTCAACTGCGGCGCATTGTTCTTCTTTTGCTACTACCGCTTCTGCTACTGCTAGTGATACTTCTACGGATGCTCTACGGCTCTTCAGCTGCTGCTGCTGCTGGAATGTTTCTGTTGCTTGTGCTCCGGCTTCAACGACTGCCTTACCCCGACTGGCGCTGGAGCTGTCAGGAACGACTCGATGCCACGGAGAAGAAGTTGAAGATCGTCGAGGCCGATGTACGCAGCTACGACTCCCACATGCCCTGGACTTCGGTTTGCTGAAGCTTGCTTCGCAGCGTGTGCTCTCCTTGTGTGTGCTGCTGTCTCGCCCAGGGCTACGTGTGACGACGCCGACCCGGCAAGCGGGTGCAAAATGCGCAGCTCCGCGACCCATCCTCGGGTTGCACTTGGTTTCAGCCTGAGGATTTTTCGATTTCAACTCGATTCGTGAAAGCCAAGCGGGACCACCTTAGCATCACGTTGTCCAAAGACGCAGGGGAGTTGCCTTGAGAATCTGCATCGGGATCTTTGCAGCTTTTCGGCTCAACAGTATGATTCTGTAGACCTGTCTGAAGCCTTTGTACTGTAGTACTGTGTACCCAGCACAGAGCACGGAGCCCGCTTCGGGAAAAGGTCGCGGTCGGAAGCTCTGATGGCGGGAGCTCCGGGACCGGGCGTGGCTCGCGCAGCACTTCAGGCTTTTTGGCGGCGCTGTAGCTTAGGGTTTGGGACTTTCAGGTTTCCTACAGAGATCTTCAGCGCCTTTTCGGGGTTTGAGCCTTTATGCCATGGTAGCGAGCTTTCTTGCCGAATGCTTGAACTGGAGGTGCTGAACCTCGAGCCCTTGCCCCTGCACCCCAAGCCGTTGCAGGAGTTACATGCTGGCTTGAGCCCCGAGTGTCTCCAAAGGAAACAGTGCTGCACAGTCTATGCCCAACAATTTCCTCCGGCCCGCTAAAAAAAGAGCAGTCGCCTGACCAATCCACCCAGATCCACCCGGTGCGATTGCCAGTCGCAGTGTCGCCCTAGCCATCGGCCGAGGCTGTACAAAAAAGTCTGGCTTATGGGGAGGCTCGGACCCGGCGCGACTCTCCGCATCTGTTTAGCCTAGAGCTGCGTAGGCCTTGGGCTGTGGCGATTTGTAGGATGAAGGGGGCCCTGGTTGTGTGTTCGGGACTTGAGGACAGCCGCGCAATGACACATTCCGTGGCCTTCACGTTAGAAGACGCAGCCCTTGCCTGACCACTTCTTTGCCGATCTTGCTTGAGTTACTGCGGAGCTCGGGCTCAAGGCAGCCAACCAGTCAAGACATGCCACTGTGTGACAGACGGGCAGGTCGGGCAAGTGTTCGAAATGTGTCAGCAGTTGTGATGGAAGTTTTCCACCCCAGACCTTCGAAGGCCAGAGTTTAGAGTTTCATCTTCGCAGAAGATCCAGCCAGAGTCGAGCCTTCCGCCTATGTTGCCAGAGTCGGAGCATGCAGACCGTCGCAGCCCCAGCTTTCAGTCGGAAGCGCAGTCACATCGCTCGACGTCCCAGGCACGGCATTTATGAGGGGGTTTAGCTCAAGAACTTCGGGCCTCAGCAGCTGCTTTTGCCTGAACGGGCTGGTGAGTCCTAGTGGGAGCAGTGAAGCCGTATGTCCAGTTGTATGTGGCCTCCAGAATCTGATCAGAGCCTGCTGGAAGGCCCGTGTACCTCGAAGCCGCCATGTGCACTGTGCAGGAGTTGAAGACGCAGCTGGAGCCCGAACTCCTTCGTGGGGTGCCGCTCGATGTGGCGCTTGCGGGTTGGGGCAGGCACGCTAATGTCATGCAAGTCTTGGAGCCACAAGGATTTTCTTTATTCGACGGTCCAAGTGACGGAAGGCATTGGGAGACTCCGGACAGCGGCATGTTCAATGTGGACCCAGAAAGCTACGAGCTGAGCCGACCGACTGAATCTCTGGATGTCTTCCTCAGCCACGACTGGGCCTCGAGTGGAACACTAAAGTTCCTGTCGCTGCTCATCATCTGCAACTCACGCGCTGCTTTCCTGGCGTGTCTAACTGTCAGCATTGTTGTGGGCGTGCTGCGTGGCTACGAGCTGCTGCCGGACGAGGGCTGGACCGTGGTGCTTGGCCACGCAACCTTCCTCCTCGTCTTCGCCTTCTGGCAGCGCATAAGACGTACCGTCTGTCGACCCCTCATGGTCTTCCTGGACAAGCTCTGCGTGGCACAACACGACGAGCAGCTGCTCGGCCGACCTTCGTCTCATGCCATGCCGGCCATGCCATGGAAGAAGCTTGCGCCGAGTGCGCGTCAGCGGAACTTTGCGGTGTCAATTTCAATCTTAACGCAGGTTCCAGGTCGCAGTGCCCTGCTCCTATTGCCGCCGTACCACTGGGGGCTGCTGATCTCCCGCTAGCTGCTGCCACGCTCACTCTGACGACGCCAACGCGACGACCCCCACCGCCACCGCCACCACCACCACCACCACCACCACCAACAAAAAACAACCTATATTATATAGTAACCTCCACATCCACCTCGCACAACGGCAGACCTCCGTTGTCCTCGATAGGGTAGTTTTCTTGAAGTAAGATTTCTCACGCTGAGTCGTCGTCACGACGCATGACTCTACGATTCTAGAAATCTTACCGTGCCGAGGCTGAAGCAGAAAGGCATCAAAGGGCTCGCTGCCTTTCTGCTGAGCTCTCGGCAGCTCGTGGTTCTCCTGACGCCACGGCATCTCGTGTGGCGACAGAGCATTTTATGATGTTCAAATGAGTTAAGAGCACATGTGAAATCGCTTGACACGAGTTGATCAGAGGTATTTTACGCGTCTTTGGTGCACGCCGCTTGGCTACTCTCGTGCATTTGCCTGCATCCTGGTGCGAGCACAGCTCATGTGACGAATGCCGAGATGTTAATTAGTTGTCGCTGGTGCTCGTTTGCACATCAGCACTCTGCTGCCGCGGTTCTGAACCGTAAGGTGTGGAGTAAAGCATCGCAAGCAGAGGGTCGGGCATGCTCTGTTTCTGGAATTACAGCTACCGGCTGGAAGGGAGTTTCGGACAACGGTGTGAAACCTGACACTGCTTCTTCCTCAGAAGCAGAGACACCTCAACCCACCCGGTTCAGGATCAAACAAGCACTCTGTTCCATGGCGGGGTTGTGGGGGTGCCAGATGCAGTCTCATGTTTGACGGCGGGGGGTTGGGGATGAAAGATGAAGTCCCATCTTTCACAGCCTGGCTTGGGGCGAAGGAAGGTGGATGAAGTCTCATTTTTCACGGCGGGGGCTTGGGGGAGTGAGCGATGAGGTCGGAGTAGGGGCGGGGGTGAAAGCTAACTTCTCCCCGAACGATATCTTCTACAGCCCTTTCCGCACCTCAAGCTGGGAACCCAGCTAGGCTGGAAATCGCGACCTTCATGAAAGATCCCGAGCGGCGGAAGCGCATCCAGTTCATGCCCTTGAAGACGGCAGTTCTGCTGCTTCTGAGCGCTGGATGTTGGTTTGCCTTGGCCATCGGCTGGAATGTATTTGCCGGACAGGGGCGGGTTTGCAATGCATTGCTGTCTTGCCCCACAACAGTGTAGTAGCACGGGTTTTTGCCTTGGTGTTCTGTTCAAGAGGATTATAGTTAGTTCTAAGAGTTGTTGGCACGAGGCGCCCGCGGCCGGTGCGCACGGCGGTTCCGTGACTAAAATCGCATTATTTCCACAGCCCCCTGTGGCCAAGTTCTCCGGGAACATACGATTTATTGAGTGAAATCGTGATGCCGCCACAGTATGGCGCAATTGTAGCCTGCGACGTCTTCGCACCTGCAAGTCGTAGTCTCGCCCCAGTCCCGTGCGCATTTTTGGAGTGGGACCCCGTTGCGCTTTTTGGAGAAATGGGGGCACCTGGCAAAAGCTCAATCCTCTGAAGTCTTGTGGAACAACTTGTGTGGTAAATCGGTGCAGATCGGCAAGGAGTCGTCAACCATGGACAAGTATGGCGCAATTCGCTGATTTTGACGGGATTGATGCTCCTTCTCACAAGCATTGTGCTGCCCTTCGTGTTCTACTTGGGCTGCTTGGACTTGAAAAGATGTTGCCTCCTTCCGTGCTCGATCTTTCGTTATCGAGGCTGCTATCTACTGAGTCTATACTGTCTCTGAACAGGAATGGGAGTCGTCGCGGACCTGGAAGAAATGCCTCGCCAATTGGCCGGCTTCAATGCCAAGGCTTCGATGACCGTTGTACCCAAATGTGTCTCCGCACAGGGTCTTTGTCAGAAGTCCTGATCAATTGCAGGGTTCAATGCATTGTGCCCTGGGAGGATGCAGAGTGCTTCTGCTGCTCGAATGGCCACCGGCATCCACACGACGGTTCCAAGCTGCCGTGCGACCGGCTGCTGGTTTACAACACTCTGAGGCAGTGGTATGGGCAGGAAGGTGAGGTTGACCACTTGGAAAGATTCAGCAGACAGGTTCGAGAGGAGCTAGCTCCCCGCATTGCGCTGCTCACTGGCGGCATGACATTGCCGCTCAATTACGCGGTATATATGGTCGGTGCAAGCTTCCTGCCTTACCTCGCAGACCACGTCGCACAGTGGATCGCAAGTGTGCATGCGGGCATCTCCGGCTATGCTCTTTTCGCCCTGACTCTGCGGAGGCTCACCGACTGGGGGACTGCGCCCCTTTCCAGCATGTTAGCTTCGTGGATGTGCCTACCCATGTGGAAAACTAGTCTGCGGCTGAAGAACCGCTGGTGTGCTGCCGTAGCGGCAGACATCATCATCTTCGTTCTCGTGGCCGTGGTGTGGGGTCCTTTGCAATACCTTCTCGCTTCGACTGCAGAGGATTCCCTTCTTCCCGTGGCCGTTTTCTTCGCCTGGTTCACCTTGGTCTTGGCTCTCTTCTCCTGCGGGCAGACGGCGCTGCTCTGGGCCATGCAAACCACGGTGGGGGAAGCCAATGACACTGCGGCTGAAGCCATGCGAGAGACAGGGAAGTCGGCGAAGGTCGCGGAAGACGTTGGCCGAGAGGCCATGGAGAATCCACCTTTGGAAGGGACCTTCTACATCTAATCAGCGTCATCCTCTTACGAGTGGCTCATGCGACCGCCGAGTGTCGAGCCTGCATGGCACCTTGTGCCCTCTGCGCAAGGCGCTGCAGCGAATGCGCAGCAGCAAGCAGCGATTGTTGGACACTGTGGTGGAAGGTCCGGTTGACTCGAAGGTTCCAGACAGCAAATAAACACGGCTGGGCCGCTGGGCCTTGCCCCAAAGGGGTGTGCCGAGCCGCCGGTGACGCAACAACGTTCTGCATACCTTTGCAAGGCGAAGACTTCAAGTGTACAGATGTCAGGAACATAGTCTGGAGTTTCCTTGCCACGGTCACTACTGTCACCACAACCATCACCATCATCTTCACCACCACCACCACCACAACCACCACCACCACCACCACCACCAGCATTTGCATCGATGCCCCAAGCAGCGTATGGCCAAAAGCCCAAAAGGCAAAGGTTGACTGCGGATCATGTTTGGAAAATGAGAGCGTGGCGCGGGGGG
>BGNK01000668.1:140022-174038 GCA_003297005.1 Symbiodinium sp. clade A Y106 | reverse complement strand
GGGGGGAGGGGGGACGGGCGGAAGCCGTCGCGGGAAGCAGAAGCTGAGCAGGGGACTTCTTGAGAGTTCTGATGGATGATGTGGGAGACAGCGGAGTCAGTGGACAACATAGTGTGGTTTCATGACTGGATAAGGTCGGCAATCATTCATCCCATCCACCTTAGATATCCAAAACCTGGGTCTTCGTGGGTTGCGCCATGGCACCTGCGTGGGGAGAGCCGGCTCACCGCAGCGAGGACTCTGAGAGCGGTGTTGCAACAAGGGAGCTGAGTACCAAGCTAGAGCCGAAGCTTCTGCGCGGTGTGCCTCTGCATGTGGCGCTGACTGGCTGGGGGCGGCACTGGAAAAATTCGGAGAGTGGCATGTTCACGCTGGAGCGAGGGCCGAAGGAGGCGGAGCGATACGAGCTGAGCTGTCCCACGGCTTCCTTGGATGCCTTCCTCAGCCACGACTGGGCCTCGAACGCACGGCTCAAGGTCTTGTCATTGCTCATCATCTACAACTCGCGAGCTGCTTTCTTGGCATGCCTTGCTGTTAGCATCCTCGTCGGAGTCTTGAGAGCAGAAGGGCTGCTTCCTGCTGAGATCTGGATGGCCACCTTCGGCCACCTCAGCTTCTTCCTTGTCCTGGCTCTCTGGCAGCGCATCCGGATGCTCTTCTGCAGGCCTCAACTGGTGTTTTTGGACAAGCTCTGCATCTCCCAGCAGGACGAGCAGTGCTTCGGAGGCATTTTGAGCCTTCGGAGTCCAAGGGCCCTGAGCCTCAGCCTCAGTCGTCTTGGGATCCAAGGTTGAAGCAAGCCGGCATCCTGGGCATAGCTGGATTCCTGATGGCTTCGAGGAAGTTGATCGTCCTCTGGTCGCCACGCACCTTTTTGCGCCTTTGGTGCGGCTTCGAGATTGGAACATTCCTCAGGGATCGGCAGAGTCGAATTCAGGCGGGCTTGCAACCACAGCTGCTGCTGCTGCTGCTAGTTCTGCTGCCGCTGCTCGTCCTCCTTCGCATGCAAAATCCTCGAGTTACACAAGTTCTAAACTTGCTGGTGATTATGCTAGTACCGCAACAGTGATGATGCAAACGTCTGCCACGCAGGGTTGGGCATGCAGAGGCCGAAGTGCGTTTTCCCTTTCATTACTTTCGGGGTCGATTCCGCGTCTCGGACAAACTAGAACGACGCCGCGTGCGATGTGTGTGGCGGCCTTTCGTCCAGGGTTTGAGGGTGCAAGCTTTACAAGATCGAGTTGATTCGAGTTGCCTGAAGCTGATGCTGCCTTGATATACAGTTTTATTGTCGCCCGGTTTATAGAAATCACTCTGACTAACAGTACTGTCACTGAAAGCAACAGCGCTTCACCCAATCTACACTTAGCTTGCCCTCAAGCTCAATCCTGGGGAACCTTACTCGAACTCGTAACCCTCAACCATCCTAAACCCGTATATCGACAAGCCCCAAACTAGGAAACCCTGACCCATGCCCTAAATGTAATCGCGTAAATTCGAAAGCCTCCATATAACCTGAGGCCATGAGCCTGACTGAAACCGTCTAGACCAAACCCTGACCGGCCGATGTAAAAACAAATTCTACATCCAAATCTTTTAACCCTACTAGTCGGGGCTTTGGGGCTTTGGGTTCAGGGCTGAGGGCGCTTTCGCATTTCAAAGGGTGGTCGGAGGGCGGCATGCTACAACACCAAGAAACACAAAGAACGACGGCTTCCGCGAGGGCGCACAAGATCTTGACGCACGAACTTCTTCCCACCTCCGAGAACCGGTCCGAGTTTGTTGTGCTGTGTTTGAAAAGTTCACCTTCTGGTGTCAGCTTGAAGCTTGTTTTTGCCGGTTGAGATAGGGAGAGCGCTTTCGGTTGTGGTAGGGACTCCTCCCAATCACATAATCACAATTCATTTTGCAGATCATGCCATTGAAGACGGGTGCCCTGCTGCTGCTGGGATCTCTCTGCTGGCATCTCTTGAGCTTGTGCTTCCACGTCTTCTCGAAGTCGGAGGAGCTACTCTGAACCCCCTTGCTGACCCTTATTGCAGCCCTCAGGCCTTCAGAAGTAACTCCTGAGCTGCGGCTTTAAACCTCAAGCCACCTCAAAGCAGTCGACCCTAAACCCTTAAACCGAAACCCCTAAACCCCTAAACCCCTAAACCCCTAAACCCCTAAAACCCTAAACCCTCGGTGCCTTTTTTCGCTCGCAGGATGCCCTCCTGGACTTCAAGGTGAACTTCAATGTGCTGGCATTGGTTTCGGCTCTGATGATCCTCGTCTTCGCCCTGGTCCTGCTACTGGGCTATCGGATATCAGCTATCAGCTATGACTTTTAAGATTTAGGCACCACGAACCGCAAAGGGACGTCATGACAACGAAGCTCATGACCGCGAATGATACTCATGGTTCATAGCAGTGGTCCCTGTGACAAAGACGCTGATACCTTCAGGTAGCGGTTGTATGGAGAGAACTAGTGAGCACGCCGAAAACGGCGAGGAAGCTGCCACAGTTTGTCAGTTATATACTGTGCCGGCGATAATGCCGCTACTGGGCTCTGTGATTAGAAGTCCGAAGAAATACGAGCCAGTGCAGATGATGATATATACATATATATGTATATGTAGATTGGCTTCCTTCTCCTCATCCAGGCCGCTGGTGTATGCCATCGGTTACCTGGTCGCACGTGGGCTTTCATTCCCGGAAACGGGCTGCTGTGTCAAGAGCATGAGGGCCATCATGTAAGGGATCCTGCAAACTAGTCTGCATCCACTCATGTGAGTCCCGACACGATGGCTTTTCGAAGGTCACTAGTTGCTTCAGGTGGCAGGGTAAGGCAGGTAAGGTGTATGGCGTCCCACCCTTCCGTTGTTGTGCCCTTGGATCGAGTTGAACATCGTCCCGTGTCGCAGAACTGCCGTGGTTTTGTCTGCTCTTGGGCACGTTGGTCCCGGGTTTGGCACCGTTTGAGTCTAGTGGCACCAAAGGCGAAAAGATTCAACGGCTCGTGAAATGCTCGACGCTTGTCACTGCTCGGCGCAGTCAACACTGGCAATCGATGCAAATCACAGACACGGCACCCCCATGGCTGGAGGCGCCCCCAGCCCCACCCCCTTGCTTCCAGCTGTCCCCACCCGAAATTAAACTCCCCACAACAAAACAAGACAACACATGTTCCTCAGCTCCGCCTCCTTGCATGTGTGCCCGAAGTTCCAAAACCCGAAACATCCAAACCGACCGGAGACCCCTTTTGCCCCGATGCTATCGTGCGTGCGAAGAGCGAAGCACGCAAGTGTGTCTAGCATGCATATAGATAGACAGATCGATAGATAGATAGATAGTCATACATGCATAAAATGCAGTGGCATTCGTATGTTAGCCACTTCCCCCCACCGCTCGTTTGTACATCAGACCACAGATCGCCTCCTTGAATGCTCGAAGTTTGGCACGGGAGGTCATCAGTCCAAGCATGCAGGTCTGTAGCCCTCGACGGAGTCGTGGTTTCATCTCGTGTGCTCCTTCCAACCATGCGGAGGCATTGAGCTGATGCGCGAACTCGCGGGGTTGCCGCAGCAGCTGGCCCAGTTCCGCATGCAGGACGGCAGTGTCAAGCTTGGTGTTGATGCTCCGGTTTTTCTCCCTGCTCATTGTCTGGCGTGCCCTGCATACCGATCTGGTGCACCTTTCCCGGGAACTGAGGACGCAACCTGCTTCTGTTCCACTGGCCATGCACATCCCCAAACGGGAGCTCCCATACCATGCGACCGGCAGCTCGTGTTCAAGCTGCTGCACAAATGGTATGGCAGGGATGAGGATGGAGCAGAGCTCATGAGCGGAGAGTTACTTCAGGAGCACAAGACTCTCTTGTTTTTCGATTTTGCTTTAACTTCCTCTGAAGCTCTATACAACATACTTGAGTTTGTCGCGCTGACAGCTGGAAAACCGGAGGATGCCTTGGAGTCTTTCAACGCCATGGTGCGCAAGCAGCTTGCTCCTCGTGTCGTTTCTGGTTTGGGGGCGAGCACGCTGCCGCTTCCATACACCGTGTGTCTGCGCAGCATGCGAGTACATCCGAGTGTTAGGCTTGAGCAGAGCTGTGTTGCTATCTTGCCTGGTATCCCCAGAATTGCAAATTGTAGAAACCCTGCGACACTTCGGTGCACTTGCCGTGCTCTGCTGAGGGCCTTCCCAGCCCAGGTACATGGTCGGCAGCTGCTGCCTGCCATATCTGTCGCTCTACATTCCACTCTGGCTTGAAGAAGGTCGATCTGGCTTAGGCTTTGAGATCTTCGCCAAAAGCATAAGGCTTTTTCTGGACTGGGCAATCGTCGGAGTTGCGAGCGTCTTCTTCACCAGGCTGTCACTACTTCTTTGGAGGGTTGGTCTGAACCTACAAAGGTGTGAGGCCTGGGGGAAGGGTGCGGTGGTCGCAGTGCTGGTTCTTAGCGGCTTGGCGTTGCTGCTGCTTCTCTGGATTCCATTCGAGCTCTCGATGTTTGCCACGAGCGAGACAAGCTTGCTTCCGCTCCTTCCTTTCCTTGGAGCCCTGGTGGCCACCTTCGGCGTCTTCTCCCTGGGCGGCCTGGGCCTGCAACAGATGGAAGCAGGACACTGCTGCACCGGCCTCAGGAAGCGGGGCCGGGGCCCCGAAGCTGATGATGCCCCCCAATAGCATCAATGATTCCATGATCCATACTCATCGCTGCTGCATGGTGATGATGGTGATGATGGTGATGATGATGCCACATGTGGCAGTCGTGGTGGATCCTTCAATGACTGCAGTGGTTCTAAGCATGCTGGCATCACAGCACGGCTTGTCGTCGCATCACGGACCTCACTCTTTTCTTGCTCCCACTGCCCAGGCCCTCCCGGAGACATCGTTGAGCGCCAGGACAGCGAAGGATCGACCTTTCAGATTTAAGAAGAAGTGACAACACAAGCCCCAAGAGTAAAGTTAGAAGCTGCCATCATGATTCTGGATCTTAAATGCTGGCCCCCTTATGAATCCTAAATTCGAAATCCTGAGTGGCTGGAAGAGCATTCCAGTTGCCGCGGTGCGTTCCTGACACTTCCGGAAAGAGCCGGAAGGAAGTGACCGGCTATGTGCCGGCGGGTGCTCCGGCCAGGTTGCCCTCCGCTAAAAGAAACAGGAGGGGGGCACCCATCACGGCCACTTTTTCCCCAGTCCCCCTTCGTTATCAAATCGTAACAGAGGGGCGCTTTGGAGGGCCATTTCTTTAGGAAGTTTGCCTCTGCGTAGGCAGGGGTAAACAGATGCCTGGAGTCGTTGTCGACATGGGTCAGGAGACATTGCCTTCGCCTTGTTCGGCACTCCTGCGTGGTCTTTCGATGTGGCGTTTGCAAGATATGTCTTGCAGGCACGATGTTCGAGGGTAGCGGGAAAGATTCCTGCATCCTCACTGAAGCGGCTGCTGAGCCAAAACGATACTGTAGTTTGTCTTCTCACTCACAAAAAGGACCCACCACCTCTTCTCCAACGAACGATTGACAAGGGGAAGGTAGGGGCACCCCTACAGCTGCACCCTCCCACTTGCTAGACTTAGAGCCTGTGAACGAAACTCTGCACCAGCCCCAGACACCTTCTTCGTCCCTCCAAAGCCCCCGGAAACTGGCCCTGAAGAAGCCCTTGGCTCAGTGTCGTCCTGGCGGGCTGACACAAGACTCAAGAAGAGACACAACATAGTCAAGACTTAAGAGTAGGACATCGGTCATCTCGGAGAGCGCCGTGAAGGGAGAGCACCAACACACTGATGCCATGGGAATTTTGTTTTGGAGCCTACTGGTCCTGGCGGTGGCTATTGGCTATGCTGTGATTTCTGCCCAAGGGCGGTCCCATAGGACGATCACTCTGCAGAGTTTAAACATTTCTCCCGACCTCACGATGGTGAGGTCAGGATGGATCCCATCGAAGGACGAGCAGCTTGGCTTGGGGGGGCACTTGAGCCCCAGGATTGGATGGTTACTCTAACGGACCAAGATGCTGAAGACCTTGACCTTGAAATTCAGCGTTTGGACAAGAGTGGCAAGAGCATCGACCAGCTGCGCAGATCAGATCTGCAATATTCGAACAGGTTCATTGCCAAAGTCGACTCTTGGCGTAATGAGCTGAACCCTAGGCGGCACGATGGCCTTGGCTTTGTGGTAGTAGTGCGAGGAGTGCCGACGCATCGGTGGACCGAGCATCAGTCGGAGCTCTTCTTTTGGTCCTTGGGTCAATTGCTGGGCATTCCTGGTGCCCAGTCTGGGCGTGGAGAACTTTTGGGCCACGTCCGTAATGAATACCATGGGCAGAACACGACCGGCTTGCACGAGCGCCAGTACCGCACCAATGAAGACATCTTCTTCCACTGCGATGCTGCCGATGTGGTCGGTTTGCTGTGTTTGACACCTGCTCAGAAAGGAGGTGCGTCTCGGATCGCCAGCAGTGTTACTATCTACAACGAGATGCTCAAAAGGCGACCAGACCTCATCCCTCGATTCTACGAGGATTTCTACTTGGATACCCGCGGCGACGGAGGCACCAGGCACGTGCCCATCAGGCCCGTGAGCTACTACAAGGGGGATCTGAAGACCTTCTGGCACACCGGCTACTATCGATCGGTGTGGGACTACGACTTCATGCCTGAAATCGATCCTACGACACTGGAGGCGATCAAGGTTTATGACGAGATTGCCAATGATCCGGCTATCCAGCTTACCATGCAGTTCCAGCCAGGAGACATTCAGCTCTTGAGCAACCACTACATTGTCCATGCCCGTGGTCCCTTCGAAGACCAGGACGACCCCAAACTCCGGCGACATCTGCTCCGGCTTTGGCTCTCCCTCGAGAATCGAGAGAAGGACAGCAGGGAAGTGCTCCTCAAGGAAGTGGACCGAGTCAAACTCCTGTCCAAGCTCATCGCGCTCAGGCTGCGGAACCTGGCATCCAAGCTCGGATTGCGAGTGTCCCCGCTTTGACTTCGACGAAAGAAAAACAGGCATTCAAACTTGGGGAGATGAGCATCAGCAACAGCCAGCAGCCAGGAACGGAAATCTAAGCTCTAGGCTTTCAGAGGACACAGGAGACTTCGATTTGGTTCTGTAGAAGTTCCGGGCGGGTCGAGCCTCTGCCAGGCTCCGTGAGCGCGGTGGCGCAGCTCTGAGCTCCGGGGCTTTCGAGGCAAAGATGAGTTCAGAGATATGCCGAAAGCAAAAAGCTGCTCTGCCCTGTACTTCGAGCATGGTTGTGGAAGTGAAGCTCTCGAATCCCTATACAGCGCCATCCCCGTAGCCACTCTCGCCTACCCTCTAAAACCCTACGTAAACTCTGGCCCCAACCCGACAATGCCCTCCCTGTGTTGCACAATACACTGATCTTCGCCGCTTCACCGCTTCTGCTCGAGCGGCCGCGTGTCGGACGCATAGAAGGGAGCCGGCCACGAGCGGGCCCCGAGAGAGGCAGGGCTTCAAGGGCAGAGCAGTGCGGGGTAGACGTTGTGCTGTTGTAGAGGTTATTCGATCGCTGCTATCTGCAGTCTGTCTCCGCTGTGCGCATCGCAGTTCCTGCTTTCTTCAAAACACTTTGCCAATGTCCAAACATTGTCAGCACATGCATTCGCAGTGCATTGGTTCCAGTTCTTGCAGCAGCACCCGTGACAGGTGTTGTGCCTGTGCAGTGTGCAGCCTTCCAAAGCTTTAGGTCGGCGGCCGAGGATTCGTATCAGCTGCGTGCCACATTTCTGTCGAAGAGCTCTAACTCTAACAACCAGCCATGTCAAGTCTCAACTCAGATGCTAGGCCGCCATGCCCGTGCTTGCGTCGGGAGCCGCCGTGCGGTCGCCCAGAGTCTTCGGTGGCCAAACATTCCTGGTTTTGGGATGATGGCATGAGCGACAATAACAACGGCACTGATCATGGCAGTTTCCGCCATGCTCACGGCAATGGCACTGAGTGTGACAGTTGCAGTAAGGAGTCCAGAATGGCATAACATCTTTCAGGTTGTACTGATTCACCGATCCGACTCAGGCCAACTTACGGGCATCTACCGTAGGTCTTGTTTCCGAGAGTGGCATCCGTCTCGGTGTGTCCCTATTGTTGTGGTCCTTTGTTAACCTTGTTCCAGTATCCTCGAACAAAGGCTAACTCGGTGTTCTCCGAAGAATGATTCCCAGGCTTCGGCGGCAGCAACCGCAGCAGCCACCGGCGCCTTCACGCCCCCTGGGCCCTTCCAAAGTTTTCAGGGTCATGAGCACTTCAGACGCCTTCGCTTCAGTGTGCAACAGCCGTTGACCACTTGCGCGGAACGCTTCTCAAGAGAAGGCTCTTGCTTAGAGGACGCTTCCATCTGCAGTCTCTGGTCTGTGGACTGTTCGCAGAGGTACAACCGAGCCAACTACCTCTTCGATGCCGGCCTACGATTCTCCCGGTACACGGCAGGGTACAACTTTGCCATGGCACAGGCGGGGAAGTGGGCTGGCAAAAGCGCTTCAGTATGAACTGAAGCACAGGCAACGCAGTACCGACAAGATATCCGAGATCTCACAGCCCTGACCGTCACCAAGATGGTGCAGAGCTGAGATGCTGCCGCACTGGGGCACATGATGTCTGCTAAGTTTTCTTCTGTTGCGCCGACACTCTATTGCTGAGCAGATTGTGCCGGCAAGTATCAGGAAGTCAGGAAGGTCGCAGATCCCGTGTTTGCGAGTGTCTCAAGCCGAGGATACCTACCATGTGATCGGCGTGATCTTTTTCGTGTTGAACTTCCAATTGATCATGGCTGGACGTCCGGGATCCTACTCTGAGCCGGAAGTGCTGAGAGCGTACAAGAACTTGTGTTCTGATCGACAGATGTGAGACGGAGCCTGGCGACTTCTCAGTGCTCGGCTTTTCCAAGGTCTCGGCGTCCACGGCCCCTCCCCTCCTGGGTATATCATGGGCCAGGACCTCAGAGCTCTACGTGAAGGATTCTCGGCCAGTGCCCTTGCACTGCTTCGTTCTTCAGCTGTTGGGGCTGGTCGAATCGTGGCCCGACTAAGGGATCTACTGGGTGTGCTCCACAAGTGCCTGGCCCTTGGCTCTTGCCGCCTTGGTCTTGTGAGGACAAGTCTCAATGCTCGCGGCTTTTGGTCCCACAGCCTAGGAGGCATGTGCAGGCCATGAAGTCTGGGAGCAACTTGTGCTATGCTCACGAGGCTCTCATGTTCCTCTGCGTGCTCATTTGGTTCACCCTGCACGTGCCGGCCCAAAGGGAACCTCTGGAAACTGCGCATGGCGAAACCGAACATGTCTCGTTGTCGTGCTCAGCCGCCTGCATCTTCACCCTCCGACCTCCTGCCTCCTCCTTTATGCTCCAGCTCCTCCTCCTCCTCCCTCCTCCTCCGTCCTCTTCGCCATCGCCGTAACCGTCCTCACGTCTTCACAATGGGCATATTCAGACGAATAGTAGTCTGTTGTGGCCTTACGACAGGCTTCTCCGTTGAGATTTTGGAAGCTCGTCGGAGCAAGCATAGGACGAGATTGCTCCGGAGAAGATGGTTCCTTTGGGCATATTTCCTGCCTTGTGCTTGGAGCAAATGAGGCATCAGCTCGCGCCACCGCTGGCATGGCCCACATGTTGACGCGCAGCGTGGCGTCCTCTGGTGGTCTTCGCTCAGAAATTCTTCGGGCTTTTTGCGTTGAGACTGCATGCTTGCAGAGAAGATAGGAGCTGTGCGATTGCTACCAAAAGCACGAAACGCCAGTATGTTCATCTTCGCAGCTTCATTTTCAGGAAACAGCCGGCACGAAGACTTCCCAACGCCCCAAACCTTCCATTCCAGGAGTTGCAATTTTTCTCCAAGGTGCGTCTGCCCATCCCTACGCCCAAGCAGCTTGACAAGGCCCGGAGTTGCCAAGTACGTATGCCATGCTTGTGCGATGGTGTCGTCGCCGTTGGAGTTCATGACTATGGCGGAAGACTGCCTAGGATTCAAACTGATTGATTCTTTTGGGGTCAGTGTGTGAAAATCGTTTGCACTGTTGCACGGAGAGACGTCGGTGCCAGTAGCTTCACATGCCACCTAAGCCTCTGTACATCATACTACCTACGCTATCCATTATGTATCTAGCGATGTAGAGTCGTGCTCGACGTCAGCAGAGCATGTGCAGGCGCGACGCACTGGAAATATGTCCCTTGGACCCAAAAGCAGTTTCTGGGATGGGGCTGGGTTGCGCATGCAAATCGCGCCATTGGATGTGGTCCTTTTCTTGGCGAGCAGTGAGTGGGGGGTTCGCCTCCGGAAGAAACACACTCATACGGTTTCAGTTTGACATCTGGGTTAAGCTTGACAGATCAGGTTTCGTCGGGAGTTTTCCAACCTTCTCGGTGGGGTGGGCGAGGGGGCTGAAACCCAGCTCCCTCGCATGCATGCGTACAAGATGGTTGCAAACATGCTTGCATGCGTGTCCGTCTGTCTGTCTGTCTGTCTGTCTGTCTGCATGGATGGATGTCAAATGTATGGATGGATGCATGAATGCATGTATGCGTGCATGCATGCAAAATGCTTTCAGACACTGCCTGCATGAAGCCTTCGTGCGCGCATGGTGGATAGTTTTTCGGTCAGTTTTGTTGTTCCAGAGGGCTTGAACCATTGAGGTTTGAGAAGCAACGGGTCACGGACGTCTTCCGCATTCCCTTCGTGGTGCCTGCACCCAAGGCGGCCCGGGCTTGGGAAAGGGAGTCGCCAGGAGTTGACTGCATCGGATTTGTTTTCAAAGCCGGCCGAGAGACGATGGCGAAGCACATCCGGAGTCTTTCTTACTTGCTTCAAAGACTTTGACGAAGCTCAAAGCACCGATGGAGGGCCCAGACAAGACGTGGTAGACTGGCCGACGATTCGAAGCCTTGCCAGGAACCCTCTGCGGAGGAGGGCGCCGACCCGGCCTTTCACTGAGAGACAAGATCTGCTTCCTTGCATCTCTTGGGTTTCGTTCTCGTGCGAAGGGTGATGTATTTTGGTGTGAAGTCCTCAAGTTCTGTAGCTGCAGCCGTCTCATCTGGCAGGCCAAAAAGAACACCGCAGCTCCGGGGAAGAGCGGCACCCAGCGCAGGACTGTCCTCCGGCCGTGCAAACACTCCAAGCCGATTCTCGCGCAAGCACTGCAACGCCCAGCCATGGAAACTGTGGCGGTGATGCCGCTGCTGCTGCTGCTGGTGGTGGCGGTCGTGGTGCGCTGCCATTGCGGTCATTGCCGATAATCAGACAACAGTAGTTCTAGACTCGAGTCTTGTTCTTCTTCTTGTTCGTGGCTGCTGGCCGTGGCCGTTGCCATGACCAGGGCTGTAATCGTTGTGCCCTGAGTGTCGTGAGTATACTGTCGTCCCTTGCCTCACGAGGATGCCGAAGTGGTACCAGGACGAGACGAAGGAGCGACGTAGGTTGCAGGGCTTGAGCTTCAGGAGTAGACGTTTTCAGAAAGTCCAGTTCGTTTCTGACTGAACCGCGGCGTTCTCTGCGCCGCTTCACTTTTGACTTTTCTCTACGGATGATGATGGTGGAGTGTTGATGACGATGACAATGCTGACATCGTCTTTGTGATCGACAACTGCAACTACGACGACATTTTTGCACTTTTTCAGAGCTTTGTCAGGCCTTGTTGGATCTATTCTGTTTCGATCCCGATTCTGTCCCCACTCAGGCCCAGTTGGGCTTCCTAACGGCACTCATCGACCGGAGCGCTGATGAATACTTGCAGATTTTGGGCAATCATGGGGTAACGGGTATTGTCTGGAGCCTGCTCGAGACTAGCAAGTATGTATGCAGTGGTTTCCGGTTGATGAATGACTGTGTTTCCGGTGGGCTAGGTGTGCTTCTCCTGTTGGAACTGGAATGTAAGAAAGTTTGGATACTTGGGTGTTGCATGGTTGGCCGGGCGAAAACGGAGCATGAAGCTTCTGTCAAGTAAGCGAGCAAGCATTGGAGGTCAGGATGATCAGGGCACAGAGAATGCCAAAACTTCCCTAGGCGGAGGGATGATGCAAGGTTCTTACTCTATCAGAACCCGTCAAGAAGGAACTAACCAATCCCACTCGTGTGGATCCAAAACCCTGAAAGCTTTGTGAGGATCTCCACAGCTCCAAAGGGGGAGCACCGGCGGCCACCCGGGGCCTGGACCCCAAGCTGTGCAGGGAGTTGGGATTTCGATGCGGAGCCCTGCTGGGGAAGGTTCGTGCGGAACGCAAACACACCTGTGGCAGACATGGAGATATCACGAGCCCTGCGATCGAAAAGAACTTGTCGGACTGCGGCAGGTGCGAATCCAGAGCACTTCGAGCTCTACCGCGGCCTGCAACAGGAGCCGCAAGTAAGGGCCCCTCGCTGGTTCGTTGAGGCCGAGAGGCACGAGGTCTTTGCAGAGCGCCGCCGGCTTTCTCATTCGTCAGCATTCCGACGCCCTCCTGCAGGAATGGGCCGTGCACGACTGCTACGCTCGCATTGGCATCCTCTATTTCTTCTCCCATTGGATCACGGCAGCCAGTCCCCCGGATGCTTCCGGGCTGTTGTGCTCTCGGAATCTTGAGACTTTGATGTGTTTGGTCGAAGCACTGAAACCAGTGCCACATGGATGCATTTGCAGCTGTCAGAATCATAATGCGTGGTGTCAATCGGTCGATCGAGTCAGGAGAAAGGGCTTGCAAGGCTTGTGCAGTTATCAAGAGTGCGTGGTTCCTTAGCAGCAAGACGGGGAATCTGCTGCCGGGTGCTTCATGAACTACCTTTTCACGCTTCTTTCTAGAGCCGGGAGATGTGTCTCTCAAGTCCGGGCCCCCCCCGTCGACCTTGCAGACTCCTTCATGGCCTTGAGGCAGCGATCTACACTCAGTGCCATTGCTTCGGCGAGTTGCGCGCAGCCGGGATCCGGGCGCCGGTTTCTTCCAGCTTAGGCCACACCTGGACTCGTAGTGGAACTCGTCTCCAGGTGCCCTTCTGCCCTCGGTAGCCACTCTTCAGCAATCTTAACCCTTGGCTAGGCTCATTGTGGCCATTCATGTAGGTTTAGGGCTTACTTTACCCCGGAGACTTCATTTTTCCGGCTGCATGTTTCTCAGACGTTATTACGTGAACTTTTGGGACTGGCTACCCCGGCCTGAAATTCGCCCAGTGATGTTCAGGGCTTAGGGTTTAGGGCTTATCTTCATAAGTAATGTTCTTATTGTTGTTATCATTCGTGTTATTTTCAGTATATAAGCCCAGTACAGGTGGGTAGTTTGCATAGTACTGCTGTAAAGACTCTCACGGAGACTCAAGTGAAGGCCAGAGCGCCTCGTCGCAGTGGTACCCAAGGTCCAGGGGAGACTATCCTCCTTGGAACTACCCTAACCTTTAAACTCAAAGACGTGGTGTGCAATGTAGGCGTAGCTGAAACCCGGAAGGGCTTCCTTCTTTCAGATGTATAGTGAGCCCGAACCCTTCACATTGAGGTGGTTTAGGGTCTTGGCTAGACTAAACCCCAGACATCATCAACCCCCCGAATGTGTCTTTGAGCCTGCAAAATGTGTGCAAGAGCCATGTCGCCGGCCGCACCAAATGCAACTTCGAGAAAGATGTTGGCCGTACCATCGTTTTGCTGTTCGAGCTATGCATTTAAAGGGTTTCGTGTTTCCGTGCTTTCCAAGGAGCACGAGGAACCTATAAGAGGGTTCCACAGCTCCCTTGTCCTGAGTTATATGAAACGACCGTTGCATGTGCTAACAGAAAGTCCGCAACAGATTTGCGATGGGCTCTGCACTTCTCGCGATAGTATTTCGTGTTAATACTGTTGCATGGAGCGTGTCACGAACAGTTGGGATTGTATAGTAACCCCGCGCCGCAGCGTTTCCCTCTTGGGACAGCCCCTGTTTGTCAGATTTCTGGCTTTGTTGAGAAAGCGATAAGGACTCGATTCCAGCACTAAGCCAGTACTGGAACTCAACGAGGAAACTCCAGCCGGCTCATGAAAAACCGCGATTCCAATGCCAAGCCGGTGCGGAAACTCAATGAAAATCCGGCCGGCTCATGAAAACAAGCTTTGATTCCCACAGGATGCCAGCACTGAAACTCAGCGAAAATCCATACGCATCATGAGGTTTGTTATCTGTGGCAGGGTTAGGACATGGTGCCGGATAATTGGGCTGCAAGTTGTGTGCCATGGGGCTTTCCGAAAATAGGGGTAGCCTTTTTGGTAGTAAGGATTATAGTATTTGGGCGGTATATTCGGGGTATCCCTTGTTGCCGTAGCCTTGGATTAAGGTTCCCTTCCTAAGCTGTGCTAAAGAGGCCCTAGAAGGAAGCCAGCAGCTGGGGGTTCAGGACTCTTAGTCGAGCCTTTCGAGCTCGTAGTTGGATACTCCAATAATGAGGGTTCTAAATATGGATCCTAATATAATGGAGCAATCCTCAGGTAGATGTTCCAGCCTAACAGCCTCTTCCTCGCCTCGGGTGTCATTGAATCTCATGTGGCTTGTGGAGGAAGTGGCTGCAATTGGGCCTCCGCATATACTTCTCATGAGGGTCTGTTCCGATCTCACTTGATGATCCAATGGAGCTAGGCTCAACATCATGGCGAGCCGGTCCACCAAAGGAGATCTCCTCAGCTTCCCCAGAAACCTTCTTTCCAGAGCTCCTCAGCAGGAGCTGGGGGCTCAACCGCTGGTGCAACTGAGCTGAACTTCCAGCGGTTGGAGATGGCAGGGTAGAGCTCGGGGCGTCCCGAGCCCTTGCGCTACGAGCGCGGGGACCAGCTTTTCCTTCTAGCCGAGGCAGCATCCTTCACCTTTTCTATCGCTTTTATCCAGCTTGCCACGTCTTCGTCCGAGCCACCCGTCAATGACATCTACTTTCTGTCACTACCAAATTAAATTATTCTAGTTCCTTCCTCTGTGCGTGCGGTAACGACCCACATCGTCGACGATGGCAAACTCGCGCACGTGACGCCATCAGCATACAGGATCAACTCTACCGGACCCAAGACGGCCCACATCCTTTTCCACTCCTTGCTCTGTTGTTTCCTCATTCGGAAGTACCCCTCGATCTCCAAGTGGCTGCCAGACCCATTGGCAGCGGGAGCACGAGGCTCAACCGCCGCGGCCATGGCGGAAAAAACACAGGGATTTCATTAAAGCTTGGCCCTCGTGTACGAGGGGCTTGGTTTTATTAGCAACAGCAAGAAGAAAGTCTTGGTAAGCACTACGGCGTCACTACGGCAAGACTTCAGCCTGTGATCATGCCATAAAGGACTGTACACGGCATATGCCTATGCTTAAAGTTTGGAGAGTGTCTGTGGACGGAAAAACGGGGGCGAAGAAAAGAAAAAAGTGTCTGTACTGTCATGGTCTTTAGACTTTAGACCTAGCCTAAAACGACCTTCCGTGAGCTCTTTGGGGGCAGCATACAACACATGGTTTTAGCATGGAATGCTTCCCTAGCCATCCGTGTAGGGTTTAGGGCGGCTAGACACACGGCCAATCAGCATTTGCTCGAAAAAACTTACAAGCGATGTTTCACTGTAGTTCCGTTTTATGTCCAGATCAACTTATGCGCGATTCGTAAAGTGACGTTTAGCACGGTACCAAAATCAGCAGAGGAACGGGAAAGGGAAAGGGAAAGGAGCCACCAGGCTACGGTTATTGTTGCTCTCTTCAGAACAACGACAAGAATGGAGGATACCGCAACAGTTCGTATGAGACGAATGCGACCATCGAAAACTGCATCTATGAACACCGGCCGGTGCCCCCCACGACACGCTGCCGAGTGACTGTGGGCACGGTGACAGACTACCATGTGGGCGAGTCCTGCTTCTACATCAACACAAGCACTACCTCTCTCATCGACCATGTCCGGCGCAGGAGGAACAGCAAGGAGGTCCAGGAGATGCGTCCAGCAGGATTCCCAGAATATATTATGGAGTCGATGGGGAGGGGAATGAGCTTTCCGGAGACCAGATAAGGGCCTACCTTCAACGGCGAGAAGCTGAAGACAGACTGCGGTATGGTCGCTGGGATATTTTTGGTGGCTACGTTTCGGATTACGTTAAACACCCCAGGCAGATGGTTGTCTGAATAAGATTTTTGGGATTTAGGCAGCGATTTGCATTAGAGGAAGTGCTTGGTAGCCGGTCACCTCATTCAACCAGGTTATGCTTGCATCTCGGACGTCGAAAGAGGCACCATGACTCTGCTCAAAGACGGCCATCTTGCTTGTACTGTGTACAAGGATGCAGCCGCACAATTACTCCATTGACGCTTGTGGCCAATGTGAACTCTCTGCTCAAGTATGGTCGCTGGGACATTTTTGTTGAGATGTTTTGATAATTTTGCAAGAGGTTAAACACCCAGGCAGATGGTTGTCAGAACAAGTTGTCGGGGTTTAGGAAGCGTTGAGCATTCGAGGAACTTCCCGGAAACCTTCCACGGCACGGATCTACCTCGAGCCGACTGAACGTGCCATGTGCCAAATGCAAACTGATCCTGACACGTGCGCATGCCGCAGAAAAAATTTCAAAACGGCCCTGCGCAAATTCCAAAAGGTTGAAGATTTTAACTTAAAGTCCAACCTTCTGCCTCCCTCAGCTCACATATCCCTAGTTATATGTACTCCCTGAGTTCCCTTCTTTGGAAGTTTCTTGAGGACGGGATAGGGCATGTCGCACTCTCTGAGATCTGGCCGGCCTGGAGCGGGAGCACGGTCTTCTGTGTGGCGCACTGGTGCATGCTGAAACTGGACATCCAGGAGGAGCGGACCAGTAAACTTTTCTTCAGTAGACCCTCCGCCCTTTCGGGCTTTGAGTCTTCGAGTCAAGCCTGCGAGGTTCGAGCACCCTTCAAGTGTTGCCGAGCTGTAAAGGCATTTCGCCACTGGCAAGGAGTCCGACAGCAAGTTCCTGGCGCAGATTCCCATTGAAAATGCCGTGCCCTTCACGCCGGTACCTCGCTCAGATTCCCATGAGCAGCACAGCAGTCATGATCGGTGCAATGCCGATTGTTACGGAGACCATCACCACATAGCTATTCAAGACGCTCCGCATTCACCGCTTCAGATTCTCCTGGTGGCTGCTATGAGCCTGGACTATTCCGTGCTGGTGCCCAACGACGGTCCGGTTCCCAAGGGCACCGCTGCACTGCATTCTACTAGCCATCGAGGTCTTGACACTTGCAGTTAAGCGCCGTCCTGGGTGCAGATCCGAAAGCCTGTGTCGGGCTGCAAGTCGAAAGTTGAGACCAAATGGCCTTTCAACCTGCATTGATCTGTACGTTCTGCTCAGTTTGCAAGTCCAGCAATTGCCACACTTCGGCAGGATGGATTGCCCTCATCTATGTCATCGCATGGGTGGCGTACATCATCCACTTCGTGTGGGCTTTGAGGCTTGCCCAGATTCCTGTTAGGGCTGTAGGGTTGCGACTGGGAAGTTCCCTTGCTATCTGCTACCTGGGTTGGGTGAGCGATCACCCTGATGACTTGATCCGCCAGATCCTATCCAAGAGGGGGCGTGGTCACAATCAGTCATTCAGCTGCTGTGTTTTTCTGTCGACCTAAACTTTGGTCTCGTCATATGCAGGCTCTTCGAGCTTGCCATGCCGCATCCGCAGGCCTGCGCACGTGTTTCTTTTGTCCAGAGTCTCCCTGCAGTGTCTCGTAACAGCTGCAGCTTCAGGCTGTGCCTGCCCTGACTCAGGCAGATCCGCCCGAGGTTGCCGGCAAGCCATGGACGCCCGGTGAGTGGCGATGACCTGAGTTCGGGCTATCTTCGATCTTTTGTCCACTCGTCTTCACGAGACGCATGCAGAAAGCGCATCGTTGTTAGACACTTGGGCCACAGTTCTATTGCCGATCGTAGAAAAAGCGCGTTCGACTTGTTCACACTCCTTTCCTCCTGAACCAGTAAAAGTGCTTCTCCAGAGTATGGGGGCAGCTCAAGATCCCAGGTGGCTGCCTCGTGCGTTGCAGCCTCAGCATAGCAAAAGCTAAACTTATGGACGTGCGATGAAAGAGCATGTTCCGTTGTGGCAGCGGATAGGGTGCAGCAGGGGCTGCGACGAAGCTGCGATAGCTGCCCAGATTCGCCAGCACTGTCTACATCGTGGCACCGCCGAAGCAGCTCGAACCTGGAAACGTTTGCTTGCAGCAGGCAGACTCGCATGGTTCATGGGGTTGAAAGCCTTTCTGGCATTTGCCTTCCTGAGCCCCTGAGCCTAGCTCTGAGAACCCTCCAGGAGATGAAGGCAGCCAAGGGCGGCAAGGGAGCCACTGTGCCACAAAAGAAGGCCCGCGAGGCCCCGCGCAGAGGCTTAGTGCATCCAAGCCCTCCTGCATCCTTTCTTTGCAAACATGACTGGGACAGGGACTGCGTGCCTCTACGTGTAACGTGTAAGTTGTTCTTGATGCAGCGACTCCTCGGGTGGTTTACACCTTTTGTTTGTTGCCACCTGTGCTTCTGCATGATCGATCAGTCCGGCCCCATGCTCTACCCGTGGAAGCTCTTCCGTGGGGCCATCCTCACCAACATCAGCCGGGCCGGCAGGAATTAGAAGGGAGGCTTCTTGTTCTGAGTTGCTATAGAGACACAGTGCAGCCAGGGCTCCGCGGCGTATGGGGGTAAAGCGGAGGGTTCCACTAAAAACAGAAGGATGTTGATCTCTGTCTGCAGCCGATGATGTTTCTGGCTGCTGTAGCTGATGCTCTTATTTGTTATGATGCTACTGATGACGGCGGTCAAGAGGTTGACAGTTGATGATGTCTGATGGCTGTGACAAGGGTACTAATGGTCATGATGGCGGTGGAGCACGCACAGACACACACACATATGTGTGTGTGTAGCATATTCCGTCGAGAAGCTGCTACTTGTGGTCTATCCCTGAGCCTTCGACGACAGTGCCGTGGTTCACAACCGAGGCCTGTGGATCTTCATCATGTTCGGCCGCGTCTTCGACCAGGTCTGGGCCGTTAAGAAAGGTTAGCGGCGGTTAGCGCATGTCAGTGATTCGCGGGTTCGCACCGGAGCCAGAGCTTCGCAATTTTCAGAGTATTTTGATTATGGAAGTCATGTATTCTATGCGCTCTATATTACTCTATATGTATATATACATATGTATATATAATATAATATTATACTATATTATATTTTCTATATGATATATCTGCGCTTTATGTAATATGTTACATAATACAATATATCTTGTATCAGGTCTCTGAGAGATTCTGCCTTGATCCTTTGTTGAAGGTGCACGGCGAGCGGCAGCTGCTGAAGCAGGAGGGGCGCGTGATGTCGGGCACCCACTTTTTCGGCAGCAGCGCTGTGCCCGTTTCTACGAAGTCTAAAGATCCACGCAGTTTAGGGTGTTTAGGGTTTAGGGTTGCGTTCTTTCCATGTCTTGGAGATTGAGTGGGTGCCGGGCTTGCACTTCGAGGATTCGAGGCTTTCCGTAGGTCGAGCTCCGAGCTTCAGGCGCTGGCCCTCCCACATGCAGCCCTGGACTACGCCCTGGACCCGCAACGGCACGCGTGCGGCACCCGGCCGGAGAACTTCTCCCTTCTTGGGTGCCCTTGAGGCCGAATTGGAGCTAAGGCAACGAGTGGGCCCACACCGGTGGCTCAGATCGCCGGCTGATGGACGGGGCGGAAGGGAAGAGCAGAGCAAGGGGTCTCTTGCGAAGCGAAGCCGCGCCAGGACCAACCGTACTTCGTCCGGCAGGACGAGAAGGCCACGCTGAGCCAAACGGGCCCTTGAAGACTTCTCAAGCTCTCCGCAGGGGTGCAGGGAGAACTTTTTCAGCTGGGCAGTCCCCTGCCCCCCGGCAGCCCAGCTAGTCCAAGAAGTTCCCCAAAATACGTTCTTAGCGCCACTCTCACTGCAGCCGCGGTTCCCATGACCCAGAGACCGCGTGAGGCTTGAACCCGGTAGCAAGAAAAGAGGCGATGAAGCCGCGGGCCCTTTGTTCACGTCCGTTAGTTGGAGGTCTCGGCCGTAGCCGAGCGCCTCGCCGCATCCCTGGGAGCCTTGGCCGAGGCCGAGGGTTTCGGGTTCTCAAGTGAGATCACCGGTTTTGCGTTGAGGAGTTGACAGTGTAGGGTCTAGGAGTCTTGGCGGTTCCGGTTCCAGTATGATGGAGATGCGGTGGTTCATGGCCTTTAGGAGGTGCAGGTGCTTGCAGAGCTCTTTTGCATGAGGACATCAGGCGCATTCAGCTGGCTCTTTGCCATGTCATAAAATGACTTATAGTCCCAACGACTGAACAGCCCCTTTCATGCCTGGCCCTCCTTGTGACGACGTAACAAAGAGTGCGAAAAGCCCTGCCCTGCGGCAGGCACTGGAGGAGCGCGAGGAGGCGGTTTGCCTCGAAGACAGCTGGAGTTCACAAGAGGCCAGCAGTGCCAACAGCTTCTTGCTTCGAAGGTGTCATCCCACGCCCCGGGTGCGGCTCCCAGCGCTTTGCCAGATGCATCCCAGACTGCGGGCTTGGCTCTGGCGGTGCTTCGTAGGTTCCTCTCCCATTCGGATTTGGAGCTCACGGAACCTCATGGAGTTTCTTTAGCAGCAGCCGCTGCATGAACGGATGATAACGGATGGACGGACGCTCTCTTTCGGAGTCCCGGCCCGGCCTGCTGTGATGGACGCCGCACGCTCTCTTTCATCGGAGTCCCGGCCCGGCCTGAGCCGTGCCCCCCCCTTCTCCCCGAGGCTTCCATGGCGGCGTGGCCGCCTTTGCAGAGGCGACCTGCGGAAAGTGTGCAAGGGGATAATAAAAGATATAAAAGCAAGGCGACACATGACGAGACCCTCCAGCATTGAAGTTGGGAGAGTTGCGCGGGGGCATTTTTCGAGCTTCCTTGCAGGATCTGCTGCGGCCCCTCTCCCACGAAGGCCAGTCAGAATGGGAACTGAAGCGCTGCTTCCAACGATGTGACTGCGAGTTTGTCAATTCTTGCGAGTATCGGCACTCTTATCATCCTGATGCGTCATTCTGCGACTACCTCACACCACCTCGCAAACTACTCGCCAGATGATATGAATATGACTCGCGTTGCTCGGATTTTCATGATAAGCCCCAATGTCAGGGCACGGAGCCCTCATCCACTTGCCAAAGGAGGCCTTGGGCTGCATGTTGGAGCTTTGTTAAATAATACGCTTGCTCTCATTCTTAGGATTCTTACTTTGACATGGCAGTAGTGAAGGGCGGGAGGAGTGGTACTTTCGTAGGCACAATTCCAGCATCACCTATGTTTCAACAGGTGTATAACACCACGACACCCGTGACCCGGTTTATCCACTCTCAAGCCACGACCGCTACAACCACGCCCCAGCGGCCGTGCCCCTGTCATCCTCATCATCAACCTCATCATCCTCATCTTCATCGTCATCGTCTTCGTCGTCATCGTCAGCATCATCATCATCATGATCATCATGATGGCTTTTCGACTTTTCGCCCCACCACCAAGAACAACCCGCGCCCACCACGACAACAGTGACAGCAAAGGTTCTGAAACAGTGCCAGTGCCTGTCAGTGTCTACATGCATAGTACCCTGTCAGGAAGTGTCATTATCTTATCAGGAATGGCGTTCGCTAAAGAGGCTCCTGCATTGTAGCAGACTGAGTGATGCTTCACGGGTTTCATAGATGTCCTGTTGTGAGCCGCACGGTTGCCCCGAGAACTGGCAGGTTGCTCTGAAGCTTTCCACCAAGATCCATAGCAAGTTCATCCTTGAAGGCTGGACTCGGACTTGCCTGCTGGTCACCAGTTTGGTACCCTCCACTTATACTGCACAGATACCGCCATTGCGCTTCCGCTCATGCCAACATCATTGTTGTGCTCTTGCTACGATTGTGACTGTGCCTACTGCTGGGGCCTAACTCTAAGTAAACTCTTGGTCCTCCACAGTCCACAGAATCGATGTGTTGATAGCAATCGTCCACGCCCACTGATGCCAGGGCTTCAAACCTTGGGCTCGGTGCTGGGGGCCTCCTGGACACCACGTGGCCTGCTGGCGCGACCCCCTGTGGCCTTTGGGCAGCTCTTCGGAAATTCCAAAGTGGGAGATCGTGTCCCAGGGGGACCTCATGAATGAGGAGCTTGTGCGGAGGGGTGCTGGGTTGTAGCTCCACGTCGCAGGTTGCCACAGACTCGGGTGCCGTGGCAGAGTGCGGCGGGCTGCCTGAGCAGGGACGGTGGCCCTGCCAGCAGGCCGGAAGTTGAAACCACAAGCCCGCGACGGGTAAGAGCCCAGGCCGGAAAGCCACCGAAAAGCAGCACCGAACAACTGCGTGGGAAGATTCTGCGACAGAGAAAGCTTAGGAAACGTTACAGGTGAGAAATGCTTGAACCAGCTTTTTGTCCGATCTTAAAGAAGGAAGGTCCTAAAGCCTAACGACAGCAAGACTCTGCAAGCAAGCTTTGGGAGTCTTGCGGACCGAGCCAATCAAGTGGTCGTCGCCATTGCCATTATCGTCATCGCCAAGATCGAAACTGGGCTCTTCCTACTCCTGACCCTTATCATGACAACTACCCCTACTACCCAACATATCACGAAGAAGCGCGGCATCCAGGTTGCCGATCGGCTGCCCTTCGGCCGCCTTTCGGCTGCTGCCGCCGTTCGGCTTCCCGGCGGCCCGGGTCCCTGAGGGGTTTAGGACTTATAGGGTTTGCAAGGTGTGCGCCCTTAACTTTCAAGGGCTTTATAGCGTTCATGGGTTTATAGGGGAACCACATCTAGAGTTGAGTGGAGATGGCAACGTTCGACAATGTTCAAGACAGCAATAGAGACAACGGCAATTCGAGCAGCACGTGATGACGACGACGATGTTTCTGGTGGGGTGCCAGCGATGCTGCTGGTAGCACCTCCGAACTGGCGCAGGCACTTTAGGCATCCAGGAGCATCTTGGCTCATTCCACCCCATCCGTGCGGCCCGCAACTCTCTCATCCAGCGTATCCAGCACCATGGATCGCTTGGATCGAAAGAAAGCATCCGAGAAGGAAGGAAATCCTCTAAACGAAGCTTCAGGATCTTTCCGCGCTGCTGTCTCTGCACAGGGCGAAGATGAGGCGCGGCTCAGTTGAGAGTCTGTCTTTCCGGCCTCACGCTGACTCACCGAACGGGCTCGACTAGACACCCATCATTCTAAATGAAAGCCTTGCGTCAAGACTCCCCAAACCCGTCTATTCCAAATGCTCCCATTGTGGGCACACAGGAACGAATCCTCCATCCCCAACTCCCCAACTTGTTTTTTTTTTCTGTGGCTTTCAAGTGTTTGGCTCATGGAATTTTGGAACGCAGGTCGTCGTCCTCGAGGCCGACCTCCGTGGGAAGTCCTGGACTCCGGCCGGGGAGGCCGGGAAGCCGGAAGCCCCGGAAGCCCTCAAGGAGGGGGCTCCTGGGGGTAAGTGGGGGGTTGAGGGTGGAGGATGTGGAGGCTTGGCGGCGCTCAAGGTCTTGAGGCTTTGAAGTTTTTCGTTTCGGATGTAAGTTTAGCTTAGGGCCTTGTGTGGATGTGCCGTATGCAGATCACTTATACGGGGGAGTCGGAGTTCCAGCTGCCGTGACGGGACTGCGTCGTGCGTGCGCGCGCGCGCGGGTGTGTGTGTGTGTGCAGCGTGCACTGCATACATCACTGATGTTTTCACAAGGGCAGTGCTGTTTTCACCAGGCTTGCACACACTGAATTGAACCAATCACACGGACATAGCAAACAGCCTCGGCCCTTTGAAGCATTTTTGGGCTAGGTCCTTAGGTTCTTGCAGCATGAATGATTACATGTGGACTTCGGTCCCGAGCTAAAATTTGCGCTTGTCTCGACTTCCTAGGTGCGCCTCCCGCACGAGAAGATGAGCCATCGCTTCTCCTTCGACGCGCAAGGCCCAGGGGGGCCCAGGGGGGCCCAGGGCCTAGGGCCGAGGATCCCAAAAGGAGAATTCCTGGGTTTTGCGGACAGGCGGCGCCTAATGTTCGGTTTGCAGCCGGCAGGTGACGAGCTGCTTGCCTCCTCGCATCACGGTGCCTTGAAGTGGCGGCTCGGGGATCTCAAGCGAGCGACTCAGGATCAGCCGAGCTGTGAACGTGAATGCAAAAGAATGTGTTGGATCCTTCTCAAGGCATTGATGGAGGCGTTGATGTCATATACGGTAGCAGGATCGTCCTTAAAGACTGCGCAAGATCACTTGTCTTTCGCGTTCGCGACCGTCACTTCCCCTCTGCCAGCTTGCGATCATGGCAGGTGAAGATCAGAGCGATCCCATTCCTTCAGCAGATGGGTTTCGCAATGCCAGGTCTTTCAGTAGAGTCCCGTTGTTGTTGCATCGGTTCTGTGTGATGAACTCACAAGCTGAGAGTGATGGGAAGGATTGGCCGCGGCAGGAGATTAAGCAGTAGATGAGAGCATACGATGTGAAACACATGTGAGCCTGGAGGATCGAATTCGTAAATACCCTGCTTTCGTCTTGAGGCAAGCAATCTATGCGAACCTAGCAGTTTCGCGGTTGGACCTTGGAAACTGTGGGACTTTATCAGGGGCGTTTGAAGTGCCCTCGCCAGGCCTTCCCAAGCAACAGGACCCCTGTCTCAGGGCCAGCGATCTATGGCCGTTGTGTAAGAATTGAGTACTTGTGGGGGGAAGGGTGTCGATTCTGGGTGCAAGCCCCAGCGATTAACGTGTGTGCAAGGTGTAACATGGTGTGTAGAGCTGGCCCGCAGGGCATCCTCGGAGCTGTCTGCCTGATTTGTTGCGAACGCACAGGCCAGAATTACCGTGTCTCTGGCACCAGGCAAAATGACCCATAGAATGCTCAGCGTAAGCCAGCAAAACCTCCACAGACAGTGGTAACGGTGTGATCAAGATTCTGGAAACATGGGAAATCTTGCCTGGTGCCTGACCTTTCTTCAGCCTTCTCCCAGCAAGTGTGTGCCCAATCATGTAAGAAGCATCATGCTGTCCCAGCTGTCCTTCTCTAAGCTTGGCAATGCTCCTTGCCGGCTAGCTTGACGCCGTGGCTTGTCATGGTCTCTTTGATCCCTTTGCGCATTGCACGCCTCAGCGCACCGCACTTGGCAAAGGGCAGCGTGTCACTCCTGGTAGAGTCCCTGCGGGCGCCGTCCACCCCGGAACCCCCGGTCCGGGTTACCTGTCCGAAGCTTTGGATTTCTGTGGCCCACTGTAGACAGCACAGGTGCATTTGCAGGTTCAAGGAGAGGAGGTGGGGTCTAGCGGTCTTCGCTGTTGACGAGTAGGGCTGTGTAATCGAACTTCAGCTTTTGGGCATTCCTTTGCTGCAGCTATTCCATGTGTTTCCCCTTGACTTGCGCTTCCAGAGTTATAGCCTGGGCCCAACTGGGATTCTGCGATTCTCAAAACTTGAAGGTTCATTGCTTATTTGCAGAAGAGACGGGAAAACAGGTCGCCAGAGCTCAGGGCCTGCTTCTTGCTGCTGACGTGAAGCACTGTGACGACGGCCTAGCATGCCTGGCACAAGTTCTCTCGTTGCACCGGGTAGTGTGCCGGACTTACCATCCCCAGCTCGTCAGGCAAAGGCGTAAATTAAGGTGAAATGTGGACCGCAGGGATGTGATGTGCGATGCTGGGTCTCAGCTTCTTTAAAGGTCACGTCAAGTCCGAAGCATCCGTAGACGGCAATGGCTTGTTGGACCCAGAACGCTGATCTCATGCAGAGTCTGCAGCGCCTTCACGGTTCTTCGCACACAGCCTGCCCAGCCAGAGGGGCTGAAGGTCGTTTAGGAGCTGCACGGCCGTGATCTAAACCGATACGATGCGACCCAAGTTGGAAATGCATGGTAGTATGATGCACTACCGCAGCTCGCTGTAAAATGACAACAACGAGAAAACGTAAACTTGTGAAGCAGTCTACTGTGCGACATAAACAGCGAAGCAAGAAAAGGTGCAGCAAAAACTGGCCACCGAGCGAAAAGGGTACACTGAAAACAATGTAAAGCTGTAAACACAGCTGAAAACAACTAAAGGTGCAAACCTGGCAACTCGCTGTGAAGCAGTAAAGGCCGCGAGAAAAATCGAAGCAGCAGAATGTAAAGAACGAAACAGAGTAAATGTGTAATTTCACTCCGTCGATGGGCCCAAAGCCGAACAGGCCAGCAACTAGCACGACCCCTGTGACCGTGAAGGGCCGGCCGGCGCACATCTGCAGGGATGCAGCAGCTTCTGTTCCAAAGGAATGACCGGGCATGTTTTTCAATCCCAAAGCGCTCTCCCATAAGCATGAACAGAGCGGATAACACTGGTTGGGGCATGGGTGCTCTCTTCTCAGAACGAATTAAGTCAGAGAAAATTCGGCAAGACCGAAACGGTATACAAACAAACAGGCATCCGAAACAGCAATCACACCGGCATCACTGTGCGAAAACGGCTTTTCCAGCATAGAACGCCGGCAACAGTGCCAAAAACCGGAGTTTTGGCACGAAACAAGCCACAAACGCAAGCAAAAACAACATAAACAGTTGAAAAGCATCCGCAGCAAACGCAGCAGGTATCAATCATTCGGGAAGGCGACGTGCACTGCAGAGCAACAAGAGAAGGAGGCAAAGCAAAAAGTCACCAACACAAGGGGTCGGGAAGGCAGGTCAGCCCACGGGCTTGAACAACCATGAAGGTCAAACCGTTGAAGTCTTAAACCCACATGGCCATATAGGCTTACGGGCATTAAGCCTTGACTCATTGACGCTGTTGTTCATGAAGCCGAGAATTTGGCCCTGGAGTCTTGAATCCTTAAATCCTGAAGCCCCCGGCCCGGGCCGGTCATTCTTCGCGACGCCGTGGTGCATATAAGAAGCCGGACAAGGTTTAGGTTTGAGGATTTCGGGATTTAGGGGCTGGAGTTGCAGAATTCAGGCGAGAACAGCGAAACATTAAGCACTTTGACGCTCTTGCGCCGAGACGTTCTCAAGTGTTTTCGCCCTGTCGGGGCCAGCGACCTGTGAAGATTTTCGTGCGAGTGAGTACTTGTAAGGGGGAAGCAAGGGATCCTCGCAGCTGCCTGCCTGATTTGTTGGGAACTCACCCGGCGAGAATTACCGCAGTGTCTTTGGCTCCAGCCAACACGACTCACAGAAAGAACAGCGTAGGCGAGAAAAACCTGCGAAGACATTGGTATCTGGGTGATTTAGATTCTAGAGCTTCACAACATGGGAAAGATCGTGCTTCGCATTGCATCCCCCGTGCACCGCTTGCCAAAGGGCCGCGTGTCACTGGTAGTGTCCCTTCGAGCGCACCATGCCGAACAGGCCCCTGATGTAGCTTTCCACAGTTGCTCGTCTGCCCCCTGGGATAGCTGCAACACATGTCCGATGTTTTTGATCTGGTGACTACTAGAGGCGGGGGGACCACTGCGACGCGAAGCCGCCGTTGCCCGTGGTCCATATGTAAATCTAAGTATCTGAATCATGAGTGTTGTGCATTCCTCTCATCTCCGGAGGTGCCCAGCCGTGAGCACTGGGCCACGTTCGAAGGCCACGCCCTCAGCCCTTGAAATCCCTGCCAAAGCCAGCCTAAACTCCTTACCAGGATACACCACATTGTGCACACATGCCTGGATAAATCTATTGTATAAGACGCATATTGGTATTCGTATGAACATTAGTATTTGTATGAATATTAGAAGTAGTCTTTTTATGAGCAGTAGTATTTAGATTACTATTGATTTCTATAATATTAAAATCTGATATTATCACACACATGTATACGTATACGTATACGTATACGTATATGTATATGTATATGTATATGTATATGTATATGTATATGTATATGTATATGTATATGCATATGCATATGTATATGTATATGTATTTGTATTTGTATTTGTATATGTATATGTATATGTATATGTATATGTATATGTATATGTATATGTATATGTACATGTACATGTACATGTACATGTACATGTATATGTATATGTATATGTATATGTATATGTATATGTATATGTATATGTACATGTACATGTACATGTACATGTACATGTATATGTATATGTATATGTATATGTATATGTATATGTATATGTAAAATGCATAATGTATAATGTACAATGTATATTGTATAATGTATAATGTACAATGTATAAAGGATAATGTATAATGTATAATGTGTATAGGGAGTCAGGCTGGAGTTTTGCGGCTCAGGTCCAAGGCAAAATGCTCATTCCAGCTTCCAAGACAGAGGCGTCTGCTTGGAGGGTAAAGAGGGTCTAAGTTTAAGCATGATGTTGATCATATCAGGTCCACTCATAATTAGGACGCTTAATCTGCAGGTGTCTGAACACAAGTAAGTTTTTCCTTTGAAACATGCCCCAAGGCCTTGCTCACTTCGTTTGAGCCCCAAGTATACATCGAGAATAGAGCTTGGCAGCCGGACAGCTGCGTAACTTGGCCCCTAAACGCAAAAATCCACAACCCTGATCTGTGAACCTTAAACCCGTAGGCCGCTGATGCCTTGGTCTTTGAGCCCTATAGATCTCTGAATCCACAAGCCCTAAACCAAGAAGGTTGGCTTCGGGAGTTCGTCTCCACGCTTCGGCAAAGCTAAGCCTGCGACTCCAGGCGCCTAGGCTTTTGCCGGATAGCGCGGGCTCTGTGCTCCGTAAGACGATCTTAGACATGGATTGTGCAGAGGTTTGTGAGCGAGCCACCTTGTGCAATGAAAGCGATGTGACAGGCCCTGGCGCATACGACATTATCAGGCCCGGACTCTCGTGTCACTGTGACAGCTGTTGGATGCCTCCCTCATGCATCGCAAACTTCCACCAAAAGGCTTGCATTCCTAACCCAATCCCACCTCTGCTTTATGGTTGGTCGCAGGCTCTTCGATCGTCGCAAGGCCGTGCTGCCCTCGCATCTGATGTCACATCTCCGTGTGGGGATTATGATTTTAGTCTGCACTCCATCGGCCCTGCCCGCCCGCCCCGCCCCTTCTGCTCCACCGACTGATTCACTCATTCACACTCACTCACTCAGTTGCAAGATCGACAGGTGGGGATATCTGCTCCTTTAACTGTTTTTGGTGAGTGCAACAGGAGCTTGCGGTTCAAAGTTCGTTTTCGTTTTTTGTGCTGGCTTCGAGGTTTGCGGTCTGGTCTGCAGGGATAGGTGACGTACTCAGGTGCCGAAGCAGAAGGCAGTCCACCTGCCAGCGTTCTTCCAGGATGGGATTTCGATACAAACGCGTCCAAACAAGGAAGAGGCCCCTGAGTAATGGATCCAGGCGTCCTCTGTGCGTGAGCAGGAGCCAGGTATTTATCGCATCGGGAACAACTGGGGCAGCCGGAAGTTGGCGGCAACACTTAAGAAGGGAGCAGGTTCAGGATTTATCGAGTACCCATGTGTTATCCTTGCCACAAAAACATCCACGGAAAGCCGTTACTACGTCCATTGTGGTCGCCCCAAGCCCGGCCTGTTGTTGATGATCTTCATAGCCTTGAAGAACTGGGCGACCAAAGGGGACCACAATGATAACATACGCTTGAAGCCTCAAGCTCCCGAACCCCTACGTATATAAACCATAAATCCCATTGCAACCCTTACATGCGCCAGTCAACTCTTACGAGGACCCTTTGAAGGTGGCCGTGAAGCTGCCTCCGCCTGGGCCTCAGCTCATTTACTCCACAAACTTGGGGGGCTGCAATTTCGCTGATCCTGGATGTCGCGGTGCTTGCATGGAGCCGGCCGCCGGCAATACCTACTTGCAAGAGCCAATCGCTGCAGATGCCCTCGAATGTGTCCCTGTTATTGCCTGAATTCTTGCACGGACAAGAGATCACCTATGCTGGGGTCAAGGAAAATGCATGTTGCTGAAAAACTGCCCTAGGAGCTTATACTTGTGCACCAGAAACCATCAATATTTCCGGGGAGCGTCAGGATCGAAGGTGTCAGCTGAGCTTGTGCAATGCGAGCTTGACCTGTGACCACCGCCGGAGGTTGGAGCACGTGATCATTGCTGATGAGGCGCCTGAGTTGTTCACCAGCGAAAGCCGCGAAGAAAAACCGAAGGCCTACAACAACACTCAGCACTAACCCGAAGGCTCAAGTACTCAAACATGCGTTAATCATGGAGAAGAGCAATATGAAACCGCAAGATGCGAAAGTCCGAACCATTTCGTAAAGAGCGGTTCGGGTTGCAGCAGCTAGCACCTGAAAATCCGCATTCAGGCCCGGCAACACGTGTAAGCTCCCTGCCGTAAGCCTTAGGAACACTGTGCTCCTACACACAATCGCTCCAACAGGGATTAAGCAATTAAAGCCTCGAAGGCCCTCTCCGAGCACGACTATGAGGCCACGTCGGCACGAGAAAATGTAGGCATAGGTTTGCGCACTGGGTGCTCATTGCTTCTGCGGTCAGTTGCGAAGTTTTGTCTGGAAAGCTTCAAAACTCGAGGTTTTTGCATGGTTGACGTTTCAAAAGTGAAACAACCAGAAGCGGCAACAAGGGCTTCACAAAGCAACCGGCAGCGTTTGAGAAGTAACGCAACAAAAGAAACAGAAGACACAAGCCGCATTCGCATGGACGTCATCACCCCCCCAGAGCTGAAAGACAAATGCAAGTCTAAGCTGGCATGTGCAAAAAGACGAGAGTCGGCAAAAACACCGTAAAAACCGATGCGAAATGCGAGACGCACAGGAAGCAACAAAGGAAACAGAAGACACAAGCCGCATTCGCATGGACGTCNCCCCCCCCCCCCCCCACCCCCGCACAGAGCTGAAAGACAAATCGAGAGTCGGCAAAAACACCGTAAACACCGATGCGAAATGCGACACACACAGGAAAACACAGAAAAAATCGATGCGAAGTGGAGAGCTGAGCATGTTTCTGTACAGTGTAGCCCGCCGGCTGTTGCATTTTTTGCTAGAAAACACCGCAACAACCGATGCGAAAACAAAACGCAAGTTCAATCTCGCCAAAACTCGAGTTTCAGCTCATGCCAGCAAAGAAATCGCACCACCCCTCGCGGGGGCAGACGCACGTGCTGCCAACAGCAACAACAGCAGCAATAACAACAGCAACACAAGCAACAGCAACAACAACAAGACCAACAGCCACAGCAACAACAGCAACAGAAGCAACAGAAGCAACAGAAGCAACAGAAGCAACAGAAGCAACAGAAGCAACAGAAGCAACAGAAGCAACAGCAACAGCAAAAGCAACTGGAACAGTAGTAGGAGCAGGAGCAGCAGCAGCAACAGCAGCAGCAACAGCCACAGCAACAGATGCAACAGCAACAGTAACAGGAACACCGACAGCAGCAACAGCAGCAGCAGCAGCCAAACCCCGCAAAAGCAAATTTCGCAAACTTGCAAGCCCCGCAGACCTCACAGACAGCACACGACCCTGCAAACCCCACAAACCCTCCGCACACGCAAACCTGCAGAGCCAACACACGACTACACATGCAGGCACAATCAGTACCAAGGGTGCCCCTTCTTTCGTCCCAACCCTCCCCCACACCTTAAAATCCATCTGTTTACGCAACATGGCAACTTGCATTTTGTCTTTACGCGGCCGAGTGCGTCTACGCAGGTTTCACTTTCGCCGCTTCAGCAACTATCTACGCCGTCTACGCTGCCACCAAGACAGTTCGGAGCTGCTCGTAGTTAAATTGCTAACGCAGGGACATTCCGGAAGTATGAGGTCGGTCAAGGTACTACCGTACTACAGGAATGTATCTGTATGTGGGCCAGTGTAGAGCAGAAGAACGTTGTCATCTTGTTGGTTGAAGCTTCATGGCAATACGTAATACATATGTGTTTGTATCCATGCTGCCGAGCATGCAAGCAATAACGACCGAGCTCTATCGACTCTGCTTCTTTTTTGTCGCCCTAGCTTTCGTGGCTTCTTCTCTAGTCATTTTGTAGAAAAGCTGCCCAATCTTCCGTCTTCGGTTTTGCGGGAGGCAACTCTGTTGCAGATCATGAGCGCAGCAGGCCCACGTGGGTGGTTGCCATTCATAGTATGAAGCAGAGGGTAGCAAGCTTTCCGCAAGCCGTGGTCTTTAAATGTTTTCGCTGGTGCAGGACCGTGTTCTTCGGTGGTCACGACGCCACGTACGAAGACGATACGTTGGCATACAAAAATGTGTCGCTAGCGGTTTTCGAGGGTGCAAACGATAGGCAGATTGCGTTCCACCCGTTGCTAGCTGCGGTTGTGGCGAAAAGAAATAATTGAAATCATGCCAGGCCTACATGGCCGAATGGTCAAGGAGCCGTCTCCTCAGTTGCGGAACCAGAACACACGTCGCAATCGAGGGAGCCGTTCCGTGTTCTGCGGCGCTCAGGATTTGGATCACGTACTCAGCTTCGGGGTCCCAAGCTGAGTGTCCGACGTTGTGCAGAAGGTTTTGGTGGCATGTCCACTGTGAGTGTGAGGCAGTGTTTCTCGGCGATAGTCCTGCTTGCGACGTTCGACCACTACAAGGTGCAATGGCTTCTTGTTGCAGAGAAGCAGGTGCTGTTTAGGGTACAATGCATTATATTGCGTTGGCTTCTCCAAATCGCCAAACTCAAGCTCGCTGTCTCAGTCTCGAACTCGGGTGTCTCAGTTTCGAACCCGGGCTTGCGTATTCTTACAACTGTAGGTTCGACCAATTTTGTTTGCCTTTTTTGCGCAGTTCCCCTGTAAACGTGTAACGTTCAGTTTGCGATTCGCCCTTCCGGTTAGATCGCTGAGCGAAAACACCAAAACGTGTCAGCCCGAGCTCGTGAAGACGCGCCTGTCCCTCTGTCTCATCTGTACCCAGTGCACATCAAGTCTCAGCCTCGTAGCGCCCAAGCATTGTTCGAAACAGCGAAGAAATTTTCACTTCGGCGTGCTCCATAGAAGGCTACGTCTGGGATTGGTGACATCGAATGGTGGAACAACCTGTGGACAATGCAGCGCCCTGAGACTTGACATCATGATTATGTTTTTCAGAGGAGACTGCCCTTCATTGTGGGGACTTCCGAGGCTGTTCACTCCAACCAAGAGATGGTCATCCAATACGAGGACTTGCATCGTTCTTCTGCAATCTGTGGGCTTTGATGCTTGGCTTCCAGTGTGGTGCAACTTTATACATGGTTTTCCTGCAGGTCTTTGAAGAGTCGCCTGTGCATTCACTGCATTCCGCCGCATCCCCAGTTTGACATCTACCGCACCTCGTGTGATTCTAAACAG
Source organism: Symbiodinium sp. clade A Y106 (assembly GCA_003297005.1). Lineage (NCBI taxonomy): Eukaryota > Dinophyceae > Suessiales > Symbiodiniaceae > Symbiodinium > Symbiodinium sp. clade A. The sequence continues at coordinate 140,874 of BGNK01000668.1, read as the reverse complement.
GCCAACTTTGCGCGCAAACTTTGCAATCGTGCAGCCGCGCGAGTGGCATGAATTGGGCGTGGCGGCCTGCAGCGTGGACCGCAATGGCAGGATGCTAGCGAATCAATCAGGTTGCCATCTTCGCCGTAGTAGGCTTGCCGAGGTCCCGGAATTAGGGTGAACTCATGTTTCCCGCGGCCTCACATGAGCGTGGTAGCTCTTTGGTGCCTGTTTGGTGGCGATGTGAGTTTTGCTTTTGCGTCCGGTGCGCCCGTGGAACCTGTTTCTGCCGGCCGTTTTCTTCGGTGGCATTCTGATCCTGTCAAGTCATTTCAGGGGATCGTCACTGACGTAGTGAAGTGTCACAACATTTCTATTTGGGAAGTCAAAGCCTCGAATCTATCACATTTCGCAAAGTTGCAGCGGATAAGTCAGTTTTCTTTTCTGTCCCGTCGCGAATCTCTTCCTGTGTGAGCAGTGCCGGCGTGTGTGCGAGCGGACCTCGATGCCTAGTCCAATTCGTTGGGTGTCGCAATAAAAGCTACTGTATGAGAACAATGTCATGGCCCTGCCTTGCAGACCATGTACACAATGCGGGATTGCTTTGCAGACCGTAACAATCCTTTAAAATGCTCCGCTTCACATGCATCTTTGTGGCTCAAGAACGAGCACACACTCGTACTGCCAAATAGTTAAAAGCTTATCTGCTTGCGATCCAATAGCCTCGCGCCGGTAGAGGGGTCGCTTGTGACTCCTGTCGGGTGTCACTTGTGACTTCTGTGCCGGTGTCGCTTGTGACTTCTCAGTCTCTGCCCTTACAAATTGCTGCAGTGTCCTTACTTGCGGATCTTTGGTTACCTTGGCGACCCTTCC
>BGNK01000668.1:0-139559 GCA_003297005.1 Symbiodinium sp. clade A Y106 | reverse complement strand
AACCCTAACCCGAAGCTCCCAAGTTTAGGTATCCCCGGTTTGAGGACAGACCCTTGGGATTGATAAAGCTTGAGATCTCTGCCTACTTCGCTAGGAGACCATGGTTGCGAGGGAGCTTCAGGGTTTGTATTATAGTGCATAGGTCTTTAAAGAAACCTCTGGCTCTTCGAAATTTTCTCATCTTAGGCCCCCAACCTCTTTCGTCTCTTATTTAGCTGCAGAAGGTCCGTGACCCGCCATGCGCCATGTACATACTTTCGGCCGGCCATGCAGGGTGCTTCTGTCGACTGGGAATGGGCACAGGCTTGGGATCTGCGGCAGCGAAGCGACGAAACCCTAAACCCTAATCGCTAAACCCTAAACCAAAAGAAACCCTAACCCCTAAACCCTAAAACCCTGAACCCCGAGCAAACCCCTAAACCCCAAGCTGAAACCCTAAACCCTAAACCCTGAACCCTAACCCCCTAAACCCCAAACCCTAAACCCTAAAACCCTTTGCCCTGAGCAAACCCCTAAACCCCAAGCTGAAACCCTAAACCGTAAACCCTAAACCCTNACCCTAAACCCTGAACCCTAACCCCCTAAACCCCAAACCCTAAACCCTAAAACCCTTTGCCCTGAGCAAACCCCTAAACCCCAAGCTGAAACCCTAAACCGTAAACCCTAAACCCTGAAAACCCTAACCCCCTAAACCCCCAACCCTAAACCCTAAAACCCTTTGCCCTGAGCAAACAAACCCCAATTCCTAACACCCAAAACCCTAATCCCTGAACCCTAAACCAAAAGAAACCCTAACCCCTAAACCCTAAAACCCTGAACCCCGAGCAAACCCCTAAACCCCAAGCTGAAACCCGTAAACCTTAAACCCTGAACCCTAACCCCCAAAACCCTAAACCCTAATCCCTAAACCCTAAACCAAAAGAAACCCTAACCCCTAAACCCTAAAACCCTGAAACCCGAGCAAACCCCTAAACCCCAAGCTGAAACCCTAAACCCTAAACCCTGAACCCTAACCCCTTAAACTCCGGCCTAAGCGCCGCCGCCTTGTAAGCGGCGGCGGCCAAAGCGCCCCTCNACCCTAACCCCTTAAACTCCGGCCTAAGCGCCGCCGCCTTGTAAGCGGCGGCGGCCAAAGCGCCCCTCGCTACTTTTGCGACTCGCTTCCATCCCGGGCTACATGCCTACCACGGAACAATACAACTAGCACGTACGTGGCACCACAAGCGTGAACTTGTTCTCAATAGGGACAGTAGACCTGTCCCCGGGCGTACGCCAATAATGCTATATTAAAGTAAANACAATACAACTAGCACGTACGTGGCACCACAAGCGTGAACTTGTTCTCAATAGGGACAGTAGACCTGTCCCCGGGCGTACGCCAATAATGCTATATTAAAGTAAATACCCTAAACCCTGAGCCTTTGATCCTGGGGCGCGCGCGCGCGGGGCGCGCTTTTTAGTCTATTTGTCCTTTTGGAAGGGCTTTGAAGTTGCCAAAAACCACGAAAAATACGAAGTTTTTGCGTGCCAGGGCCACGATCCTCGTGACAGTTGTCGAATTCTGAGCTTTTTGGTGGTCCTCCCGGACAGATTCTGGGCTGCTGATGGCTTCGCCCGGACAAAATCTAGCAAAAATACAGCCAAAACAGCAGAAAACTTGGCGCTTTGCGAGTTTCGGCACGCTTTTTAATCTGTTTGTCCATTTGGAAGGGCCTTGCAGTTGCTAAAAGCTATGAAAAATGGGTTTTTGCGTGTCAAGGCCACGATCCCCGTGACAGTTGTCAGAATTCTGAGCTTTTTCGTTCTCCTCCCGGAGGGATTCTGGGCTGTTGATGGCTTCTCCCGGACAAAATCTCGGCTTTTGGCTGCTTTCCCTGCACAGAAGCCGGAAATCCAAGAAATGCAAGGGGCCTTGGAAATGGCTTCCGGAAAAGGAGTGAGCATTGCAAAATCGACAATTTTGGTGATTTTGTCAGTTCCCCCCATTTCCACCATGTGTACTGCCCGGAAGCCAGAAATAGGAAATTTAAGGGGTCTTGGAAATGGCCTCCGGAAAAGGAGCGGGTATTGCAAAAGCGACAATTTTGGTGCTTNATTTAAGGGGTCTTGGAAATGGCCTCCGGAAAAGGAGCGGGTATTGCAAAAGCGACAATTTTGGTGCTTCCGTGGGGTTCCCTCCATTTCGGCGGCCTTGGAAGCTGGAAATCCAGGAAGTCCAAGGGGGCTTTGGAAATGGCCACCGGAAACGGAGCGGGTATTGCAAAGTCGCCAATTTTGGTGCTTTTGTAGGGTTTCCCCCTATTTCGGCGGTCTTGGAAGCACGAAATCCAAGGAATACAAGGAGCCTTGGAAATGGCCACCGGGAAAGGAGGGGGTTTTGCAAAATCGACAATTTTGGTGCTTTTGTGGAGTTCCCCCCATTTCGGCGGCCTCAGAAGCCAGAAATCCAGGAAATCCAAGGGGCCTTGGAAATGGCCTTTGGAAAAGGGTATTGCANTTGCAAAATCGACAATTTTGGTGCTTTTGTGGAGTTCCCCCCATTTCGGCGGCCTCAGAAGCCAGAAATCCAGGAAATCCAAGGGGCCTTGGAAATGGCCTTTGGAAAAGGGTATTGCAAAATCGACGATTTCGGTGCTTTTGCGGTGTTCCCCTCATTTCGGCGGCCTTGCATGGAAGCCGGAAATCCAAGGAATCCAAGGGGCCTTGGAAATGGCCTTTGGAAAAGGAGCGGGTATTGCAAAATCGGCAATTTTAGTGCTTTTGTGGTGTTCCGTCCATTTGGGCGGCCTTGGAAGCCGGAAATCCAAGATATACAAGGGGCCTTGGAAATGGCCACCGGAAAAGGAGCGGGTAATGCAAAATCGACAATTTTGGTGCTTTTGCTGTGTTCCCCTCATTTCGGCGGCTTTGGAAGCCGGAAATCCATTGGAAGTGGCTACAGGAAAAGGAGCGGGTGTTGCAAAATCGACAATTTTGGTGCTTTTGTGGAGTTTCCCCCATTTCGGCGGCCTTAGAAGCCGGAAATCCAGGGAATCCAAGAGGCCTTGGAAATGGCCTTTGGAAAAGGAGCGGGTATAGATATACAAGGGGCCTTGGAGATGGCCTCCGGAAAAGGAGCGGGTATTGCAAAATCGACAATTTTGGTGCTTTTGTGGTGTGCCACTCATTTCTGCGGCCTTGGAAGCAGGAAATCCAAGAAATACAAGGGGCCTTGGACATGGCTTCCGGAACAGGAGCGGGTATTGCAAAGTCGACAATTTTGGTGCTTCTGTGGTATTCCAACATTTCGGCGGCCTGGGAAGCACGAAATCCAAGAAAACAAAGAGCCTTGGAAATGGCCACAGGAAAAAGAGCGGAGCCTTGGAAATGGCTTCCGCAAAAAGAGCGGGGCCTCCGGCAAAGGAGCGGGAATTGCAAAATAGGCAATTTTGGTGCTTTGGCGGGGTTTCCCTTATTTCGGCGGTCTTGGAAGCCGGAAATCAAAGTGAAGGAGTTTAGGTTTTAAACCCTAAAAAGAGTAGGTCTGGGTGGTGTGCCGCCTCATGAACGGCGCGGGGTGGGAGAAAAAGAATCGGGCCGCCATAAGCAGGCCGAAGGACATCCTTTGCTGCGAGGACGCCGTCCACCGCAAGATTGACACAAGCACTGACGCATTAACCGTCACCGGNGGCGCGGGGTGGGAGAAAAAGAATCGGGCCGCCATAAGCAGGCCGAAGGACATCCTTTGCTGCGAGGACGCCGTCCACCGCAAGATTGACACAAGCACTGACGCATTAACCGTCACCGGCAATCCAACAACTTACGTGAAAAAGCACGAAACCCCAAACCCTAAAGCCTAAACCCTAAACCCTAAAACGCAACGCGTTAACCCCTTTTCCCTAAAACCCTCAACCCCGAGCAAACCCCTAAACCCCAAGCTGAAACCCTAAACCGTAAACCCTAACCCCGAACCCTAACCCCTAAACCTTAAAACCCGAAGCCCCGAAACCTTAAGCCGANCTCAACCCCGAGCAAACCCCTAAACCCCAAGCTGAAACCCTAAACCGTAAACCCTAACCCCGAACCCTAACCCCTAAACCTTAAAACCCGAAGCCCCGAAACCTTAAGCCGACGCCCCCAAACCCTAAACCAAATCCTAAAAAAGCCGAAGCCTTGAGCTCTAAAACCCCAAGCCTTGAACAAACCCTAAACCCTAAAACCTTAATCCCTAAACCCTAAACCAAAAGAAACCCTAACCCCTAAACCCTAAAACCCTGAACCCCGAGCAAACCCCTAAACCCCAAGCTGAAACCCTAAACCCTAAACCCTGAACCCTAACCCNATCCCTAAACCCTAAACCAAAAGAAACCCTAACCCCTAAACCCTAAAACCCTGAACCCCGAGCAAACCCCTAAACCCCAAGCTGAAACCCTAAACCCTAAACCCTGAACCCTAACCCCTGAAACCCTAAACCCTAAAACCCTTAACCCCTAAACCATAAAACCCTCAACCCCGAGCAAACCCCTAAACCCCAAGCTGAAACCCTAAACCGTAAACCCTAACCCCGAACCCTAACCCCTAAACCTTAAAACCCGAAGCCCCGAAACCTTAAGCCGANCTCAACCCCGAGCAAACCCCTAAACCCCAAGCTGAAACCCTAAACCGTAAACCCTAACCCCGAACCCTAACCCCTAAACCTTAAAACCCGAAGCCCCGAAACCTTAAGCCGACGCCCCCTAAACCTAAACCAAATCCTAAAAGAGCCGAAGCCTTGAGCTCTAAAACCCCAAGCCTTGAACAAACCCTAAACCCTAAAACCCTAATCCCTAACCCTAAACCAAAAGAACTAACCCCTGAATCTTGAACCCTGAGGCTAGACCCTAATCCCAAACCCTAAACCTAAACCCTAAATCGCGAACTCTGAAATTACCCCAAACCCTCATGCTTCTCCCCAAAGACCCGGAGCAGTTTACAAGGAAAATATTCATGCATTTTTTCATCGAAAAGTCGGGCCCGCTGCCCTAAACGGAAACCCTGAAACCGTAAACCCTAAACCCTGAACCCTTCGGCTAGACCCCAATCCCATGACCGTAANATGCATTTTTTCATCGAAAAGTCGGGCCCGCTGCCCTAAACGGAAACCCTGAAACCGTAAACCCTAAACCCTGAACCCTTCGGCTAGACCCCAATCCCATGACCGTAAACCCTGAACCCCAACCCCAAACCGCGGACCCTTGCGAGAAAGTCCAGGATGCAAGATTGAAAGCCGATCCCAAGCCAGAGAAGTCACAAGTGATTTCATGCATTTTTGCTGAGAGGTGTTGCAAATTCGCCGGCTAGAGAAGTCAGAGGTGACACCCGACAGAAGTCACAAGCGACTCGCCTCTCGAGAAGTCACAAGTGACACCTGACAGAAGTCACAAGTGACCCGCCTATCCCTCGCGCCATTCCCCTCTGCACAGATCACTCGTTGAGCGACGGCGAGCAAAAGGAGTTCCTGCGAGCGTGCCTGCATAGGAACGGAGAGGGCGAGAGGGTATACGATTGTCAGTCACGAGTACAACCATTTACCAAGCAACCACAACTACATCAGCTAGCTCCGTGAGGTGAGCGTCGATTACCGTATCATTGATGCCAAACCCTCACGCAACAAATATAGATAAACTACAAACAAATGAACTATAGACATAGATAGTTATATTTTCGTTCTTTCTCTTTCCCTCTCGCTGTGCTTGTGTGCGTGTGTGTGTGTGTCGGAGAATCTTTGTAGTTGCCCCTTCTTGCATGCATGTCCATTGTGTCTATGCATGTTTGTACGCCCGCACTTCAAGTGCTTGTAGAGACGTGGTATATATATATATGTGTATGTGGTGCTACATGTCTGCACAGAAAACAATGCATAACACTCACCCACGCCCGTGAACCCACCAGCACTAGCATGCAGTCAGAGTAGCGTCCGCACACGCACACTCATGCACCACACAGTGACTCAAGACTTCCATGCCTTGACACTCCATGATGCACATACTCGTGTACAACCAGCTTCCGTGCAGTGGCCAGTTTTTCGCTAAGGTTGTCTTCCCCTTTTAGCTTCAGAGCCCAAGTCGCGAGATCACTCGACGAATGTTTGGAGATCCCGTGGACACACATATGCAGCGAAAGCGGCGTGCAAACAAGTACTAGGTGACTCTGCGGATAACCGTAGCGAGTACAGAGGGCTTCTTTGCAGGACACGTTCGTCGGTCTCATCAACAGTGGCGAGTCGTGCTCCTGCTTTCCTGGCAGGGACAGCAGGACGCCAGGAAGCAACAGCAACGAGAGCTATCAGGATCCGCAGGCACAGGCAGAATGCCAGATTGTGCAAAGGCCAAACATGGATGGAACTTGGTGAAAATCCACGACCACAGCCCGTCTTGACGAGAAATCCAGACCAATTTGCAAGGTTAGCTTGAGCATTTTGAGCATCAGTTCACGACAGTTTCTAATAAGAGGCATTCCAGAAGTATTTCCGCTTCTTTCAAGAAACAACGACGCTGTTTCGAAGTACAAGCTGTTGCTTGTTTTTCCAGCAGATTCAACAGATCTGGGTGATTAGCCCGATTTGTAGGCTTGAGCGGCTTGAGCGTAAAGACACGGCTCTGAGACATTATTAGTAAGACATATTAGGACGTTCTGAGAGTGGGAGTTGAGGAGTCTCGATGGCCGTCCCCACCACATGAGATTCCGTTCGGCGCCAGGTCGTGCCTTCTTCGCCACGCGGCTCGGTGCGAGCGAGTTCTGCCTCGTTGGGAAAAGATTTGAGCCAATGTTTGCTTTGCTTCGGTGGTTTGGCATGATCTCTTCCGAGCAGGTGCGTACTGTAGTCGCAAAATCGTAACCGGAAAGCCGAGCTTCACACCCCTGTAAAGCTTCCGTTCCAACGTTAATGAGAAGGGCTGCAAAACCACACTTTTACCAGCTGGCACATCGCCTGATTTTTTTTGCGTCGTTTGTCGTCCAAGCTCGTGCAATTGTCAACGCAGGCTTCCAGTCCGTCAGTCCAACCTGGAGGCCGAAAAAGAGGATGTGAACGGGCTTTGGAGACGATGTGATAGTCCTTGTCGACACAATGGCGGCACCTTTTCGGTGTTTGCTGCTGCGTACAAGCTTCCCCGCCTGTCCTCTATCCGCTTTTTTCCGCGTGCATTGCACGGTTTGACACTTACAAAGCAACACCGCCTGTCGTCAGTCGGGCATTCGGAAAGCACACTTGTTCACCTCAGGTTTCCTGAGCCGGGCTGAACGTACACAGCAGCAGGCTTTTTTTGACGGTAGCTCCGGTAGCTTGCCTTCGCATTGTTTCGGTTGTGCGTACCTGCTCACCGGGACAGCCCGCTAAAACTCTGTTTTCCCGTTCGATGCCAATGCTCAAGACCGGAGCCCTTCCAGCACGTAAAGATGCACAGTCTTAATGCCCGGGGCCTCGACGATTCCCAATGCTCGACGGTTCGTTGCTTATTTGCCGACGGAAGAATCGACACAAGGTCGCGACAACTCAGGGCGTGCTTTCCGTTGACATGAGGCTGTGCAGCCCTGTGTGTCAGAATAAGTCCCTGGCCAGCGTATAAGAAGTGGCAATACAAGCAGCTAAGCAGAAGGATTGAGGGAACGGATACCGGCAATGGATGACGCGGCAAGAGATCCCATTTACTTCCGTGCTCCAGTGGAATTGTGCCTTCAGCATGGCTTGTTCATTCTTGTTCACGATCCGAGAACGCCCGAACCGAAAAGACTTCCTGGAGATCGGAAGCCATTACGAAGCATTCTCTTGCACGGGTCGTCGTTCCACGTGCTTGAATCTGCAACCGAGGCTGTTTCCCCAGACCGCCGCCTGTGAAGTTTTAGTTTCTGCAGCGGTGTGGCTCCAGCAAGTTAGGGAGCCACGATATGCCCATACCCGAATGAAGCTGCCATGGTTCCTTGGCAAGGGGATGGGTCAGGAAGGAGTTAGACATTATGCAACAGCCGCGACTGGTTGTCTCACGCAACATACCAGCAGATGTTCTCAAGCTGAAAAGCTACATTGCCTGTCGTACTATCTGCGATTTTTGCGGCGCCGAAGCCAAGGTTGCGAAGTGCCTACAAACACTGGGACGATGCCACATGGGACCGATATAGCCTCCCGACTGGATTCGGAGTGAGGTCCTGTAGTCGTTGAAGATGAACACCCAAGCTGCAGTCACACCGATGTGGCTTGCAGTGCACGTGATGTGAAGGGAAACGTTGGCTGGCGAAGAACATTGCAGGATGCCTCTGCAGCTGATTTGTTTCGGATCTTCTTAGCTTCGAGTCGCCGCATGCAATCTTCTTAGCTTCGAGTCGCCGCATGCAAGACCGTCCGCTTTTTGCTCTAAAGGTGCATGCAAGGAAGACATGCAGTTTGATAAAGGGCCCAATACTCAATACCCTCAAAGTCGGATCCTTGTTTGCTGCTGAGGCTACTTCGAGCTCGCAGTGCTGGTCTCCCTGCCATGGCTGGTCTGCGTGCTGATGAGCAGCCCGGTTCGAGTCTGTTAGCCACTACGAGTTACCAACAATGATGTCATGCATGACGCATGACAGCTCCGAGCCCTAATTAATATGTCACCGTGAACAGCTGAATGGCCTAGTCTTCCAGCTGTCTAGACTAACCACGAATTTTTCGAGCTCTGATGCAACCTAAGCAGTTCTTCTCACAGACAATGTGATCCCGGGCAACTCTTCAGCGCGGACTGAATCCTGCCGAGGCTTCCTGTTCGCATCCACCTACCACAGCATGCCGTTGACAGTGCGGCTGGTTCAATACATGGAGAGGAAGTTCATAACGAGTGTCAAAGTGGGCTTCTTCTCTTCCTGCATCACAGAATGCACACTTTCTAATACCCGTCGCTCCGGTGAGGGTGGAAGTTAAAAACCAAGCTCCCGGAATGAGCGGGCTTGGATTTGTGCAGTTCCGAGTTAATATACATTTGGGGTTCACGTAATGTCTGCTTGCAAAGAGATCTCAGCGCTTCAAGGTGGGTGATCGCACTGACCTTGCTGACTGTGTGCATTTGGCATGCTCGGCACGACGCGCAGCACGGGGTGCAGGACTGCGGTCTTGAGTCCTGTGTTCCGCAGAGTGCATCGATATCCTGGCCTGAAAGGAAACATTCACACATCAACTTGTAACAGTCCCCACCGGGAAGCTGCGGTACTGCGTCAGGAGTGGCACACCGTGCTGCCGTTGTCCTGCATGGCTGGGGTGGTTGTGTCCTCCTGCCTTGGGCTCGTGGCTTACAAGAGTTGCTTGAAAGCATCGAGGCTGCGGATGACGCCTTCGCCCTTGAGGCAGTGAAAACCGGGTTTCGTCACAGGCTCGAACTCCCAAAGATGCTCTTTCGCTGGTCAGCTCCGAGGCTTCTACTCACAGTACTGGCTCTACCGGTCGAGCCATTCCTACGTGAGCCAGGGCGTGCTTGGCAGTTCTTTGCTCTTTTTCCCTGTTTTGAAGGGGCGGGGCTAGTTGTTGCAGGTTTTGGGCGTTGCAGCGTTTAGGGCTTGGATTTGGGGGTTCAGGGGTTGAGATTTGGATTTGGTCGGTGGTTAGAGCCAGCTTTGAGGCTTTGCCTTTCTGCCCTGAAGGCCTTCTTGGGCCAAGTTGGATTTTGCTTGCTGCTTCAGTGCGAGGGCCTCTTGAGAGTCCCCCTTACGACCTCTACTTGCCGTCTGCAGCTCTAGTGCCTAGGGTTGGAACCTCTGAGGAACGTTCTTCCCTCGGAGCCCGCTGCGGGCTACCTGGATGCTGGGCCGCTTGGCTTTACCTGCCGAGTCCTCGGGTGAACCGGGTCCCCCTAAACCCAAAACCCTTATCTTTACATGTCGAAGGCTTTGGAGCTGCACTCGACCATGCTCCGCCTAAGCGCTCAGCGCCCATCATCCTAAACGACCTAGAACTCCAACACGCAAGGTGTTTTTCATGCATCCCGGCAACAATGTAGAACCGCAGACCCTGAAGTCCTTGATCGTCAGGAAGCTCGTGTTTGCGGATGAGGCTCGCGTCGATGCAAAACGAGGCCTGCATGTGGGGGGATGTGGCAGCTTCGAATCCTCCTCAACAGCAGCCGGCCCTACCCGACTCTACCTGCACACTGAAATTATAGCTGCCAAAGCCGACGCATGTGTTATCGCCAAGCAGGTCACAGCGTCATTCCTCCTCGAGAAAACAACATGACATCACCCACGTTAGCGAAATGCGCCACCTAAGCCGTCCGCCCGCAAAGCGCAAAGCTCTACTCCCATGATCCACCCGAATTCTTGTTTTTTCTGGACGAGGCCTTGGTTTCAAGGACAGGTCGGTGTGCCTCGGCTCAGACTAGCATCGATGGTGCCTGGCTGCAGGGTAGCTCGTAAGTTTGCCTGGCAATCGGAGGAATGTTCCGGAGATGCAGACCGCAGAAATGTATACTGTATACAGTTCTTTGCGTGGGCGAGCACCCAAGAAGAGTTGAGGTATTGTGTCGCACCGATCATTGACGACTCGAAGCCTGAGAAGATCCAGTTCTGGGCCGCAGGGCAGGCATGGGGACACGGTCATTAAGGATTTCGGCATCAACTGCAGGTTGAGGGCCTAGTCACCTAGTTGAGGGTGACGGCTCCAATCCGAACATCTGGAGTTGGCAGATTGCGGAAACTTGAGCTTCAATGTCTCAAGTGTACAGGCGTCTTCGATGTGTGTTCTATGCGTCGTCAGGCAGATGAAACATATCTCGGCAGACCTTCTAAACGCCGAACACCTCAAAACAAAAGCGAGCAAAAGTCCCCCAAACAGCCCCGGATAGCTGCAGCTATGGTGTGATTTGGGTTTATGCAAGCTGACGATGAGACCAAAGAGAGCGGCATGGATCCAATGCCTTCGTACCTCGTGTGCCAGGACTGCTGCAGCGCTCGGGGAGATTTCGAGTGCGACGACGTCTGGGACAGGAGCTCGATTCGGAGTCCTTGATCCAGGGCAGGGCGATTCCGCAACCGCTCAGTACGCTCCTGCCTGGCAACAGAGTCAAACAGAGTCAACGTTCGAACCAGACTTCGTGTATGCTCCAGGAAAGCGCACGCCGGCGTCGTGGTGCGACGGGCAGCACCAGAGTGCCTTGGATGTTCGAAAATGTTGCAATGACATCACAGGCTCCTTGCACCAAAGATGCGAGTCCCCGTGAGCTTGAGGTACCTGCAGGCAGTGAAGCAGGCAAAGGCGGTCTACCGCCTTTCCAGTCCGGCAGAGCCCATCTTCGTGCAGTGGGTGGTGGACCCGGAGAAGGCCGGCGGCTGTGTGAAGGGCTCTTTTGTGAAAACCTGTGCCTGTGCGCCTTGGAAAGGTGGAACTCAACTATTGGCTGCTTGGGAATGGAGTCTTGATCGGCTCCTGTCTAGTCTTCCTGGTGCTGTCTGGTGTGGTGAACCTCGGCTTCATTGGCTAGAGTTGGCTAGGTATGTGTCTTGGAGGCGTATAGGGAAGGCAAGGTCATTGTTTCGTGCATCGTCTCTGAAGACCTGTGCTGAGAGTTTGAAGGTTTAAGAGCTGACCTGTGCTCTAAGTGCGAAAGTTAAGGGCAGGTGGTGCTCGTGATGATCCAATGTCCGAGCAGACGATGCAGAGGGCAGCAGCGGCTGCTGTTCCTGATGTTGATGATGATGATGATGACCATCATCATTGCCACTATCATCATCATCATCATCATCATCGGTGTTTGCAACGTGGGTCAGCTGATGATTATACAGCTCCGTGCCGTTCCTGTGAACGCAGTAGCAAACTGGGGCAAGTGACCGTGGAGAAGCGCCGGCTCACAGCGTACCAACATGCTTGATGCTTTCATGCAGGGTTGGTGGGAAGGGAAGCAGCTGAGAGTCGGGCAGCCGATGCTCATGATGCGCGTGATTGTTTTCGGGTCTGCTAGAAAGTCTGGGAGCTGATGCTCATGATGCTAGGGATTGTGGCAGCTTTTTCCATGATGTGCGGTTTTAATTTCGGGATTGCTGGAAAGTCTGACAGCTGATGCTCATGACGTTCGGGATTGCCGGAAAGTTTGGCAGCTGATGCTCATGATGTTCGGGCTTGTTTTCGGGATTGCCGGAAAGTTTGGCAGCTGATGCTCATGACGTTCGGGTTTGTTTTCGGGATTGCTCGAAAGTCTGGCACGATGCTCGTGATGCTACGGATCACGTTCCTGTCGCCGTGCATGGTTAACTTTACTTGCCCTTGGAGGAACGTCATCCTCCTGCCCCTGGCGAAGCCGCCGGAGGCTCGAAGGTTTCCTAAAGCTTTGGGCCGATGCGAAGACGGGAGCGGAGGAAGCGCGACAGTTTTCGAGGCACTGCATCTGTGCGGCTTTGGGAAAGCAGAGAAGGCAGAGAACTGGAGACATCTTTCTTGTGGCAGGACGTGCGCCAACCTGTGGTGAGGCCGCCGCGCCAGGCTGACAGGGAAGCCAAATCTGAAGGGTTGCTTCTGTGGAAAGGGATTCAGAAGCTGTCGTCTTCTGTCATCGCCCGTCCTGCTAGTTGCAGTCATGTCGGTCTCGCATGTTCAAGACTTAGTCAGCACCAGTCTGGCAGACTCAAGCATACTTCGCAGTCTGTAATGACGTCGTTGGCTGCGTAGTTGAGTTGCAGTTATGCTCCCCTAAACCACAAACCCTGGCTTGCAGTATTTGCAGTTGCATGACGAAGCGAGGCATGCTGCTGACACTCGGCCCGGCCGGTGTGCAAAACTGGGGGCCTTTGGGGTGGGCCGTTGCTGGGCAGAGCTCAGGGTTGGGGGGCTGTCGCACCTTGACTCTAGGGAAGGTGCGTCGAATTTCAGACCGGATTTAGGATTGCAGGGTGGTGTAATCTTTTTCGCCTTGGTACGCTTGCATGTATGGTCCATGTACGGTTCTGGTACTCCATGCATATGATGTGTGCACATGAGTGGGTGTGTGTTAGTACAGAGATGCTGGACGGCACGGCGTGAAGCTGTTTCACATGGGACGTACTCACTGAATCAAGTTTTGTCACGGTTGTAGTCTCTGCGCGAGCCTTGAGTCGTTCTGCCAAGAGCCTTTTGGGCTGACTGCTGAAACCACCAGTTGGGTCCAGTTGGGTTCATGGATTTGAATTGTTGCAGCCATGAACGAAGCAGCGCGCACAAATGTGGCAACAAGAAGTGCTTCTCAGAAGCAACAAAGTCGGGCTCTGGCCTGAACACAAGCATGCAGCAAGCCAAGTTCCAAAGACTTTAAATCAAAGCGCGGCTTCATTTTTCATACATTAACCGTCGATGGCTTATTTCGTTTTGTTTCTCAGCATTGCACAAAGCTTGACTGCACAGCCCTCGGACCAGCAGTCAACAACATTGACCCCCCAAACAGGCGCGAAAGTGCAGAACACGTTTTGTGTAGTGCTCGCTTCGGCGCCTTCCATGGCCGCCACGCTCAGACGACAGCATGCCCGATGCGAGGGTTCGGATCTGAGCTTCAGCCAAGGTGACCTAAAGGCGCAGACAGCGAAGGGACTTTCAGTCTTAGACCAGGCCCTTCGCGATCTCGACTCGGCCCTCACTGCGGCGACAAGGGTCAACGAGCAGAAGGCTGCGAGCGCGCGGAATTGAAGGGAAGGTCTTGGAGCCAGGTCGAGTCTTGAAGTCCAAAAGGCCAATCTCAGTGTTTGGTACCGGGTTGAGTTGCAACTTGTCGACTCGTTCGTCAAAGGGCTGGCTGCCGCAGGGAGACACCCGAAAGGGGTTTGGCAACGCCCGCTGTTCGCAGGTGTCCTCGCTGCTGAATTCGCAGAACAGGCCATGCTCAAGCTTGCTTCACGTTGGTTTCTTGAGGTGAACAGGACAGACGTCCGTGATCTGATCGCAGTCGGTCAAAAAGTTTAAGAGCCGGCCTCAAACCATCTTCATCTTATGCATGCGTGTGTCTGTCTTGCGGCAGAATTCATGCACATTTTCGCCATGTGCAGACTTATACGACGACACTGACAATTTGTTTATTGCGACGGCATCCTTACTGTAGACTGTAGCCTAATTGAAATTCCGTGCTCTCTGCTGCAGCGTACGTCCAAACCCTTAAACTTCAAGCTCTACACTCTACACCCAAAGCCCTGAATTCTAAAATCGTAGAGGGGTATATCCTCTACAGATGCCGCCTCTTGCCGGCCTCTTCCAGCGGAGGCTGCGCTGCGAGAACGCCGCGCTGAAGCGCTCGGAGGTCGAGCGCCGCAGCGCCTCCCACGGGCGAGGCGAAACCCTGAGAAGCCCTCGGCTCTCCTTTGAGTTAGGGTTTAGGGTATAAGAGTTTCGTTGCTATACAGTGTGACTGTGTGGTAGGAAAGTACTTTTTGTCTTTCAGATTGCAGAGGCCCAGGGGGGATTTGTATTCTGTTTGACCAGGGGCTGCCCTCGCCAAAGCAGAGAGGGAGCTCCTGGAGCAGGCGTCTCTGTGCTTCTTTGCTCAGGCTGAGCTCCTTTTGCTGAAGTGTGTATGCCTACTGAGTGGCCTTGCCGAGCAGCGAGCAAGACAAGAGCTCCTTTGATTTCGGCTCCAGCAGGCAGCTTGCAGCACAAAGTGCAGAAGCTTGTAGGCCGACGGGTGGCTTTGCAACACGCAATGCTGCGCGCCGCTGGACTGGCGTCCCTGCTGTCAGTATGTTCAGCATCGTCGAGCGACTCGGTGCTTTGGGGTGGAGCCACCGACATCGCAACCTGTGTGCTGGCATCACCGTTCATCCGCTCGATGTGCGATGGGACCCTTGATGCTCGTCACTTCGCGCAGTACATGATACAGGACATGAACTCATGGCAGATATCTTAAAAGCTCGTGATTACCGCAAGTGCTGATCTCCGCTCATCAAGAGTTTGTTGTGGCCATGATGCAGGACATTTCCTGCTACATGCCTGGTGCTACAGAAGTGCTTCTGTCGCTCTACCAGCGTTCCCTCAAAGAGCACGGCCCCCAGAGCAACTGGACCATGTTCTTCAAGGAGGCTCCATCTTGGGTTCGGGGGCTTTTGCAACTTGCATTCTGCACTGATTCCGTGCGATACTGGGGGATGACCTGCGGGGCTACGCATTCTGCACAAGTGATGAGAACACGCTGCGCTGCACCTGGACCCCATACTCCGTAGTTGCCACCCTTGCCATCTTCACGGCCTGGCTTTGTGCGAGCCCATTGGAGACCCACGAGAACTACCGGGTCTATGGAGAAGCCGAAGCCAAAGGCTGGAATCTGGAGAAGGCCAGTAGGGTTCGGGATTGGGCCATCGCTTGTCAGCTTCATACGCCAGAGTTGCGTCCTGACGTGGAGGTGGGCCCCAGCAAGGCATGCACGGCCTATGTCGCGACTGAGTTGCAGCTAACTGCCACCCCCTCTTAGCTCTTTGCTGTTTGGGGAAATCCCAAACTCCCTAAGCCCGGAAGATGATGCCATTGCTTCCCAAAGCTCGAGGAATTCCTCCGGCAGACAGCGGAGTCGGAGTCCTTAGCACAGGCGGTGCCTTGGGTGCAATTTAGAAAGCAGTCTCACGGAGACTACCTCGAGCTTGCACTTTTTTTGGCTGATACTCCTCGACAGAACAAGTTGGACTTTCACACCTGGTGCTGGGCCGCGTTGAAACTGCCAGCAAACGCACACGATTCCTCGTATAGAGGGGTCGGAACAATTCGTAGCATGTTGAAGTTGTAACGGACCTCTGGCCCCTGCATGTCTTGATACCTGCTCAAAGCCTGCGCTGGTGCGTTCGTCTGACCGAAACCTTACAGCACTACGCAAGGGTACTTGTTGTATTTCTTCTTCTTTACTACTGAAGAGTCTCTGCATGTCACGGCAGGATCGAGCGGCGGACAGATGGGAGTACGGTACCGGGGTCTCCAGATCAGGGCTTTTGGGCTGAGCATGGTCCGAAGGATTGACACCCAATGTCATGTAACTTCGTATAGCTTAAAAAAGATTAAAACAGATCGAGCATTGTATGGGATGTGAAGTTGTTGAGCAGAGAGCCCAACGAGGATGAAGCCAGCGCCCAGGTGATTGCCTTCGCACCCTGCAGTGTGCTTTGGGACTGGCTAGCCGTGAGGATGAGGCGATGTGCAGTTCTGGGCGGCTCGGCTCTGTGGCTGTGGAGACGGCTGGGGAGTGCAGGTTCTACACCGGTCGTCCAGTAAATCTCATAGTCAGGACGGCCACGTTGAACTGTCTAGCCTGGCGGCCTAGCATGAGTATGTCCTTCGGCGGAGTACGAAGTACAGCGGGTGAGGGCTGCAAAGTCCGTGGGCCAGTAATTTTCACTAATCTGCTAATCTGCATGTCAGTATAAGTCCAGAGATACAACGGGGCCTCTCAACAGGCACTTCCCTGCACCCAAGCCTCTCAAGCTTGCTTCTGCAGGTAATGCCTACACCGACTGGATGAAGGCCCTTCCTCCCACGAATAAAAAGGCGGATTTCAATGCCTGGGATCCTCTGCTGCTCGGTGCAAAAGAGGACCCTGAGACAAGTGCGGTGTTTTTGTATGTTGTTGTAGTTTAGGGGTAGTCAGGTAGGCTTCAAAGAGCCCGTGAGCAGTGAAGCCCAGAATGTAGGTCGACCGTTCGACGTTCGGTCGTTTCAAGCAGATTGCCTGCGGCAGCGCTTGCTTGATTGTTTCATAAAGCAGCATGGCGCGGGCAGTGCAGATTCTGCTTTATGTCATGTGCCAGGAAAGAACCACTACACAGCAGATGTGCAGAACTGGTAGGTTTCGAAACTTATCTGAAACCCTTTCTATTCCCTTCTCTTCAGCACACGCCACGCTCCTGGAAGGCTTCAGGAGGCTTTGCAGCGAGACAGAGCACAGTCGCTGCACACTTTTCGCTGCTCGGTGAGTTTGCTTTCATGATCTGGTCAAACGTGTCAAACGTGTCACCTGATGGTGCTTCTCGAGCCTTCTTCCAGGCACGGGGATGATTCAGGAGCTTGAGTTCTTCAACTCCGTTGTTGCTTGGATGCCCTTTAGGGGGGGAGCTTCGCTAGGTAGTTTTAGAGCTCAGGAAGGATCTGCTCCTCAAGAACCCAAGGTTCAGGGTTGCAGCGTTTGCGGTTGTGGAGATGTTTCGCCAGGCATGTGCATGTGCTACTTGCAAACGCATGGCAGGCACCAAGCAAACCCTGCTTGGGCAACCCCCGGGTAGCCTGCAAGCGAGAGAATTTCTTGCCAAGGTTCCGGGTTTCAAGCCTGCGACATCTTTCCACTGCGAGGTGCCCCCAGAGCTTGCGAAAGGAGGCGCCTAACCGACACCTCAATGTTTCCTGCACTTACTGCGACTGTGCATGCTGCATATGTTCTACGTAAGTGTATGCTGTTTTGTACGGCTTGTACTGCACTGCAGTGTCTTGTATTGCATTGTACTGTATTGTATTGTATTGTCCTGTCCTGTTGTGTCTTTTTTGTCCTGTCTTGTTCGTTTGCTATTGTATCATGACAACATAGACCCATACAGCAGCATGGTCGTACTGGATGATTAGTTTTGCTGTCTGCATGCTTTTGCGATTCGTTTCGTCGTGATGGTGACGATGGTCGTCATGACTCATCAGCGTTGTAGTGCCTCTTCTGATCATGGTTGTGCTTGCTTGTGCCATCCTGAATGCGAGGAAGAACACCACGTACCACTTCAGGACCACGATCATCGCCACGACGACGAGAACGATTAAATCGACGACGACGACTACTACTACTGCGACGAACACCACAGCAGCCACCACCACCACCACCACCACCACCACCACCACCACCACCACCNCCATAAAATCGCCCACCACCCCCCCCCCCACCGCGCCCACCCCCACCACAGCCACCCCCACCCCCCCCACCACCACCACCACCACCACCACCACCACCACCGCTACCACCACGAAGACGACTGCTGCTACTACTATTGCTGCTGCTACTGCTGCTGCTGCTGCGATGACAGACTTGTAAGGGTGTCGGAATAGCTGTTGGTATGACGACTATGTGGTCTTCATTGTAACGGGGTATGTGATAGCTGCTGCTGTTGCTGCATCGATCACCAGGAACAACTGCATCATCACTATCATCATCAGCAGCATCATCGTCATCATCATCCTCATCGTCATCTCCTTGGTTTTTATCTGCATCACGATCGGCATCATCATCGTCGTCAAGGATGCATGGAATTCTAGGTGGCCGAACTTCCGAGCAAGGGAAAGGCAAGTCAGAGGCGGAGCCTTCGGAAGACCTTGGGGTTTGGGGTTTAGAGCCCTTCAGTTGGGCTTTCACGAGACCTGCTTGGCAATGCCCTAGATCTGACAAGTTGGGCTGTTGAAAGGCAATTGCAGCGACCTTTCTTGGGGCTGCTTGAGTCTCCAGGTATCACGGACCCACAATCCGAATCTACTTGAAAGGCCTCTGAAAGGCTTCAGAAGGGTTCTTGGACCGGGTTGTCCGTATTCGGATATCATGCCTCAATAGGGTTTTTCATAGACTCGATCTCGCCAGGCGTCCGCGATGAAGAGCGCAAGGTGCCGCTACCAGTCGGGTTTGGTCCCAAAGCAGTCGGAGGGTCCCCGAATAGGCTCTGGTTCCAATAGTCTGTCTTGTTGCAGCACAAATGGTGTGCCGCTTGGATCGTCAGACTTGCGGCCAATGCCTCAAGCACCCCTAAGCAAAATTTAGCATTGCTGGGGCTTTCTTAACGGGGGTATCTTATCTAGCTCCGGCCCAAAAAGAATCTTGCGATTCAATGCTCTTTACGGTTCGATTGTCACTGAATGCACTGTTCATTGACAGCTTACATTTCCCAGCTGCTCTACTTACATCGGAAAAATGAATCCTCAGAAAAAAACTTTCGTCTGAACTCAACGAATCACAGTTAAATCCCGAAGCTGAATCCCGGAACTCAAACCCTCACCCGAAACCCTGAGCCCGCGCGCCCAAAACCCGAAGCTAAGCCAGCCAAGCTCATCACTGTCCCAGGGCGACACTATCCTTACGTGCTTGGGGCTGGGGGCCATCGTCCTCGCCCTGCTCGAGCGATGCTTCTGTCACCGCAAACCCCTGCCATCGCCGATGGAGAAGCCTTTTATCTGAGAGTCCGGGAAGGGAGGTTCGGATGAAGAGCTGGGGGTTTTAGGGTCCGATGCGCCCGCAACGTCTCTGCCAGCTGTAAGCTTTTGTGGCTGCAGCCGCACCAGCCCACAACGGGCGAGATGTGCCAAAGTGAGCAGAGATCGGGGCGGGGCCGTGAGCCTTCGAAGCAGATGCGATCCGCTGCTCCCCTGGACGGTCAATGGCCGCATGGATGTTGTGATGCCAGAAAAACAGACTTCTTGCAGCGATTCCTGGATTCCTACCTGCAGAAGAGCAGGCAGCGAAGATGTTAGGAAGTCTCCAACTCTCCCAGCATCCATCATTATCCTACATAGGGCGAAGAAGCAGCCTGGAAGAGTCACGTCAGCATGCCATTGATGCTCGAGCCACGCAGAGTTTCTAGTGCCAGGACGCCATCCTACGTGCATTCTACAACTTCCTGGGCAAGGAGCCTTTAGCTATCCGGAAGTCTTGTTTTGGGTTTTCGGGTTTAGAGTCTAGCTTTCATGGCTTATTTCAGCGGTTTCACGATGGTAGCTTTGATGTCGGAGTCGCAGAATCCCATTAGATGCAAGCGAGACATTGCAAGAGTATATAGCCGCGCTACTTATGTTTTCAATTTTTAGTTGCCGTTTGATGAATGCCCGTAATGTTGCTGAGAATGGCCAAGACGATGGGAGATTCCAAGTTACCTCCGGACGGCAGGGCCCGTGTTAAGTGGGACAGAGATATTCCCATCGCCGAGAATGTTGTTGTTCAAAAGCTTGTAGTCATGGGATGTTCCTGGAAGCAACCAGGCTATTGACAACAACAGTGATCGTAGCAGTCGTGGGCGTGACAAGGAGGTTCAAGGTTTTAGGGTGTAGGCCCGTCAACCCTGAACCTAAGCCCTAAATGCCGTGCGGCAAGCTGTGAGCTGTGAGAGTTGCGGCTCTGAGCTTTGTCACTGACCGCATTTGCAACGGCAGCCACATTTCAGTATCCCCTGTCATGGCCAGTCCTTCCTACATGGTCCTCCATGACTGTATGGAGGTGCAATGTATTCTACGATCTGAGAATTGATTGTCCAAAGCTTCAACACCTTCCCTCGGCTGCCCTGCCGCCTCAGGCCTCTCTGGAGGATGTCTTTTGGTCTCTTCCATTCCAAAAACAGAAGCCCAAACTCCGAACCCTTTAACCTGTGCCCGGAGCCCAACCAGCCCACCAAAACAATTCCCAGACACCCCGAGCTCCAAACGCAAGACGCTCAACAAATCACCCGCGTGCAACAGCGGCACTCATGGCCCCCTGCTGCGATGAATGCCAGCGACCTCCCCTGCCGGATCCTGCTGAGCGACAGGCAGGTCCGGCAGGCCCAAGACCCGTGCTTCCTGCATTCATCCGGGGGCTTGTCTTAGGGCTGGTCGTCTGTCTGTGTGTGTTGTGTTCATTGTGTTCATGTAGAGGACTGGGTTACTAGGTCTGATCATCACGGCCTATGGCATTGCTAGCACGGCGAGGCCGAACATGAAATGCAGATGGAGAAAGCAGGGTCTGGATTACAAGGACACCCACCTGAGATTACCGAAACACGTGCGCCGCACCAAATCTTTGGTAAACCCTTTTTGAAGCTGATCCCCTCCTAGCCCTAGCCTCGCAGCAAGATGCTTGGACACGTGTTTCTGTTGTTGCATGTGCTTTAGGAGTTTTTGTGGTGATTCTACAGTGTAAAATGAGCAAATACGGCTTCGCCTTGACACGTTGGGATTTGCTGCCTTCTGGTCCTAAATACGTCAACCTTGGAACCCTTATTCATCCTTTTTCGCAGGTCCTTGGAGACCGCGGCGAGGACCACTTAGCCGGCTTTCATCCTTACAAATTTCGAGTGTCGTGAAACTCTCTGCCAGCCAGCCGGTGGAATCCAGCATTGTCGCAAGTAGTAACTCTCGCGTGTTATTTGCTTGCTGGCTGTACAGTCTGGTTCATTTTACATGTGCTTCATGTCTTGCTTATGTTGTATTTTTGGGCTTCCTGTTGCACTCTTGCATGTCTTGGACTGTCCCCTTCGCGGGGTCTGCCTGGACTAGCTTTCCGTCATCAGTTCCTCCTCCTGCTATGCATCCGATAAGCAACAACTTCTTAAAGCCGGCTTCTCGTCTTGAGGGGTCGTGAAAGCTTGCCTGCTGGCGTTTATGTGTTCACCGGACGCTATGAGCGCCGTGTCTTTTTCAGTTGTCACTGCCTTCGCAGAATGTGGAGCTCGGTCTCGAACCACACTCCCGTGAGGAGAGCCTCAAGCGGCTACGTATGGGCAGCGGTGCCAACATACAGCTGCTCCGAGGAGCCACAGATGGGTTCAGTTGAAGGCTACGGCATATGGGGCTGCGCAGTTTTCGAGTCTTAAGCTTAATATGTCTTAGGGCCTATAGCCAGATGAAGGCCGACTTGTAGCTATCTCTGAGATATGAAGAAACCCCTTACACCCCCCCTTTGGGTCGAGTGCCTTTCCAAGCTTGGATTCCGGGATCTTCAAGCCCTTGAGTCCTGCAAGTCTCTTGAAGGGCCCTTGTTGCCTGCTGCGTTCCGGGCGAGAGACGAGCTCCTCGCTGCGGCTTGTCCGCAAAGGGTCAACTGTAGCTTGGAGTGCGTCTGTCTGCACATTTGGGCATGTATGTCACCAACCGTATGTATTTGATTGTACTTATGTACGCTTGTACGTATGGTTGACGTATGTAAATTCGTATTGTGTGTACATATATACACATATGTGTGTATCCATATATATATATATTCACATATGCACGTGTGTATATATATATATAGATATGTATATATATATATATGTATAATAGGCAAATATCTGCGTGTTCCTTTATGCAGACAGAAGTCATTTGTACACTAGTGTACATATGCCTGTCTGCGTCCTTTTAGTCTACGTATGCACACAAGCTGTACTATTGCTTGTATGTGTATATGCTTTGTAGGGCCGCCTTCGCGCAGTAAGTTTGAGCAGATGCTGCGGTCTCGGACCACGACCCATGAGTTCCTAGCAAGATATTGCAAGGTTCAAAAGTTCGTATGCTGCGGCTGCAGGGTTGCCGCAGCGGTGATGAGTCTTGCTGCGTGAATACGACGATGACAATAGCACTAGTAATGATCGTTCCAGAAAAAGGACAAATGCTCGCGACTGGTAGGGGCTAGAGTGATGCTCGTAGCAATGACCATGCGAGCAGCTAGTTATGGTAGTACTGGCAGTAACACCAGCAATATAGCACTAATGCAGCAACAGAGAGCTCGCGCCTGTCCATCTTCGAAGTTCTGAAAGGTTTTCTGGGCGGACGACGGCGCCCGGCTGCGACGAGCGCTCTCCGGCGTTCTGGAGAAGGCTCTCTCTTTCTTTTGGGCTTGAGAGTACAACTCCCCTGACGTAGGGGTTCGGTTTTCGGGTGTCGGCGTTTCAGCCCTGCACTTCAAAGTCGAAGCAGAAGACCGTGGCTGATCTCTTGCTGGAGGCATTCGCGCCACGGCAGGCCAGACGTGGTGGAGCCGGGTTCAGCAAGGGGCTGATCGATTTTTGGCTTGTGCACTCAAGGTTGTAGGGTTTGAAGGTTTAGGGGCAGCTTGGACGAGCGATGACGCCCGGCTTGGGTCTTGGGTTGCTGCCAGACATGCCCGAGCATGCTACTTGTATGTGTTGATTAGCTGCTGTTACCGTGGCCCTCTGCAGGACACTCAGTGAAGTGAGCTCCCGGCCAAGATGCAAACTGATTCTGCTATCTGCAGGTGGCTGGGGCCGCCCCACCTTCTGCGGATCCTGCCGCGACACGTGTGCTCGAGGAGGGGGATTTGGCTTGGGATCTGTTTCAGCCTGCGGTTTTGGCTGAGTAGCAAGGAGGACCCAGTCTGGATTTTGTACGTTCCGTGGCGGTGCAGATTCAGGCCTGTTCGAAGCCACGGCTCGGCAAGCAGTAGCACCCAACAAGTTAGGTATGACGACCTAGAAGCGTGAAGCACTTGCCACAGCCAGCAAACAACATACTGAACCTGGAAATTTATCTTGAGAAGTCCCATGAGGTTTCTGATGGTTGTAACGGCTCGAGCTCTAGCTGTTTCTTCCTGGTCTCTTGTCCTGCCAGGTGATGATCCCGGAAGTGGCGTGTCGGCACCTCATCGGTGCGCGGGGGGATCGCATCAAGCTCCTGAGGGAGGAGTCGGCCTGCGCCGGGGCCTAAGAATGGCAAAGCTTGGGCAGGATCCTGCATGCGTTTGTTTGTGTGTGTGTGTTCATATATCATTACATGTATATTGCCTATGTACGTACATGCACATACACAGACACACACACAAACACAAACACACACACACACACGCGCGCCACGCGCTTACGCTTACTTTTACTTTTACACACACACACACACACGCACATGCCTATGCTACACATACATCGTGCGTGTATGCATGCATGTATGCATTCATGCATGTATGCATGCATGTATGTGGCGAAGTATGCGCGTATGTGTGCATGTATGTAACGAGGTATGCACGCGTATGTGTGCATGTCTGTAGTTGGACGTAAGCTTTGTAGGTGTACCTACATGTTGCTATCTGGCATTTCGTTATGTCGCTGAGTATCAAGGTCTGTCGATAAGTACCAGCACACGCAAGCTGGTAATCATTCAGGTAGACCCGAAGCTGCATACATAGTGACGACGATGGGCAGAACTGTTCTCTTTCTCTCTCTCTCTCTTCGTGGCTAGTTGCTGAGGAGATCCATCTCTCCCCCGGGAATGTTGCCGGCATTGCCGCCCAGCGGCGTGTGAAATGCAACGGGCATGAGGCCCAGTCGTTGGCAGCTGTGAGTTGGATGTATGTAGTCTGAAGGATGTGAATCATCACGGCAAAAATCAAAAATCGTGATGACACATCTATGCCAACATTAGCAACCTCGGAAACAAGAGATGGTAAGCACACGGATGTTCGATGTTCGAGTTTGTGCGCGTAGCATGTGTTTAGGTGTGGGTGGGCATGAGACCATACCAAGCCAGGATGGAGCCTAACGCACTGTAACGTGATGGGCAAGCAGGGCAGCTGGCGCATGCGACAGTAAGACCGTAAGTAATTAAGCACTTGACATTGGACGGGTAACAATTGCAAGATGAAGTATTGCATTCATGAGTATCATAGTCTAACTCCCAGTGCATGTGAAACGTCCGCCAGATTCACCTCACGGTGCCCCGTCAGGGCCACATTGGAAAGGTAAGATGAGCAGCAAGAAGGCCACATCGGCTGACGGAAGTAGCCTTTGTTCTACAGTGGTGTCATCTGTCATCTGTACGATCCAGTAGCAACTCCAGTGACATCTAGTGTGACTCGGTATGACGGTAGCTATGGCTGTCAGGAATGCTATTCTCGCTCTTGCGGTGACAGTCACGCCATCTTCTGTTTCGTCATTAACAGGAAGTAGCCATGCAAGCCGATGTTCTCGTAAAGCAATGGCTTCTGACCGTTCGAAGCCTTAAGCTTAGGACTTAGGAGATCTGAGGTCGGTTGCCAGCCTCGTAGAGGCCGCCGCGCGCGTGCACGAGGCCTTCAGATCTCCCTCTTAGCAGCCATGGCTCTTGGTGCTGGTGCTGCTGGTGCTGGTGCTGCTGGTGCTGGTGCTGCTGGTGCCGGCGCTGGTGTTGGTGCTGGTGCTGGTGTTGTTGGTGGTGGTAGCAGTCTATTGCTGCTGGCTGTTGTTGCCATAGCTGCAGTATAGCTGATGCTCTTGATAATTCGATTCTGTTCTGCATGCTGTCATGTTTCGTTCCATGTTGGAGGAACTTCGGAGTTCATGTGGGAAACAAAGCACGCGTAACAGCTAGTAACCAGTAGCAGAAACCAGGCCAGGGGACTGGAACCAGCAAATCCAGTAGGCAGCAAATACCTCGGGGAATAGTGGTAGCGAGGGCACCAAGGAGTGCACGATGCAAATACGATAAAGGCAGATACAAGCAGGACAGGGTAGAATCTTAAAGGGGAGCACGAAGTACAAGCAGCCAGGTTTCCCTTCACAGGTCTGCCGTTGTTCCCGTTAGTACTGTTTGGTTTGCCGTGATGCCTTCATGGTTTTCGTTACAGGCCCCACTGGTTCCCTTTGCGGTCTTCGGCATTGGTTTCGGTAACCGCCCTTTCTTGGTTTTCGTTGCAACCCTGTCCAAAGCAAGCTTCTTAAGACTAGGTCACTGATAGTAGTTTTGGCCCTGACTCATGTATGCCTCCAGGCATCCTAGAGTCCTATCGCGGTACACAGGATGATGATAAACGATAAGCCATCCTGAGCTAGTGACCACGAGGTTTTGGTGGAGTTTGCGGAGATTGGGATCCTCTCGCTGAGATGCTTGGCTTCTTTCAGCTTCTCCAGGCCGTTTTGTGCGGTGGCATCGCCGTCATCATACTCTTTTTGAACTCTGCCCTTCCCTGTGCATTCAAGGGCATTTCGATCTCCAAGAGGTTCCAGTGGGCGAGCAAGAGGAGACCATGCAGAGATGAATAGCATCCTTTATGAGTGCCTATTGATGTAATAATATGTGCTGGTAATATGGGCAAAGTGTACATGAACGTTGCTGCATCGCATGTACAATCATTCCGCAGCAACATCAACAGCTGCTGCTGTTATTCTTCCTTCTCCTCCTTCTGCTGTTATTACTAGCACAACTACTCGATCTGCTACTACTACTACTACTACTACGAGTGAGGCTGTAGCTTCTCCCTCCCGATGTGTCTGAAGCCTAAGACACCTGTGACCCGACCCGGGCCGATTCGCCAGAATCCTGCATTCTCATTGAAACTGGAAAATTTGAAGGACCCGGCTGTGAACGGTTCGCGCCGCCCTTTGGGAGCAGGCAGTGTTGTTGCTGCATGTTGATTTGAACCTGTAATTTGAAGCACGGTTTCCCTCCATTCACTTCCCATTGTGTTGGTGTGGTACCGTTGTGCGTTGCGTTTGCTGTTATCGTGTATTATCTTCACAAGGCCTCCCCAGCCACAAATTCATCTTGACAGGCATGCTGTCATAGACCGGTGTTTTGAGGCCTTGTGCCGGCAGAACTTCATTTACGGTCGCGCAATGGCTTTCTGATTTGAAGACAGCTCGCCTCAGCTCGCTCTGTCCCCTTGTTTCGCACAGTTGCTTCTCTGGCAGCTGCTTCTATGCCTTCCACATGTTGCACGCGTGTCTCATCAGGGATGCTTGGAGACACTTGTCAGAGTCAGAATTTCACGTTCCAAGGATGTCGAGATTCTGAGGTAGGAGTAGAAGTATGAAAGTCTAGAGTCTAGACGAGGCCTTCATGCCAGTGTCTTTCTGCACGAGAGTCTGGACCGAACCCTCTCGCAGCGAAGGCCGAAGTCCTAGAGCCCTGAATCTTACAATCCGTATGCCCGATGCTACAGTTGTCTGCGACCCGAAAACCTTTCTGCAAAAACAGTGGTGCACAATGGGAGTCGGATTCGCAGCACGGTTTGTTCATTGTTGCGCGAGAGGCCTGGCTGGCATCGCGTGCCGCGAGGCATCGAGTATGGAGTTCGGCTTGAGTCCTTGATCTTAAGGAAGACCGAGCTCAGACTGAGGGAAAGATCCGTTGTTGCTTCTTGAGCGACAGCCATTGTGAAACCTTCGTTTGCTGTCGCTGTTGCAACGGTTTGGACTTTGCACAGTCACATATCATGAATGTCAGCGGGTATTCTGTCCGTTTCGCAGAGAGGCCGAACAGACCATCCAAACAGGCGCCAGCTTCTCCAGTAAGCGGGGCAGCGGTGTGAGGTCGCAACCTCTCCTCACAGTCCTCTACCGAAACTCTTTTCATGGAGTCGCCACTGTCGGAGGCACGCAATGCACGGGTTGCCGTGCGGCAGCTGGTGGTGGCAGAGGCCGGGTTCGGATGTTCTCGGTCTCGATGCTTGTCTGGCGGCCCCAGACGTTCTCAAGGAGTGTGGCTGGTTGATCGGCAAGCGCGGGAATAAGATCCACAAGCTCCGGGAGCTTGCCTTGGTTGCCACCCGCGATGGTGACGAGGAGCCCAGCACTGCAAGCCCGAAGCCCCCAACTCACCTGCCCAGCCCCAAAAGCTCCGGCCCTTCGCTCGCATGTCCAAACACACGAAGCACTCTCGGTCCCAGCGGAGCGCCTGTCGCTGTGTTCCACTTGTCATGGTGTTGGTGAAGCCGTAAACCTGGCCACCTGGCAGCTTCGCAGAGCGTGTCATACTTTGTAATGCTGACACAGGCACCTCGCGAGGTATTGGTAGGAGTCATTGCCCATGCGGCTGCTCGGCACCGTACTGAGTACTAGTAGCGACTTTGCGAGTGCAGCAGGAGCTGTGCCAAGACCGTCCTCGCTCGGTGGTCGAATCTCGGTGGAGCTTTCGGGTTTAGGGTTAAGGGTTGGGTGCTTTGAAGATTTAGCGGCTAGGGCTAGGGGTTCAAGCTAAGTGATTCGAGTTCGGTATAAGACCGCTAAGATCCGCCAGTAGGCGAGCAACTCCCCAAGCGCTGGCAGATGAAGGTTGCCTCCTGCTACGTCAGCGCTAGCCGTTGGCCCCCTAAACCCTTAACCCAAAGGAGATATTTGGGGCGACCATGTCAAAATGCCTCTGCGTACTGCAACTGATCGTGGATGACCTGGAGCTCTTTCCAGAGGCGGGAACGACCCACGGCCAAAAGCTACATAAGTCTGGATAAGTCACCTATCGGTGTTCAAACGGATGTCAATGGGGGGTTGTGTAAGGAAAGTTTGCGAAACCTGCATATTCCAAGGGGCTCAAACAAGCTGGAAACCTGAATGATTAGAACGTCGTTTTATTTTGAAGGTGCAGGCGCTGGAAGCGGCTACAGGTCTTGCCCGCAACTATAGTTTCATAGATCCCCACAACTAAGCCGTGAGCCCGGAACAACCCGGAACTCTCCAACCCTGACACCAGGTGGTTCCCACCACCAGCCTGCTCCTGCCAAAGAACCTGGCCCCCTTCGCCCCCATCGACTTTGACGAGGTGTGGCAAGAAGAGGAAGACAAATTTCAAGAGACACAGGACTAGCGCTGTAGAGTAGCTGAGCAGGACTTGCAAGAGAGCGTATCACTGTCAGAGCCTGGAGTCTCAAAGTCCCGCTGGCAAGTTTTTGATGCGAGCATAGGGAGGAGCCTTTCCGGCTTTGCAGAGACGAGTCGTTGGAACTTGCTTTTGGCACTTCCTCTCATCACTCACGCGCGCGCGCGCGCCTCTAAACTGCCAGTTGCCCGGTAGCCGAGGCAGCCAGGCGAGCTGGCTGCGATGCATCGCTGCGCGAGACGCCGAGGTCTCGCGGCTTCAGAAGTGCAGGTTTGCCTGCCGAGGGTTCAGGAGCCCAGAGGGAACTGATGTTGTGATTGTCATTTCGGGGCAGCTGCTGACGTCAGCGATCGTGAGAATACTTTATCCTGGTGAGCAATGGTTCAAGAGTACGAGGATCTCCTGAGAGAAGATCAAGGCGTTGCCGCAATGTTCCTCTATTCTCCTGCTGTGAAGAAGGGCCGAGGTGCCTTGACGAAGTGTTTCAAAGATCAGCCCGAAGACTATTTCGAAGATCGGGCGGAGTTCCAAATCGAGAAAGTCGAATTTCCAATGTTCTCCGGTAGCTTAGCAAAGTATACCATCACGGCCGGTGAGGATACCGCCTCCCCGGATGTCACCGTTCCCAATCCCGCATGGGGAATGCTGCCTCTGCTGTCTGAAAAGCTCGTGGGCTTTTTCGAAGCGCGAGGTGTGAAGGTCACCAAGACGATGGAGACGAAACGTTTCCACACGAAGCTAGACTTTGTCATTCGGAAGCCTTCAGGAGTTGTTGCACTCACGGTTACAAAGATGGATTACCAAAAGATTGCCGGGAAGAAGCATGTGAAGAACAAGAGGAAGCGAGAAGAGTTTGAGTTTAGTGGCTTCTCCGAAGAGGAGCCCGAGGACAAGCAAACCTGGAGTATCCCAGGCTTGGAGAAGATCAATTCGAGGGCAGAACTGGCGACTGTAGCACTGGACATCGAAGATGTTGTTGCAGATGAAATGAAAAACATGTTGACGATCACCTTCAAGCATCCCTTACGGGCTTTCCACCAGCAGTCTATCAGCAAAGATGGCGAGATTACGTACGTGGAAGTGGAGGAGACCAAAGGGACGGACGCAGATTCGGCAGCAAGCTCGGAGCCACCAAAGGCGGTGCTTGGGCAAGAACTTGTTCAGATTGCTCCAAGCACAATGAAGATGCATCTCTACTTCTTGGGGACTGGAACGACGCAGATGCCTTCGGTGGTGAAGGTCCGGGCAAGGCCTGTATGAAAGAGTTAAGCTGGTACCTCGACATGCTGAAGAAAATCCAATCCACGATCGACAAGAAGCGTGAGGTTGTGGCAAGTTTCCAGAAGCGGTGATCTTCCTGCGGACAGTCATGCCAGGAAAGCCGTTGAGGAGTTCGACTTGGATATTACGAAGGAAACCGAGCACTGGGACCCTTCGGTGTTGGAAGAAGAGTGGAAAGCCTGGTATGACTTGCGAAAGCAAGCTGAGTCGCATTGCAGTCAGCTGTTTCGAGAGGGTTGTGAAGGGGAAGGGGATGAGGAGACGGATGAGGAAGAGGAGTTCGATGATCACGGCCACGATGAAGACTACTATCAGTCGACTGGATTTCAACTGAAGATGTTGAAGGACTTGCGGAGGGCATACTGCAATTCACTGAGGCGAGCGGGGCTCGATGCTGCCAAAGCGGAAGCTGCAGCTAGAGGCCTTTTCCTGCAAAGTGTCCATGTGAGCGAGGATGGTGGCATGCAGCCCCGTACAGTTGATGTGAATGTTCGCATATTCAGCGCTGTTGGCCAAGCCAAGCTGGTCAATGTCGAACACGAACATCATGCTCGAGCACGTCTGAGTTTTTGTGAAGAGCACGCCTACATCAAAGCGCAGGTTCATGCAGTGGATCCTGAAACTTTGACCTTCCAGGTTATGGATGACCTTGCCGGCACAGTGGACGACATCACACTCTTCAAGATGGAACGTCATCCTGGCACAGGCAAGCGCACCTACTCGCTGGCACCGGTCAAGGAGGCCCAAAAGCTCTCCGAAGCCATTCTGGGTCACCGTCGCGGGTCCTTCGCTGCTTTCTACAGCTTCAACGTCTTTATGATGGCAGCTGGTGCTGACACACGGCCTTTCACTGACATGGATTACTGTGAGTTTTGTCCACTGAGCTACCTAGAGTCGAGGTTTCACCACAAGAAGTAGATAGGGTAGGGAAGGGCTGCCAAGACATGTGCAATGTGAGCATTGCGCGTGCGGCCTATGCGCTTGAACATCGTGGTGTGACAAGAAACAAGAAGTGGTGCAGGCAAGGATACTCTAGATGTTCATTTTCGCTGTAGAAGTTCTAAGCATGGTCGCTGTCCTTGTGAACGACAGCATCGCTCGGGATGTCAGTGCAGCCGTGACCACCCAGACCCGCCGCCCGTCGCTTGAGCCCGCCTTGACCCGTCGCCCAGCTGGCTTCTCCTTGAGCTACGTGGCGGGCCGCGAGAGCGCATCGCCGGAGCGACCAAGGCCTGATGAGTAGTGCCCCCCAAACGAGAGGGCAGCCTGATTTGTCCACCCAGGCTTGAGAAGCACTCGAGAGAAGTGCCGATCGTCATTACTGTAGACGACCAATCGCGAAACCGGAGGTTGCCTTCAGTGACCCATCCCCAAGGGGTCCCCAAGGGTCCCGGCCATAGAACCATCGGCTGGCACGATGGCAGCAAGTCGCAGAGAGGCTTTGAAGGGGATGGCGAGGTCTCCCTGAAAGCCAGAACCTTCCAAGCTTCCTCAGAAGGACGCGTCCGCTCGCTTCCGCTGCACCGAGTAGCACAAGTTATCGTAAACATGACCAGTAATGTCTGTTTAAATTTGTCATTTGCATGTCCTCGTCCTTTTCGGTGGCTCGGAATTCTTGGTGCATGCTGACGCCCATCGAAGGCTCACGAAGCGGCTGAAGCTGCAGCCGCCGAGAGCTTCTTGGCCCGGGGAGCAGCAAACATATTCAATTCAATTCAAAAGGCGAAGGGTTGAGACGACGATGAGCAACCATTACCATGACGACGACGCCAGCAGCGGCTTCAGCTGCAGCTGTTCCGCATCCACGACCACGATCCCGACTGCGACTACCACTGCGACTAGGACTACGAGGACGGCGACGACGACGACTACTACTGCTGCTATTACGACAACCGCAGCTACGACTACCGCTACCACCACGACCACAACTGCGCCTGCCACTGCGACTGCGACTACAATGACGACACCACTACTAACTACTATACTACTTTTACCAAGCAAAGCAGGCCTGTGGAGCTGAGGAGATGAGGGAGCCGCCGACAAGACAGGGGCCGGGAGGATTGGAGGCGCGTGGCGGAGAGAGGGGCGCATGCCCTTGTTGGGGTTTAGAGAAAGGTTCGAGCTGGGCTGCGATTCTAACTTGTGGTACGGTATTGCTTTATCACCATTCTCACTGCAACGCAGCTCCAAGGTTAACGGGGCCTGAGAAGCTGTGTACACCTGGAGCTGCAGCCTGTTCCCTGTCCAGGCAGCAGCAGCCCGAAACAAGCGGCACTCGCGGCGGTCGCGGGGACGCGACTTGGGCCTGCCCAGAGTTGATGAAGTGGCGTTTGACTTTGTTCTGCGGGGCGTCTTCGATTCTTTAGAAGTTCATGCGGCTTCGCAGTTTGTTTGGAGGTCCCAGCCCTTATCTCCGCCAGTCGTCATGTACTGTTCCGAACTTCCACATCAGGGCCTGTCCATTTTCAGGCACGCGAGAGTTGCAAGAGTTTCCCTCACCGGAAGGAGTTGTACTTTGGGCAGCTCCCCCACATTCTTCATCTTCGACTGCGAACCCTACAATGGTAAGAAAAGGCACTGACCTTGGTGCGGACATGCTCTGCTCAACGACATGGTTTTAGCATCCTAGGAGCTCTTACTAGGAAAACTCCTGAGCTGCAGTCGACCCTAAACCACCAAAACCAACCTAAAACCACCAAGAATCAACCTAAAGCCACCAAAACCAACCTAGCAATTCTTAAAGCAGAAAAGTTAAAGCCCCAAACGTTCTGAGCTGCAGGGGCGATGCCGCTTCCGGCCAGGGCCTGGGAACAGATCCGAGGCCGAGGTCGGGGTTTCGGTTTGGGCCCGGGACCTCCGAGTTGTAGGCGCCTTTTATATAGGGGTCTAGATAATCACCAGTACTATTTTGGGGGTTCCTTGTTCTAATTATAGTATAATGGGCCCCAAAACCTTATTTTGATTATTACGGCCCTGTATTAGGGTTCGGGTTTCGGGCTCGACGAAATAATTAGGATGATGGGGGCTGTAAGGTTGAAGAATGGTTAGGGTTTGGAGTTGAAGGCTTCCGTGTAGGATTTGGGTTTAAGAGGTATCAGTATGAGATGATCAGGCTTTGCGAATAGGTAATCGCGCGGTTGGGGTTGTTAGTTTTTGAGGTTTTGTGGCTTCATTTGTAGCAGTGGTTTCGGGTTTAGGACTTGGTTTCGGGTTTAGGACTTGCGGTGCATGAGTTTCACCGGTATGTAAAGGGTGTTGATTCGAGCTTAATGCAGGGTTTGCGACCTTGCAGAGGGTGTGTGGTCTAGGGTTCAGACAGCATTATCCTGCTGTCCTGTTCGCGGTTACTTTCACCGTCTTTCTAGCATATATAGAATCCATTCGATGTAGGGCTTTATGCTACTATGTTCGAGTTGTGGGACTCATGGTTGAGGGGTAAGCCTCTAGGGCTTGGAAGGTCAGGGTTCATGCAGCAGAATAGGCCCGCGCTACGATTGACTTGATCAGAATTAAGCTCACAAAAGGCCAAGAAAGAGGTAGGTACAAGATTCAGAGTCCGGGGTTTCGGGTTTAGAGTTTGAGAGGGCTTTCGGTTTTAGGGTTTGGTATGGAAAGGCTTCGATCGGCTTTGCCAGTAAGTGTACGACAGATGTCGGGTTCAGAAGCTGGAATCCACATGACATGTACATGCGACGGAGACTTCAGAACTCTGCCTGTAACCCCAATATCTGTTTATATATATATATACACACACATATATATTTATGTATAAAAATATGTATGTAATATACGTATAGTATATGGGTGTCTGTGCTTGGCGGGTATAGCTTGCCTGGAGGCCTGCAGATCCAGAGGCGACAGCGCTGTCGAAACAGCTGGATCCAGGCGGAGCTGAGTTTGGAAACCCGAGCTGAAGCTCCGTATGCCTTATGCAGAGGAAGGCAGCAGTTGTGCTGTCAAACTCATCGTTTCTCCAGCGCCCGCGCAGCTGCTTGAGGTCGTGAGTCACCGTGAGTCGTGCGCATGCGTGCGATAAGCGGACAGTGCAAGCAGATCTCGCTCCCCTCCCCTCAAATCTTTGACCCATGCCAGTCCGGGACGGTGTTGCTTTGACAGTCAGGCTCAGCACCGCTTCCGGCTTCCCCGGAGAGGCCTGGGTCAGGCAGTCAGGCCCTGTCAGGCCTTCAGGCCGACCTCCGAGAGATGCGCTTTGATCGTGCAGGCACGCGTCAGATGCCCGGCAGGGCCAGGGGTCTTCTGACAATTCTGGCGCCGCCCTGCTGGTCGTGATGCCCAGCTGCTCGGTTGCATCTTGGGCAGCCCTGGGAATAAAGGATGCCTCCTTACATTCAAGCAGTCGCGAGAGACCGCGAGGCGGCGCCTCCGCCGCCCGCGCGGTAAGGGACTGGGACATCCAACGGCGCGTCGGCGTCCGGATGGAGGTCGAGGCAGTGCCCTTGTGCGTCTTGCATCTACCACAAGTTTCCCTCAATCTGAAAAGTGCAGTCAGTCTTGCAGCCTGCCATTGCTGGAGAAAGGATGAAGCAACCAAACCTGTCAGCCAGAATTATGGTAAAATCGTTGTTGAGAGGTGCTTGCTTGCGCTGTTCCGAAGCAACCAAACCTGTCAGCCCGGATTGGGGTAAAGTCGTCTGTTTGCGTTGTTCTGAAAACACCAAACCTGTCAGCCAGGATCGAGGTAAAGTCGTTGTTGGGAGGTGCCGGCGCTGTTTTGAAGCAACCAAACCTGCCGGCCAGGATGGGGGTAGAGTCGTTGTTGAGACGTGCTGGTGCTGTTGGGACGCAACCAAATCTGTCAGCCAGTATTTGCATACAATCGTTGCTGGGAAGTGCTTGGGCTGTTCTGCAGCCATCAAATCAAACCTGCAGCCAGGATTGGGGTAAAGTCGTTCGTGAAACGTGCTTGCGCTATTTTGAAACCAAATCTGTCAGCCAGGATTGGGGAAAAGTCGTTGCTGAGAAGTGCTGGCACTGTTCTGAAGCAACCAAGCCTGTCAGCCAGGATTTGGGTAAAGTGGTTGTTGAGAGGTGCTGGCGCTGAAGTCGTTGTTGAGAGGCGCTGGCGCCGTCCTGAAGCAACCAAACCTGTCAACCAGGATTGGGGTTAAAGGTGCTTGCGTTGTTCTGAACCTGTCAGCCGGGATTGGGGTAAAGTCGTTGTTGAGAGGTTATCACGTTGTTCTACAGTAACCAAACGTGTCAACCAGGATTGGCAAAGTAAGGTACGAAGTCGTTATTGAGAAGTGCTGGCGCCGTTTTCTTAGCAACCAAACCTGTCAGCCAGGATTGGGTTAAAAATCGTTGTTGAGACGTGCTGGCGTTGTTCTGAAACCAAACCTGTCAGCCAGGATTGGGGTAAAGTCGTCGTTGAAAGTTGCTGGCGCTGTTCTGAAACCAATCATGTCAACCAGGATTGGGGTAAAGTCGTTGTTGAGACGTGCTGGCGTTGTTGTGAAACCAAACCTGTCAGCCAGGATTGGGGTAGAGTCGGTGTTGAAAGGTGCTGGCGCTGTTCTGAAACCAAGCATGTCAACCAGGATTGGGGTAAAGTCGTTGTTGAAAGTTGTTGGCGCTTTTCTCAAACCAAACCTGTCAGCCAGGATTGGGGTCAAGTCGTTGTTGAGACGTGCTAGCGCTTTCTCAAACCAAACCCGTCAGCCAGGAGATTGGCGTACAGTCGTTGTTGGGACGTGCTGGCGCTTTGCTCAAACCAAGCCTTTCAGCCAAGATTGGGGTAAAGTAGTTGTTGAGACCCATACTGACAGCCAAGTTTCGGGGCGCAGCAAGGCTTTAAAGACGAATGTTATGTCAGTTGGCAACAGCTCACAAGCTAGTTGCCTCTCAACAAATTCTGCTATGGATGACTCCATCGGAGACTCCTAAGACGTTACAGACGTGCTGGCGCTTTTCTCAAACCAAACCTGTCAGCCAGGACTGGGGTAAAGTCGTTGATGAGACTTGCTGGCACTTTTCTCAAACCAAACCCTTTCAGCCAGCATTGGGCTAAAGTCGTTGTTGAGACTTGCTGGTGTTTTTCTCAAACCAAACCTGTCAGCCAGGATTGGGGTTAAGTCATTGTTGAGAGGTGCTGGCGTTGTTCTCAAACCAAACCTGTCAGCCAGAATTGGGGTAAAGCCGTCGTTGAGATGTTCTCAAACCAAACCTGTCAGCCAGGATTGGGGTAAAGTCGCTGTTGAGACGTGCTGGCGCTTTTCTCAAACCAAACCTGTCAGCCAGGATTGGGGCAAAGTCGTTATTGAGACGTGCTGGCGCTTTTCTCAAAACAAACCCGTCAGCCAGGACGGGTAAGTCGTTGTTGAGACGTGCTGGCGCCTTTTCAAACCAAACCCTTTCAGCCAGCATTGGGCCAAAATCGTTGTTGAGACGTGTTGGCGCTTTTCTCAAGCCAAAGCTGTCAGCCAGGATTGGGTAAAGTCGTTGTTGAGACGTGCTGGCGCTTTTCTCAAATCAAACCGTGCTGGCGCCTTTCTCAAACCACACCTGTCAGCCAGGATTGGGGTAAAGTCGTGGTTGAGACGTGCTGGCGCTTGTCAAAAAAGACCTGTCAGCCAGGATTGCGGTAAAGTCGTTGTTGAGACGTGCTGGCTGTTCTCGAACCAAACCTGTCTGCCCAGGATTGGGGTAAAGTCGTTGTTGGGACGTGCTGGCGCTTTTTGCAAGCCAAGCCTGTCAGCCAGGATTGGGGTAAAGTCGTTGTTGAGACGTGCTGGCGCTTTTCTCAAACCAAACCTGTCAGCCAGGATTGGGGTAAAGTCGTTGTTGAGATGTGCTGGCGCTTTTCTCAAACCAGACCTGTCAGCCAGGATTGGAGTAAAGTCGTTGTTGAGACGTGCTGGCGCTTTTCTCAAACCTGTCAGCCAGGATTGGGGTAAAGTCGTTGTTGAGACGTGCTGGCGCTTTTCTCAAACCAAACCTGTCAGCCAGGATTGGGGTAAAGTCGTTGTTGAGACGTGCTGGCGCCTTTTCAAACCAAACCCTTTCAGCCAGCATTGGGCCAAAATCGTTGTTGAGACGTGTTGGCGCTTTTCTCAAGCCAAACCTGTCAGCCAGGATTGGGGTAAAGTCGTTGTTAAGACATGCCGGCGCTTTTCTCAAACCAAACCTGTCAGCCAGGATTGGGGTAAAGTCGTTGTTGAGACGTGCTGGCGTTTTTCTCAAACCAAACCTGTCAGCCAGGATTGGGGTAAAGTCGTTGTTGAGACGTGTTGGCACTTTTTCAATCCAAACCTGGCAGCAAGATTCGGATAATGTCGTTGTTGAGACGTGCTGGCGCTTTTCTCAACCCAAACCTGTCAGCCAGGATTCGGGTACAGTCGTTGTTGAGACGCGCTGGAGCTTTCTCAAACCAAACCGGTCAGCCAGGATTGGGGTAAAGTCGTTGTTGAGATGTGCTGGCGTTTTTCTCAACCCAAACGTGTCAGCCAAGATTGGGGAAAAGTCGTTGTTGACACGTGCTGGCGCATTTCTGAAACCAAGCCTGTCAGCCAGGATTGGGGTAAAGTCGTTGTTGAAACGTGCTGGCGCTTTTCTCAAACCTGTCAACCAGGATTGTGGTAAAGTCGTTGTTGAGACGCGCTGGCGCTTTTCTCAAACCAAACCCTTTCAGCCAGCATTGGGCTAAAGTCGTTGTTGAGACTTGCTGGCGCTTTTTTCAAGCCAAACATGTCAGCCAAGATTGGGGTAAAGTCGTTGTTGAGACGTGCCGGCGCTTGTCTCAAACCAAGCCTGTGAGCCAGGATTGGGGTAAAGTCGTTGTTGAGCTGTGCTGGCGCTTTTCTAAAACCAAACCTGTCAGCCAGGATTGGGGTAAAGTCGTTGTTGAGACGGCTGGCGCTTTTCTCAAACCAAACCTGTCAGCCAGGATTGGGTAAAGTCGTTGTTGAGATGTGCTGGCGCTTGTCTCGGACCAAACCTGTCAGCCAGGATTGGGGTCAAGTCGTTGTTGAGACGTGCTGGCGCTTTTCTCAAACCAGACCTGTCAGCCAGGATTGGGGTAAAGTCGTTGTTGAGACGTGCTGGCGGCTGTTCTCAAACCAAACCTGTCAGCCAGGATTGGGGTAAAGTCGTTGTTGAGACGTGCTGGCGCTTTTCTCAAACCAAACCTGTCAGCCAGGATTGGGGTAAAGTCGATGTTGAGACGTGCAGCCGCTTTTCTCAAACCAAACCTGTCAGCCAGGATTGGGGTAAAGTCGTTGTTGAGACGTGCTCACGCTTTTCTCAACCCAAACCTGTCAGCCAGGATTTGGGTAGACGTGCTGGCGATTTTCTCAAACCAAACCTGTCAGCCAGGATTGGGGTAAGGTCGTTGTTGAGACGTGCTGGCGCTTTTTCAATCCAAACCTGGCAGCCAAGATTCGGATAATGTCGTTGTTGACACGTGCTGGCGCTTTTCTCAAACCAAACCTGTGAACCAGGATTTGGGTAGACATGCTGGCGCTTTTCTCAAACCAAACCTGTCAGCCAGGATTGGGGTAAAGTCGTTGTTGAGACGTGCTGGCGCTTTTTTCAAACCAAGCCTGTCAGCCAGGATTGGGGTAAAGTCGTTGTTGAGACGTGCTGGCGTTTTTCTCAAACCAAACCTGTCAGCCAGGATTGGGGTAAAGTCGTTGTTGAGACGTGTTGGCGCTTTTCTCAAGCCAAAGCTGTCAGCCAGGATTGGGGTAAAGTCGTTGTTGAGACGTGCTGGCGCTTTTCTCAAACCTGTCAGCCAGGATTGGGGTAAAGTCGTTGTTGAGACGCACTGGCGCTTTTCTCAAACCAAACCTGTCAGCCAGGATTGGGGTGAAGTCGTTGTTGAGCTGTGCTGGCGCT
Organism: Symbiodinium sp. clade A Y106; assembly: GCA_003297005.1. Classification (NCBI taxonomy): domain Eukaryota; class Dinophyceae; order Suessiales; family Symbiodiniaceae; genus Symbiodinium; species Symbiodinium sp. clade A. Next base: position 101,263 of record BGNK01000668.1, on the reverse strand, counting down.
TTTCTCAAACCAAACCTGTCAGCCAGGATTGGGGTAAAGTCGTTGTTGTTACGTGCTGGCGCTTTTCTCAAACCAAGCCTGTCAACCAGGATTGGGGTAAAGTCGTTGTTGAGACCTGCTGGCGCTTTGCTCAAACCAAACCCGTCAGCCAGGATTTGGGTAAAGTCATTGTTGAGACGTGCTGGCGCTTTTCTCAAACCAAACNTCAAACCAAACCTGTCAGCCAGGATTGGGGTAAAGTCGTTGTTGAGACGTGCTGGCGCTTTTCTCAAACCAAACCTGTCAGCCAGGATTGGGGTAAAGTCGTTGTTGAGACGTGCTGGCTCTTTTCTCAAACCAAACCTGTCAGCCAGGATTGGGGTAAAGTCGTTGTTGAGATGTGCTGCGCTTTTCTCAAACCAGACCTGTCAGCCAGGATTGGGGTAAAGTCGTTGTTGAGACGTGCTGGCGCTTTTCTCAAACCTGTCAGCCAGGATTGAGGTAAAGTCGTTGTTGAGACGTGCTGGCGCTTTTCTCAAACCTGTCAGCCAGGATTGGGGTAAAGTCGTTGTTGGGACGTGCTGGCGCTTTTCGCAAGCCAAGCCTGTCAGCCAGGATTGGGGTAAAGTCGTTGTTGAGACGCGCTGGCGCTTTTCTCAAACCAAGCCTGTGAGCCAGGATTGGGGTAAAGTCGTTGTTGAGACGTGTTGGCGCTTTTCTCAAACCAAACCTGTCAGCCAGGATTAGAGTAAAGTCGTTGTTGAGACGGCTGGCGCTTTTCTCAAACCAAACCTGTCAGCCAGGATTGGGTAAAGTCGTTGTTGAGACGTGCTGGCGCTTGTCTCGGACCAAACCTGTCAGCCAGGATTGGGGTCAAGTCGTTGTTGAGACGTGCTGGCGCTTTTCTGCCAGGATTGGGGTAAAGTCGTTGTTGAGACTTGCTGGCGGCTGTTCTCAAACCAAACCTGTCGGCCAGGATTGGGGTAAAGTCCTTGTTGAGACGTGCTGGCGCTTTTCTCAAACCAAACCTGTCAGCCAGGATTGGGGTAAAGTCGTTGTTGTTACGTGCTGGCGCTTTTCTCAAACCAAGCCTGTCAGCCAGGATTGGGGTAAAGTCGTTGTTGAGACCTGCTGGCGCTTTGCTCAAACCAAACCCGTCAGCCAGGATTTGGGTAAAGTCATTGTTGAGACGTGCTGGCGCTTTTCTCAAACCAAACNGTCGTTGTTGAGACCTGCTGGCGCTTTGCTCAAACCAAACCCGTCAGCCAGGATTTGGGTAAAGTCATTGTTGAGACGTGCTGGCGCTTTTCTCAAACCAAACCTGTCAGCCAGGATTGCGGTGAAGTCGTTGTTGAGGCGTGCTGGCGCTTTTCTCAAACCAAACCCGTCAGCCAGGATTGGGGTAAAGTCGTTGTTGAGCCGTGCTGGCACTTTTCTCAAACCAAACCTGTCAGGGTTTGGGGTATGAAGTCGTTGTTGAGACGTGTTGGCGCTTTTCTCAACCCAAACCTGTCAGGGTTTGGGGTATTATAAAGTCGTTGTTGAGACGTGCTGGAGCTGCTCTGAAGCAACGAAACGTGATCATCTGACTCCGCGTTAAAGATGACGTCACCGCCACACAGCTCCGGCCCGCCGGACTCCAGGCCGCGATGCTGGGCGGATCTAAAGCTCTGCTCCTTGGAGAAGACCAGATGGAAAGCTGACCATTTGGCGTTCGGGTTTAGGATTGGGTTTATATAGGGTTGTAGGCACATTTTGTGGCGATTTCGGGCTTTGGGGACTTCCCAAACAGGGAAGGAGCAGAATGATGACGATCGCGACGGGATGGCAATATTTCCTTGACAGGCACCTCTCCGGGGTGAGGCTTCCTTCTCTCACGGCACTCGAACTCTTCGGTGGCTTCAGGACTTTTCCTCAGGTCGCAGTCTTTGAACATGCCATGGTGCCACCATGCCGGCCTCAGCCAAGGCTCAGAATTACAGGCACTCCAGTGGCGACTGCTCTCGCATGCGCCTTTGCAAGCACCCCTGAAACTGCTTACGGTTGTAAGTTTGCTCCTGTTTGTTGAACAAGTCAATACTACGCCGACAAGAACAATCCCTTAAGGGATTGTTGATTAATTGTTATCGGTAGTCTTGTGTAATTGTTTTGACCAGCATCATCGGCTCTTCTTCCTGTTGCTGTCGTTGGTCGTTTTACGTTTATTGTCATTGATATGACTATTGTCAGTGCGAGCGTCGTAGATACTCGGAATGATATCACTTGCCTACTGCCTGCTAAGCCACTGCAAATTCCCAGAGGCGTATTGCTGCAGAAGGCTCAGTGGCTGGAGCAGCTGCCTGCAGAGAAATAGCGGCAGACGAGTGGAAAAGAATCTTCAGCTGCGGGCTTCGGGTTGAGTGGTTGCTGTGGGGCTCGCAATGAAAGGATGGTGCGCGTCCGGATGAAGGCGAACGTCGATGAGGGTGATGATGCTGAGGATAATCACGATGATTCCTGGTTTTATTATATTGAGCTCGTCTAGATTGCAGCGCAGTATGTAGTAGACGGTGTTGGTACAGAAGCAGACCTAAGCCACCGATGCATCGTCCCACAGTGGTATCCCAGAACTCCTGAGACGAAAGAAAGAGAGCTAAGCTTTGAAGGACCTTGCTCGGAAGCAGATCCTGACAGCCCTTGAGGCAGCTTGCGATGTGCTTTGAAAGGGCACGGTCACGAGTTTCGGCTTCAGAGTCCAGGGTTCAGATCCGATACCCTTACAAGTCTTACAGTCTTACAAGTGTTATGTAGGGCTGAGGGTTTAGTGTACTTGATCGCTCATGGCATCGTTCAAAGACCTAGGCTGTGTAGGTTTGAAAAATTGGCCAGGTGACCCTCTAGGTGGGTAGCCGATTGTAGCTGAAGCGGGAGAAGCAGGCTGCGGAAGCACCGTCCTCTCCAAACCGAATGAACCAGCAAACGTGCAAGCCAAAGTAAAAGAATTGCAGAAGCACTGGCCCCCGTGGATGCTCGATGCACCAGAAGCGGAAGTGGGCCCAAAACCACAAGTCAAGCACTGACCACCGAAGTGCTGGGAGTACTTGGACAGGCCGGGCCGAAGCGCATTCGGCCGAAGACCAGGGAAGAGCTCAGGCGGCTCCTGAAGGGTAGCTGTAGCTCGTTTGGGGCTTTAGAGTTGGGGGTTTTGGTGACTTTTTTTGGTGGGTTTTGGGGATTTCGGATACAAGGGTTTTCCGTTTTGCGGGCTTGGTAGTTGACGGTCACGATGAGGTTTTGTGCAGCCTACAAGTGTACAGCCTCTAGGGGAGATAACTACCATGTGTACACCATGTTGGTCATGGCAGAGTCCGGCGTAGTGCAGCAGCATCGTACTGGTTAGCTGTAATAAGTCATGCCAGTCACTCCGGGCCCAATACAAGCACCTGCACTTGACATGTCATGTGTGGGAAAGGTCCGACAAACAAAACTGCCCGAGCCACCATTGATTGGGATCGAGTGGAAGTTTTGCAGCGAAAACAACATATGCCGAAGACGGGGGCAGATATAATGATGAGGCGAGAAGTGTCACAACAAAGCTAAGCAGCTAGACAAACAATGTGACGGAGTTTGGTCGGAACCATGAAGACCAACGAGCTACTAAGACCAAAGTGTGGCATGCCGAAGTATGCGGTCCGTAACCATTTTCGGGAATGTCTTCTTGACGGTTGGTGCAGGTGGCGCCTGGAGGATTTGCGTGAGGAACTTGCAAAGTTGAAGGTCGACGTGGAGCGGCGGAAGGTGGAGGGACTCGCTTCTGAGGTGTTCTCATGTTTGTTGATTGCTAAGCTGGGCTGCGTCTTCCAGGTTGCATTCCTGATGAGAGGTGTGAGGGCAACAATATCTTATGGCCTACTAGATGCATGCATGTCGGTGCGTGGCATGTTATGGCTAATCACTGGGACGACAAAACCTTGTTCTGCCTAGAGACCTGCCAAAACAGAAACTGTTTATGGGCTCACGAACATCCAGCTTCGTACGTGCTCGCCTCGCATGATGTACCACAAGAGCCGTCCCTGCGGACAATCTCGGGCTTTGAGGGCTGAGAGAAACGTGCACTCTAGACTCGGATGCGCTTTCTTTTTCTCGTCTCCTCTAGAAGAAGTTTCAGTCTAGACGCCATCCGGGAATCTGGCTGACTCAATCTGTGGAGGCCCTACGTAGATACAGTAAATGTATGTCTTAAGCTTCTCGGCCAGGCGCAACGGCCCGTTGTGACGCAGCCGAAAGCAGGTGCCGAGCGACCGTTCGAATCGTCAAGGGGGGCGTAAGCGTAGGCACAGTAGACTGCAAGTCGCGAGAATACGTGCTCTCTGCAGACGCCCCTTCTTCCACCCTGAAAGGTGAGAAAGAAAACCTCACGGAAGAGATCTCCGCGCAAAAGACAGCCATCCAGGCAACGGGGTTTGTGCCGGGTCTCGCAGCAAGATCCTAAATCCAAACCCTAAAAACCCCGAAACCCCTTCAAGGAACCTTTAAAGGAACCCTTAGGGTAGCCTTGAAGCTTAAGTTTAGGCCAGCCCCCAACAAAGCTTCTCTGCAGGATTGGAAGAAGCGTGTCGCTGACTTGGAGCAGCAGGGTGCCGGGCTACAGGCTGGATGGAGTTTAGGGTTTAAGGTTTAGGGTTTAAGGTTTAGGGTTTAGGGTTTAAGGTTTAGGGTTTAGGGTTTAAGGTTTAGGGTTTAGGGTTTAGGAATCGCCAGTGAGTTGGGTTTATGTAACAGTTTAGTAGGGGGTGTAGATGCTCGAGGTTAAGATTCACGGTAGGTGTGAATTTCGTTCTTCACGCTCTCACCGGGTTTCTGCTTCAGAAGTCGGGAATTTGTTAGTGGTTTACGTAGGGTCAGGGCTTCAGGTGCCAGATGTCGGGTTTCCAGCTTAACTATGCGAGGAGGCTCTCATGGTGATTGGGGTGCTGTAGGGGCCTTAACAATTACCTATACTATTTCGGGGGTTCCTCATTATAATTATAGTATAATATACCCCAAAACCGTATCCTAATCATTAAGGCCCCCTATGCTATAGAACCCGTTAAAGGAACCCTTAAAGGAACCCGTCATGTGCGACGAGGTAGCCATTGCGAGCACGGAGCAAGTTCTCCAGCGTGGCCGCGAGCGCCTGGATGCCGCAAGTTCGCCGTCCTGGGCTGAGAAAGCTAGCAAGGGGTCATTTCCTAGTGCAACCACGTAGCTCACATTTTATTAAATTATCTAAATTTCAATCAAAGATGCATTCATATACTTAGTTCAACATTCGCAAGTATGGGAGTTTCCGAAAATAGGGGGCGCTAATATAGTACCCTAAACAGTAGGATCCGTATTAGAAGGGCCCGCAAAAAAAGGTAGCCCTAATCTTCGGAAACTCCCATATGTCATTTGTATCGAACATATGCATATTTTCTAAATTTCCTAAATATGTTCATTTTTCGGTTTAATTTCAATAGCAACAAACATATCAATATCGAAATTAGATATTCAACCATCATATGTGTAGAAGTGTCATGAAACAATCGAACGGAACAACGGACGAACAATCGAAATCGTGTTTGTTTCCAAGATCCAAGTTCATGCAGTGTCGAATGAAATGCGCATTCAATCATAACCTGATCTCAACCGTGAAATGGCCCCCTAGTAGAAAACCATGCCCAACCCATTTACCTCACACCCCGAGGAAAGCTCGCCGACCTGTTGGCAGCTTTCAGAAACATTCAGAAACATAACAGCCCCGGCAACCAGCAGACACGAGCAGTTGCCACATTCCTAGCCGCTTGATGCGTTCTCGTAGAACTGGTGTCCCAGCAATCCAAATGTTCTCTTGGATTATGGTAAATGTTTTTGCGAAATCTGGGGGGTGAACTTGATGGTGGGGTTTGCTAGGTACCCGGGGCTGACTGCTGGTGCTACTTGCAGCTGAGAATGCGGGAACAGTCTGAGTGGGAGTTGCGATGCCTCTGCGAGAGCCACCAGAACCAGGCAGCACATTCTCGGTATTTGGCATGCCTTAAGGTGGCAAGTGTCGGAGAGCCAAAGTGCTCACGTCTCCGCCAGCGCTGTGAAGGCACGCGGTAATACGGTCTCTAAAGGGATGCGTGCAGAATCCATGTGCCACACTTGCTGGGCAGTGGCGTATGCCAACTGCTGGCCTCAATAGGGGCCCATGATGAGCATTGAATACCTCCAGATTCCGTGAATGCGTAGCGTTTAGAAGTGGTCGCACGAGTTTCGAATCTCGACACTGCGTTTTGCGGCATTGCACATCTGCGAGTGTCAGTTTCGCTGGCAGGAGCAGCTCTTGACAAAGGAGAAGGCCGCAGCGCGAGAGCGAGGGCCGACAGTGTTGGCATCTTGCTTTCTCTCTCCCTAGGATCCAACGGTTCTCAGGAAGCTCTATGGAGTCAAGAGCTTTGGCCCCATGAAACATGTCTGGCCAAGCCTGTGGAGTCCAGGTGTCTTGAGAACCTCAACGTCTAGCAAGCTGAGTTCCTGAACTCCAGCACGAGTCCGGTTTAAGGCTTCGGTCTGGGGTTTACCCCTGAAGCCTCTCTCTGTGTATGCATGTATGTTGTAGATGTAGATGTAGATGCATATTCATATGCATATGCATGCGTGTATGTATGTATGTATGTATGTACATATATATTATATATATACATATGTATATATATATATATAAATAAATGGTTATTATAAGGTTTCCCATGATCCGTTTGAGGAGTTCGCGGCCCTGCACCAAGAGCGCATGAATCTCGAGGAGTGCCTTGGCTGGTCCGTGGCTGAGCCCTCGGGGCTACATTATATGTTTATGGATTCCTGCATTCGTCTTTTTCGTACTAAGAATTCATCAGCAATATCATGATTATCATGTGATCGTCATATGATAAATGGGATGATGTGGTGCTACATTGGGGATGCGATTCTAGGGGATGACGACGTACCCTGATTTTGATTTTTTCTGATGGTGTGATCCCAGGAAACTCCTGGAGCAGAACCAGGAAGTGCAAGAGCGTCAGCAGGACAGGGGTAGTATATTATAGTATATTATGGTATATCAAAGCATTTTTTAGTATATTATAGGATATTATAGTATATTGTAGTATATTATAGTATATTATAGTATATTATAGTATAGTATAGTATAGTATAGTATGCTATAGTATATTATAGACAGGGGGCGGACGGCGGACGGGACTCTGGGAGCTCCGTTGGGTCTTCCGCCAATGAACACAGGTAGAGAACAGAAGCGAAATGGGAGTTTCCGAAGATTAGGGCTACCTTTTTGGGGGTCCTTAAAATACGGATCCTACTATTTAGGGTACTATCTTAGGGTCTCCTACTTTCGGAAACTCCCAAATATTCATCATTATTCATCACAAGCAGTCCTTCCTGGTACAGGGGCTGTCGTGCAAACCTCTGCTTCATGCTTATCATGCTGGCTGTTGGCTCGAAGCAGCGGTGGCTGTATTGCCGCCGAATAGCGCCCACAAGTCAGTGGGTTCTCGCGTGTTCGAAGAAATCCTGTCTGATCATACCCAGGTCCTCACATCTAAGCGTGACATTTCGTTGGCCGCCTTCCCGAGCCATTTACGTGTGAGATTGCAGTGTCATTTTCTGCCTTTGGTCAGCACCATGGGTTGTGCCCTCGCTCGCAAGAAGATGGTCTCGTTTTTTATCACTAGATCCATTTACTCCTCACCGTTCCTTCCCGTGCTAGGTGCCAGCTCTATGCCGGCAGATGCTCATCAGGTGCAAGATCCCATGGCAGGGCAACTCCTATGCACTTCAGAAGCCCTGTTCACAAGCCATCTGTTCATCGATGCTGGCCCCAGACCCTAAACCTTCCTAAACCCCAGGAGCGGCTTTGTAAAAAGCCGAGGCACCGAATCGACTGGTCCACAGCCATCAGCAGTAAGAAGAAGATGGAAGCTTTCTTGCAATCTCTGGTGTGCTGAGGCTGTATATGTTCTCACACAAATACAGATGTGCGTGCATGTTCAGACATAGGGGCTGGGCTGTTTGTGCATGGAAAAAGCTTTTCTACTTTTCGGGATGCTGCTTCAAGACTGCGGAATGTACTGTAAGGCAGGGCCCGTCAAATCGATACCCCTCTGCAATGGACAAACAAAGAAAGTGTCGGAGTTCTTGGTGTAGTGGCCTCCTTCGCCTTGTCACGAGTACATCGGAGCTTGTTCAGATACAGTATCATCGCTCTAGCCAAAAGTACTAGCAAGGCCCGCGCACGTTCTCGAATGCCGATGCCATCCCAAGCCGAAGCCAACAGAGCTGCACACCTTTTCGGAAGTTCGGATTTTAGCTGTATCGTGTCCGGCATCCCGATCCGAAACCGGTGTGCTTGTGCTGCTATCCCACTATATTGAGCAAAGGATTTTGTCCCTGAGGAAGGGCACTGTAAGTGTGGAACTCGGCAGATCCAAGATCGAAAGGAGGACTCGGCATTTGGCAGCGGTCACCTCTGTTTCGACTTTTCTTCTTTGTGCGAAGCGTTACATATGGTATTACAGTGGTTTGTACAAAGGTCTTATATGCATTGAACAGTCGGCCCTCGAATTGATCCAAGTCACGCTGCTTGACTTGTAAGTTTTTGTTGGCTCACGAAGTCTGCCTGTCCTGCAAGCAGCTGCGATGTTCACACATACTTGGGGATTAGGGCCGCAAGCACTCTCGCACTTGCGAGCAAACGACCTGCCCAATGTTCTCTGAGTCGGCGGCTCGGGCGATCGGGTGTGAGTGAAGCCTCCTGGTTATTGTAATGACCATGACGATGATGATGGTGACTGATGATGACAACGATTCACATTTGTTCGCCCTCACTCCACATTATATGTTGGTCGAGCGTTGGTCATCCTCTTCAGCCCTTTCTCTTCCTCCGTCCGTGCTGCTGTTGGCGCTCGATGTCAAAAGCCTCAGACAAGGAGGACATTGCGGACAAATCGGCTACGGGGGAAGAGTCTTTGTTGGTCCAGAAGGCCTTGCAGGGCTGAGAGCAGAGTTCAGGTCAAGCTGGTAAGCACGGTAACTCCATCTCACGACTGCCCCCGGCTCAGGAGCTGGCTGCAAGCTTAGCGCAATTGCCATCTAGGCACTCAAGCAGTAAGTACCAGAAGCAAGCTGGAATGCTACGATCTCGTTTCACTCCGGGACAACCATCAGGGGCCGAGCCTTGGATCAACCGGCCCGAAAGCAGCACTGTGGAGGTCGACACCATGGCGACCACAGCAAGCGGAGAGACGGACTCTTGCAAGGTCGGACCGTGGTTTGCTTGTAGGACCTTGCCACATAGAGTGCAGGCCGATGGGTTGCACGGTCAGGCCCTATGGGATTGATGTGATGCCTTCATTGTCAGCGAGTGCAGTTCAATAGTGGTGTTTAGTTGACACAGCTGCTCGAATTCACGGCTTTGGCGGTATGTCGAAAGTCTGGTGTTCACAGGCTTTGTTAGCCCTGCATGCAAAGCCTTGTGTTGTTCTTATGATCGTCCTCCCATGTTTCTGAGCAAGGAGAGTATCCCCGAGAAGGATCGCCGAATGTCTTGGTACTCGCATTCACGCGCGGAGGATCGGCCAGACTGAGCTGCTGGAGCATTCGGTTTGGTGCTTCTGGGGGGCTCTTTTCCAGCTGACTGCAGTTTGAGAAGTGGCAAGCCTGCAACCCCGTCGCTGACACTGTCTTTTCGATCTTGTTTTCCTCATCGTCAGGACTACCCAGTTGGTCGGATGATTGAACCAAACCGAAAACTTCACGACAAGCATGCACCTTGGCTGCTATGGTCCAGGCGATTGATTGAGCCGTCCTGGTCCCCGTGCCATGATGAGCAACAGGGGTGAGTCCAACCAACGGCCTCGTCGTACGTATTTTTACTAGTATTGTGTTTACTGTAGAATGACAGGCGGTGCTGCAGCCCTCCAACTGCTCCACTGCAGCAGAAGGTCTTCAAGCATGACTTAAGCAAAATCCATGACCGCGATAAAGCTTTCGAAGACGAATTGTCAAGGTTCTGTCTCAGCGCCACGGAACCCTGTCACTTTCGTGATTCTGTGAGTGGACACAGCTAGCCGAGGCACCAGACGTTCTAAGTAGCCGCAAAATGTCGCAAAGAGTTCAGTTGTCAGCACTTCTCACTGATGGTATTTCGGCAGAGGTACGGAGGCTGCGCGCCTTTCTCCATGACGTCGATGCTGCGCCCTTCATGTTCAAGCGAATGGTTCACTGCAAGAGGCTCCACGACTTCGGAGACTCGTATGTTTTGGATGATGAAGTGGCTCAGACGCATTCAGGCCCCTGAAAATCCGCGATTTTGACGAACAAATCGCGTCCCTCCATCTTCCATTAACAACCAGCCGATCCGAAACAGAATTGGGGTGGTGGGAACAATTGGGGTACAGGGGTGCAGGAGCTGTGTAGTAGCAACGCAGCAGCAGCGGCAGCAGGAGTAGTAGCGGTAATAGTGGTCGTTGCTCGTGAGAAGAAGCAGAAGCAGCAGCAGCCGCAGCCTCCGTACCTACTTAACAGTAGCACAGAACAACTGCTCGGGTGTTACGACCCCATGCATGTGGGGAGGGGCTGCAGGCTTGTAGTTGTGGTCATGGACAAAACGGGCCGACTAGTTTACTCCTTTTGCACATCAAATGTGGACATTACAGTCTCCGTGCCCCATTGCACACCCTAGGCCACCAACCTTACAGCCCCATGCATAAACAGGGAGTGCTGGACCGTGCTAGTTCGTGGTCCTGTCACGTGAGGTCTGTCCTCTTGTATAAAGTACCACACACGGTACAAGGAGAGTCATGTAAACTCCTCTGCCACGTCCACCCGTGCTCTCCTGCTCTGTCCTGCACCGGCCACTGCAGGTCGATCAGCACACCGTCTGACTCTCGGCTGCGTTTGGATTCTCCCTGGGCCTCGGCAGTTACCCCACACAGACACACAGACACGCAGACACACAGACACGCCGACACGCAGACACACACACACACAGACACACACACAGACACACACACACACACGCTTGTACACACACACACGCTTTTACACACACTTTTACACACTTACACACATTGGCTTGGCACGAACTGATGCGAAGAAAGACAGACAGGACAAGACGGATAGACTTGGTCGTCGTCGTCGTCCTTGTTTGCGTCGTCGTTTGTCAAATAGTGGGGATACGGGTCCTGCCCCCGGCAAGTTGGGATAAAGGGTCCGGTGCCTGGTGCTAAGTAGTGAGGATAAGGTTTCCGTCCTCGGCACCGAATCGGGGATTGGGTCCAGTCCTCAGGTGCAGGACGCTCAGGCATCTCCCCCTTAGTACAGTCAGACATGCATGAATGCCTGCATCCATCCCTCCATCCAAACTGACACGCGCACACATACACACGCACCTACATGCAGACAAACATAGCTTAGGGTACTTGTCTGCATACCTGCTGGACATACATGACATACAAGACCTACAAGTGCCGCTGCATTACACTCAATATCTACATCTCGGACATAGCGTGTACCACGTACATACCAGACATGCAGTCAATACCAGACATACCAGACATGCCTTGCATGCGACAGACAGAGACAGACAACGACAGACAGACACGCATGCACACATACACCTATGTATGCCTATATGTATGTATGCATGCATGTATGTATGTGTGTATGGGTATATATATTATATGTGTGTGCATGCAACAATCATGATGCGGGGGCATACATGCATACAGGCGTATACCTATAGAGACACTGTAATCGGTGAACCCTGGTCGTCGTCTGTGTGGGCTCCATACATTAAGAGACTAGATGGCGCATGATGGCTGCCCTCAATAAAACTCACTCGATGTAAGGAGCATTCTCTACGTTCCAGCAGTGGACATGGATCTGAGCCTCAGAGCGCCGGCAGCCCGTGGCCGGAGGCCAACCGCCCCCGTTCCTGACAGCTTTCAAGTTTAAAGAGCAGAGGAATGGTAATGATAAACAGTACTAGATCCACTAGATAATACTAGCGATACTCGCGACAGTTGGTAGTCATGTTACTATGCATATTGAGCTCGTTTGGGCCTGCGTCACAACCATACACAACGCTATGTCTCTTAGGATTCGCCGGCGACGATGCAACCAATGGACCAAGTGCAATGTAAATTTTGTCAGTACCGTCGACATGACGACTGAAAGAACCGACGATCAAACGGAGCACTCGCCAGAACACCCACCGACGCCAAGCAAAATACCAGTTTGAAAAAGTCCTGCCGGCTGCACATAACGGCAGTGATGTCACAGTAGCAAGCCACGTAAATGTCTCTGATGTCATCCTGTCGATTCGGGGGCACAGGGCTTGGACACAGCCGGCTGGCACACTTGGACTCTGTTCCATGGGTCGGTGTCTGTGAGATCCTGGCAAGTTGCTTAGGTGTGCCTTCGCTCATGTGCTAGTCTGCTAGTGCACAGTGGCCGCATGCGCTCGACAACCCACAATCCCAGACCCGAACCCCACCCTAGACCCGAAGTCAAAAAGACCTCACTCAGTACAACCGGATCCCTCCTGTGCAACTTTGCAACCCCTTCTATCAGACTTGCGTTGCATGTCCGCCATCACAGACTCCGATCTTGGACCAGGATGATACATCTGAAGGAACCTTTGGCAGACCGAAGGGATGTCAAGGCACTGAGGCATTTCTGGGAGCCTCGGCATCATTGTGCTTTTCAGCTGCACAATACCGCGAAGTACATACTGATGATGGTCATCTTCCTGTTGGTCATAGCATGATGGTGATAAAGTTCGGCACTGCCTCGAGGCTCTTGTGTGATGCCTAGACGTGAGAAGCCTGCCCGATGCTGCATTGCACGGGCAAGCTCAGCACGGACCTGGGCAATCGGCGTGCACCATTCCCGAAGTTCGACGTAACCCATTCGTGGAGTTGGTCTTTGGAGTCAGGATTGAAAATGCCTTGGGCTGAGCAGGGACGGTGACGTGAGATTCTGAGTTTCGTCATAGGGGTCTGGGTAACCAGCACTGGTTGGTTTGTACGCGGGCTTGTTGCATAGGGCTGGGGAAGCCGGAACTCCGAGGACAGTTGCTGCATGCCTTTTCAGCCTTTTCAGGGATGCATGGGGTCGCATGCTTTGGCGCTCCCAACAGCCGCGGCCCTTGCATCGGCACCGGTGCATTTTAATCCGATGTGGCCTGTGTTCAACAAACAAGAGTGGCCCATAGATTGCCGGATAGAACCTTTCTGTTTAGCCGCGAGAATAGTTGTGCAATCCTTGCGGAGGCACCAGGCCAAGCATCTAGCCAGAGTGGACCTTCACAGTGAGAATAGTTTAGAGATCTCAACACTTCGTGATGGTAGCCCCTTACAGTCCGTATATACTTCGTACCTAAAAAAGCCCCCAAACCATTTCTTATTCCAGGACAGTCGTTCTCTAATTAGCAAATAGACGGTGCACATCAAGAGAATGCAGCTACGGAATCACCTAGAATCCAATAACAGCAGCAGAGGCGAAACTACTGATGATTGCCGTTGTCGCTTTTGTTGTGGTCGTTTTGGCTGTTGTCTTTGGTGTCGTTGTCGCGTTCGTTTTCGTTGTTTTGTTCGTTGTTGCTGCTAGTGCTTGTTGCTGATGCTGATGTCTCCGTTGTTCTTGCCGTTAGTCTTGTTCGTCTTATTGATTGGCCATTGCACATTTTGTTGCTATTCGCTATTGCAACAGTTGTCGCTGCTCTTGCGATGGTGTTGTAGATAGCCTGTGTTCCGATGGGAGTTGCGCGACGTTTTGGTAGTCATCTAAGAGTCTGGCAGGTATCTAGAGCAGCTCGGGGATCGCGACGGAAAGATAGTGTGCTTCTGCGCTATCTGCTCGTGGCAAGCAATGACCCTATAGCAGGCCCTAGCAATGTGCATGGAAAGTGTCGTCGCTGTTGTGTTGATATGGCTATGGGTGAGCATCGAGGCGGAAGGAGAGGGACGCAGGAGGGCGTCGGTGTTGATGACCGGAGGAAAAACGATGTGGGCATGAGCTGCTACACTTGTTAATTTGCCCGCGCATTGGCATCATGACATTGCAGTTTGCTTCGATGGCTGGTCCTCAGTGAGGTGCGCACGACTGTATGAAAGCGTGCTGAAGTGTTTAGTATTTAGTTCGTTTGCTGTCCGAAGGATCGAGCATGAGTCAGGCAGGGATTGAAGACTGCAAGACTTTGGAGTGACGTAATTGATCCGGAGCTTTAGCTTGCATTCATTGCCTGAACTGTCAGTCGTTCTTTCGTGTTCGGTCCCAGGTATGGACCCAAGACAGCTTTAGGCAGCTGGAGTGCTGCACATGCACAAGCCATGCCGAGGGACCGTTTGATGTTGCCGGTTTGGCGTTTCAAAGCCCGCATGTTCAGGTAACATTGAGGTTTGCTCCCCTGATTAAACGGCATGGATTGGCAGTGGAGGCCATTTCTGCTGTGTGACTTTTGCATCTGTGCGTCTGCTCGGGCAGCCTGGCCTCGGGGCTAGAGGGTTTGGGATGGTTTCGGTCCATTGCATCTTCATCTTTTCATCTTGGCAACCCTATGCCGCCAACAAGCAGCTGCCGCTGCTACATCCGTTTCTATTGTGTGTATGCAGCATGTGGACGAGACTTGTACATTCGGTGCATGAGCGTGCTTCTTCGCTCACCCATACTCTTCTTGCAATCTGTCAAAATCTAACTAAGTACATCTGCTAGATTCAAGATGTGACGAAAGTGATATGCAAAGTCATCTTGGGCCGCTGCAGCCTGAGCCACGGTTTTCGCCAGATGCTTGCGCAGTAACCTGCCTGAAAGTTGGGGCCCGGTGGTTTCAGGGTTGGCACGACTATAGTCCCACGACGAAGTTCCTTAAGAGCAAATCCTTAAACCCCTCGTGAAAATCAGGCATCCGTGACTCGCCTGCGAATCCAAGGAGAGTGTCTGTGAAATACTCTTCTACTTTGACCGGCTAAAAAACAAAGAACATAAGCAGCTGTTCGCGTGGGGTGATTTCAACCGTGCTTGTCAAGGATCATTGGGGAGTGGGAGAGCATCTGGGCTTCCGGTTACTTAGTTTCTCGGTGGAAGACTTCGTGTTCTGGATGTTGGACAAGCCTGATGGTAGCGTGCATACTCTGCCGCCAGGTCCTGTAGTTTCGGGAATCTTAATATCATCAACATTTTTGCGATGATTGACAGTGGGCCTATCCACCATGCAAGGCAAGAAGCTGCGCTGTCTAAAGGTATCGCAATAGGGGTCAATCCAGTTTGAAAGCACGAGGTGTCATTGATACGAAATTCCTAGATATGACCAGAGGCTGCACTGCCGTTGCTTGCGCTGGTCGAGATAAGTGCAGCCGTTTCGTAACATGACACCTGGCGACTTCGAGCTTGCGATTGCCAGTAGGAGAGCTTTGAGCAGGCATGCTCCTTTCGTTAAACGTACAGGCTGCTGGGTATCTGCTCTGCCTAGGGAAATTCGAAGAGTTAGAGCCCGGAAGTCGCACGCGGATCTTGCTAAAGCCTATGGACGAAGGGCATGCCTGCCTGGCCATTTCTGTGCACGACATCCGCCGAGGCTGCTGACGGTAAACAGCCTGCGTGTTGACTGCCTCAACCAAAAACGCCACTCCCATACCCAAAGAGCACTTCTAGATTCTACTGCTGATTCTACTGGTAGAGTTTCAGTGGTTGTTTTGCTTTTTCAGGCTGTCTCAAGCAGAGCTGATGACTGGAGGGCCTCCAGTGGTCTTTGCTATGTCGGACTCGGGCTGTGGCACTCTGCCTGGGATCTTCGGGTTGGTCCTGTCATTACCCAATTCCGGACAGAGTCGACAGAGGAGCAGGACTAGGAGTGTCAGCAATAAGGGATCCCTCATGTAGATCCCTCCCTAACTAGCCGGGATCGGTAGTCGGAAAACCGAACAAGAAAAAGACACGCGACAAATTGGAGGAGCTGCTGAGTAGGAACGGTATCGCGCTCCTTGCGCCGGCAGACCCCCGTCTGAGGCCGCCTGACTTGCAGGAGCATGGGATGAGGCGAGTCATGGTGAAGAAGCCAGTATCTGCTAGACCTTTCAGGTATGTCATGTATAGATCGATGCAAAAGCATCTTCTTGCTTGTTCACTCCGTTTTTTGAGTGCAGCTTGTGTTCAACACGCCATAGCCCTGACTCCTTCTCTGGAACCCTGCGCTTTGAATGATGTGACCGGTCGGTGCAAAGGTGAAGTGAATGCAGTGCCGATGCTCACTGCAGTCTCACGACCCTCGTATGATCATTGCCGTCAAAATACGAAAAGCGGTAGCAGTTAGAGAAGTCAACACTACATCCGGGCACCGACTTGCGAAGCAGTACATCCTTAAGCTGTCGTCTCCACATCAACCCGCTGGCATCGATTCTTCAGAAGCTGAAAACACGGCCAGTGTTGCCGATGACTGCTGGCTGGATCTACTGGCATTGTAGCAAGTGTCTCTGACAGTTGATAGACAAAACCGCAGCAGGAGAAGCAGTAGTAGTCGTAGTAGTAGTAGTCGTCGTCGGGGTCGTGGTGATAGTCGTCGTTGCCGCACAAGTGGTAATAGTCGTAGCAGCGTAGTAACGTAGTAGTGGTGGTGGTGCTGGTGGTAGCAGCAGCAGCAGCAACAGCAGTAGCAGTACCAGCCACTTCAGTAAGAGTCGTGGTGTAGTCGTCGTTGTCGTATTAGTCGTAGTAGTGGCAGTGATACTGGCAATGCAGTAGCAACAGCAGCAGTCGCAGTAACAGTGGTAGTGGTAGCAGTGGCAGCGGCAGCAGCATTAGGAGAGTGGTAGTGGTAGTGCTGGTGGAGGTAATGGCAGTAGTAGTCGCAGCAGAAGTCGCAGTAGTAGTAGTAGTAGTAGCAGTAGTAGTAGTAGTAGCAGTAGTAGCGGCAGTAGTAGTAGTAGTAGCAGTAGCAGTAGCAGTAGCAGTAGTAGTAGTAGTAGTAGTAGTAGTAGTGGTAGGAACAAGTAGTATAGTAGTCGTCGATAGTAGAAGTAGCAGCAGCAGAGCAGCGCGTCTGCAGTTGTTGAGGTGAAAAGTAGAACTGGAGAAAGTTGTTTTAGAACTGAGGGACTGGCTGTGTCTTGCCAGGATCTCCACCGACGCAACTCGGAACTCTCACAGCTGCGGCGCCGCAGCGATGCATCGATGAGGCAGTCCTCCTGCGTCCACGCACCTGTTGCTGTTGCTGTTGCCGTTCCCGTTGCCGTTGGTGTTGCTGCTGTAGGTTTGCTGTTACTGTTGCTCTGGCTGCGGCGGTGGCCGTGGCCGTGGCCTTGGCCGTGGCCGTGGCTGTTATTTGCCTGAAACATTCCAGGTATACGTTCTGATATGTCGCGCTATGTCACGCTCTGCAATGTTTAGTTGGTGAATCGGCTGAACGGATGTGCGTAGGTTCGTGCTGTGCGAGTCTCGCACCACTACAGTACCATTCGTGTTGGTCCGTCAAATTGTGTTTCACCTTTGTCGGCGTCGTTCGAGGCAAGTGGCTGTGGTCCACCAAGAAGAGATTCTCAAGATGCGAGACGAGCTGAAGGCAACTGCTTTCACCAGTATCTTCTTGTTGGCATAGCTGTGACCAGAAACAAGTGATGAAAATTCTCGCTATCAATAGCAGCAGCTACAACATTGCACGCCGGTGTTGTCGCTGTCATCGCTGTGGCAGTGCCAGTACAGCCGATGCAGCAACAGTAGTACCAGTGGTGGTGATAATGGTAGTGATGGTGGTGGTGGTGGTGGTAGTCGTAGTAGGACTGGTAGTAGCAGTAGCAGTAGCATTTGCAGTAGAAGTAGTAGTAGTAGTAGTAGCAGTAGTAGTAGTAGTGGCAGCAGCAGCAGCAGGAGTAGTAATAGTAGTAGAGGTAGTAGTAGTGGTTGTTGTTGTAGTTGTAGTTGTAGTTGTAGTTGTAGTAGTAGTCATCTTCGTCGTAGCAGTAGTAGTTGTTGTTGTCGTAGTCCATTTATCATTTTTAGCATTTTTGACGGTAGGAGTTGGAGAGGGAGTAGGAGGAGCGGGAGTTGCAGCAAGAGCAGGCGTCGTCGCAAGCACGCAGCATCTTCACAATGTGACTGTTTTGCATGCTGGCCCACACGTCATCGCTTCATGCGGGGGTTTTCTGCACATCGTCGAGGTCCGGCGCTTCACTCGGTCGAACTCCAGATTCAAAAGCAGAACCCTAGCAGTTGATATGTGATAGTTGAGCTCTTGTATTACTCAAAACATTCGGTGCGGAGGTGATGGTGATACGATGACAGTGATGATGTTCATCAGCGATACTGTTGTTTCCACGTCTTCTTTTGTCGAAGTCGCCAAAGTCAGACACAGGACGTAGTCTTTCATGCTCCCAGATCCAAGCAACTGAACTGATCTGCTTCTCATGTTAGTGACAGCATTTTGCGGACCCACAGCTCTTTGGAAGAGCCCGGGGCAGCCTTGGGTGTGCAAATCATGCAGGCGAAGGAAGGAAACCTGGAAGAGGCATCTGCTGGTGGAAGCTTTCCTCGGTTCTGCAGTTGTGCAGAGCATAACATCCCCTTCAGCATAATGCAGTTGTTTTCTTGCCTCAACGCTGGTTGTGTCTCCAAATACGTGCTACTTTTTCGCTGACATGCTACATGTATGTGTGTTCATGCTTATAATGTTGAAACTAATGTGTATGCGTGCAGCATAAAGACAGGACATACATACACACCTCCATACATGCATGGATATGTTTGTTATGTTGCTCGCTGTTGTTTCTCTTCTAGCCTGGAATTGTCTTATCTTCTGTGTCCATGCATTTGCACACACTGCCAGATCCTGTCGTGCGCTTTATTTAACGCTTCCTCATGTATACTTTCAGACACTGTTTATGTTGAAACCATTATGGGACCACTGTTCTTATAATGTCTTCCTAGGTACACAATGTCGTCATGTATGGGTACATGCCGCTACATGGTGATTTACAGGGCTACGGATGTTTATGCATCTTCAAACAGTATAGGCTGCCACAAACTACACACCATGATGTAGCTACACATTTGCGAAGCTTTCACCAGATAATCAGGGAGGGCGACAGATACGTGTCCAGGACATGCATTAGTTTTCAAACTGTTGTTGCTGGTGAGAGGTGCAGTGCTGGATTGTGTTGTCCGTGTTTCGAAGGTTGTGTTCGGTTCTGTTTCTACTGTGCCAGAGCTCATCAAAGCACACTTCCTGTGGCTTTCATGGTGGACGATGATCCGAAGTTCAAGCGGATCTTGACTGTATGCACTAGAACATAAACACATGAATAGACAACGCTGTCAAACAGGTTCGATCCCGGAGAAAATCGACGACCGCAGATGCGAAGGGTGCCGTCTTGGATGGCAGGCCCAACAGCTTACGTTCAGAACCTGCATTTACGATTTGTACGATGATGGCGGTGGTGATGATGATGACCGTTGTCACCACCATGGATATCACCCTCACCATGTTGATTTCAACATGCTCACACCTGAGAGGCGACGCATCTCAGTCCTTGAGCAGCAGGTCGAGCAGCAGGTTCGTTTCCGAGCATGTGCAGGATCCAACAGAACGTATAACCAGGATCATTGGCTGGGTGCACTTGCCGCGTGTGGTGGCAACTGCCATCGTATCTTTTCCTACTGCGTTGTTTTGCTACCAGTGCTGCTGTCATTCTTCATATGTTTGCAGGCAAGCATCATGGGATTCAAGGATGATTCGGGAACGTTCGTTTTCAAGCCTAGATGCGCCGTGCAGCGTTGCGGGTATTAGCGATCATGTAGCTGACCCAGAGTTTGGAGGGACGGAATAGCCTTGGCTTCCATGTTCTCCCGTCCGCCGAGAATCCTCCCACGCGACAAGCCGAGCTCGAATGCCAAACCATCACAGCGAAAGCGAGTCCTGAACTAACCGGACCCCCCCCCACCCGTCCACAGGACAACACGTCGAAAGGACGGAAATCTTTCCTCCCTCTATGCCTCTATGCCCGAAGAGTTTCAATCGAGCGACCCTTGAGAGGCCCGGCACAACGTGGAGGAGCTGCGGCGGGAAATCGCTGCAGAGGCCAGCACACATTACGTCACGGTCGTGGTCTCGACGTGTTCGCCGCACTCGATATGCTTTGTGTCTTCTTCCGACGACAGTAATAGCAACGCTTGCGGTGATGAGGTTGCAGATGATCTTGCTGATGGTGGTAATGATGGACGATGGTGTTGAGATCGGTATGGGGACCAAAATGATGACGGCAAAGAGCAGCACGAGCCTTAGTGAGATTGTGGTGTTCGTAGAGCGAGCACGGTGCCAAGCGCGACAAACCCCGAACACCAAGACTTCATTGCAGGAGCAGTAGTGATGAAGAAGGGCTACAATGCTCCTCAGCAACAGCATGAGCTTGGTAGTTGAGAAGCGTGTGACTCTGTTGAAGGTCACGATGAGTAGTCATGGTGAGATAGTGGTTGTGATGGCTTGTACAAATCGTGCATATGGCTGTGATGGTGCCAATGGTGGTAGTGATGAGGTGCCACCCGACTTCTCGGCCTCTGGGGCAGATCATGTGGCGTATCAACACTGCCAATTACTGCCTTCTGCCTAATGATCGTCGACAGCATCATTTCATCCTCACGAAATTCACGTTTTGCATTGTGGCCTCTGGTGGCGACGATGATTGCGTCTAGAGTCTTTGGCACTTGAGCAGCAGGAGAGCCGATGACCACATCACTGCCAGTTTGAGCCATTGTCTGCAAGATTTCGCGATACCTCCTTTTGCTTGCAGGAGAAGGCCCTGGCAGAGGAGCACAAGACGATTCTGGCGGAGGCCACATGAGCAAAGCTTCTGCGAGACATGCAACGACAACAGCTGTCCCCGGGTCTGGGTCGCAGCATCATTGCGATAGCCTTTATCTCTCAACTTCGAAGTGTGATCAGCACCGAGACCCGATGACTGATGGATACGAGAGACATAACAATCGCAGCTGCGGAAGGTGCCGGTACTTTTGCTCGCAGTCGGGCTGCCCAAAAGCCCGACGGCTTAGATTGACTCCACAACCTCAACGGCAAGAGCCCCAAGATGTACTGCCCAATCTGGAAGGCATCACGACGCGCCAAAGAGGACGATGCGCTGAACGCCCAGGACATGCAAGTCGCAGCATTGCTTCCGATGTTGCTGTTGCTTCTACGCTTGGTTGGGGTTGCCACTATTATTATTATTATTACTGCTGCTGCTTGCTGGTGGTGCTGGTACTGGTGCTGGTGCTGGTGCCGTTATCATCGTTGTCGTTGTTATCGTTGTTGTTGCTGCTGCCGGTCGTCGTCCTCCTCGTCGTCCTTCTGTTTTCGCTTTTCTCTCTAGTGCCTCGTGTTGCAATCCTGATAACAGTTGTGTTGTACTCTCGTCATGCTTCTGTTTCTGTTGGTATTCTCGCTGCCTTCGTGATCAGCGTGGCTCCCATTGAATCTCGTAGACCAGGAGCGGGCGTGGCTGAAGAAGGAGACGGCCTCATTCCGAGCAAGGACGGCCGGAGCTGAAGTCGCGGCAGCGACTGTGACCCTCCCGGGTGGTGCAGCGGAGGCCGGATGAGGTTCCCGCAGCTGCTCTTAATAATTAGAATAGGATTTTGGGGCTCATATACGAAAATGAATTATAATAAGGAACCCCCAAATTTGTCTGCTTCAGTTGCGCTGGTCTTGCTGTGATTCTTCGGCATTGCCCTCGTGCTCGACTCGTTGCAGGGTGGATGTCCAGGATTCCAGGAAACAGACTCTGCGGCAAGTACTGGCACCTCTAGAAGACTCCAGGGCACCTAAACGGCAGAAGCTTTTCGGGGTGGAGGTTCCAGACGCTTTGGGCAGAGTTTCCCTTCGACGATGAGGGTATGATGAGGATGAGCTGATGATGATGATAATGATGATGATCGTGATGATAGGAGTTGTGGTGGCGAGGGTAGTGATGGTGATGGTGTTGCTTATGATGGTCGTGACGGTCATCACCAGAACGAAGCATTTTCGAACGAGGCGACCGCTGCTGCAGCGGCCGCTGCCGAAGAGGCAGCCACGAAAGAAGGAAGCTTGGCATGGATTTTTGCCTTGTATAACCCGACAGTCTTTCCACGTCCCGTGTAAACTCCATTTTCCCTAGGCCCCAGCTAGGTAGTTAATGACAGCGAGAGCAACGGCTCGATCGTTCTCATGCAGCACTGAGCATGTCATCTCCGGTTGTGCGCGTCATCGCCACGGCTTTTTGGCGTAGTAACGCCACATCCCAGATTGCAAGTCCTTTTTCCTCCGGGCCCCACCCTAAAAAGGAGCCCCAGCAGTTCGAGGTCTCAGCCCGCGCTCGGCCGCGGACTGCGGGGTTGATGCAGGATCTGCGGCGGCCGAGGCTCCGCCAGCGGGGGGGTGGGGGTTTGGTCTGCGGCTTTGCGGGAGCGGGGGGGGCTCCTGTTCGCATGACTTTCTTACATTTTGGTACCTGACAACAGGTCAGACCGCAGCCCGAAAGCTTGAACGTCCTTCAGGGGTTTACTAAGGGTCGTAGACTGTAATAGAACTTGCTACAGGCATAATCGCATTGCCGGGCTCATCGAAGACATGATAGAAGCGATTGCTGGATGCCAGTCTGCTGGTACTGCCGTAATGTCCCAAAGGCAGGGTGAACAGTTGTCGGGTCGTGGTCACGGTCCGTTCGAACAGGAGCAACAACAGGGGTGTTATCACTAGTGGCAGGGGTAGGTAGAGTAGCAACAGCAGTTGCTCAGAATACGCACATTGTTGGGTTTTTCCTTCGGAGGGTGTTGGCAGTGCAGTGTTGGTTGTGGTGATGGTGCTGTGGCTGTCGCTTCCTTGTCATGTACAAGTGGTCGCAGCAAATATGGGTTTGGTCTTTTTGTTTGGTGGGTTGGTTGATTGATTGTTTGTTGCTTCCTCGTTGACCGCTCCATGCTCTTTCCTGGTTGCGGCAAACGGTTGCTACCGGTGGGGACAGTTTGAGGCGCAGCGGGTGTAGAAAGAGGCGGAAGGAGCACAGGAAGGACGAGGAGCCTCAGCAGTAGCCGGGTTGCAGTGGTAATGGCTGATAGCTCCAGCAGAAACACAGACAACGGCAATTCAGCCGTAGCCTTCATGTCGGCACTATGTACTAAATGTATATATTAGGTCCAGCTGTTACAGCTGCAGTTCACTATTCTTCACTATGCTTGTTTTGGCTGCCTTTTCCAGTGGATCTGAGGACTTGGCCCTGGTGCAGGGCCTCGGCACCGAAGGAGCCGCTGCATCAGCCGAGGAGGCGGTCATTGCGGTGCGCGCAGCCCAGGCTGGGTTGGAGATGGATGCGTGGATGTCGCTCCCAAAACTCCCGGGTGGCGATGCAAGAGTTTGTGTTCCAGGGCGAGCGGCAGGAACTGGAGGAAAGCATGCCTGCCACGTGTCTGTATGGTTGACAGCAGTTTGGCCATCAAGCCTTCTTCCTGTTTCCCGCGCAAGCGATCCATGCAGACACCTCAACCTCTCATCAAGGCCATGACCGTGCCTGGAAGCTTGCTGCCGTAAACTAAGTCTAAGTATCACAAGGACTCAGCGCATTTAGGGTTTGAGCTCGTGCTTCAAGCAAAGCCGGCAGGCCGAGAGCTCTGCAACTGAGCGGCGTGCTCGCGTGGAGCAGCGGCTGCGGCGACACAAGGAGGCCGACAAATGGTCCTTCTTGTCTGCAATGTAATGTAGCGCTTAGTCGCGGATTCTTGCAGTCTGGTTTCATTCCCGCCATTGTCGATATCGATGATGGTGAAGATGATGGTGGCCATGATGATGATGATGAAGAAGATGATGATGATGTTGGCGACGATGATGATGATGACTACTTACCGATCAAGAATTTGCGCATGGCTATGCTGACATTGTATGTCTTGCGATGTGGTGATGTCTCCACGAACCTTCAGGGATGATCATGCATCAATCATCATCGATCCAAAATGCTCCGGAATGTGCTTGCTTTGTTCATATACATACAGGCACGTGCACGTACTTGCGTGCTGTGAATCTAGATAATGTCGATACTCTTACTGTGCAGCGTCGAGCGGAGAGTCGTGCCCAGCCCGTGACTTGAGGTTCTTGAGGTTCATGCGTCCCTACTCCCCACCTCATCTGAACCTGGCCTGCGGGCCTGCAGGCCGCAGATCTGAAGCATCAGCTGAAGGAGGCCCTGGCCAACAAAGAAAGGCGTGTCTTGGTTTCCTTTCACATGTTGGCTTCGTGAGCTTACGGCTTGCAGAAGTGATGATGCCCAGTGGGCAGGGGATTGCACGCATGGTCGGTGCCAGCCTGCTACGCTGTTTTGAGTAGTCCTCCATCCCATCCACCCTGCAATCGTGGAGAGGACAGCATAGGATTTGGCCCCGCCGACACCGCGGTGGTCCCATCCCGAAAACAGTCTTCAGCAGTATTTGGACTTGGCTGCCCCCAAATTGGAAACCTGAATTGAACCTGAAGCCTGAATGATCAACTTCACTAGGCTAACCCTCGAGAAGATCGGCCTGGAAGTAGAGCTCGAGTCGCAGCAAAAGCGCTGCGAGCAGGACCTGTCCTGTGAGAGACTACTGAGTGACTACTCTATGACTGTATGTCTCTGAGAGCAAGACGTTGAGGTCGATGTCGTTGTCTTCGTCGTCGTCGTGGTGGTGGTCGTGGTCGTGGTGGTTATTGTTGTGGTTGCTGTTGCTCTTGTGGTTGTTGTTCTTGCTTTTGTTCTCGTTATTGTTCTAGATGAAAGCTCCGAGCCTTCAGGAGCGCCTGGAGCTCCAGTGCCGTGGGATGTCGCAGCCCGATGAGATCGATCTCAGCTGTCCGAACCTCGGATCAGAGAGCCGCACTTAGGCTGCGGTCCATGCTCCATAATGTAGGAACCTGATCAAGAAACCCTGGGCCTATAACCCCAAAATAGTAGGATTCACATAAGGAACCCTAATAAAGGCCCAAGGTTTCTTAATCAGGTTCCTACACTACTCGCATCTTTCTGCCAGGTCTGCGTGCCGAGCTCGCGGCGAGGAAGGAGCTCGCGGAGGGCGCGCTCGCAGAGAGCCCCTCGGAGCTGACGTAAGGAGGGGACGGGGCCAGAGGCCAGGGCCTTCTGAGCTTGGGGGAATTCTGGAACCGCGTATAACAGACTTCAAAGCTCAGGGTTCGGTGGAAGTCCACCATCACATTCCCTAGAACTTTGGATCCTTGAAGCAGGCCATTATTGTCATGAGTATCATGATTCTAATATTTGGTTCTCTATTTCTTCTTTTGTGTGGATCTTTTAGTCTTGTTACCAGTACCATTATTGTTACTGTTACCACCACGACTACGACTATTACTCCTCCTGCTCCTGCTACTGCTGCTGCTGCTACTCCTCTCCTACTCCGACTCTTACTCCTGCTCCTACTCCTCCTCCTCCTGTACCTCTGCTCCTACTACTCCTCCTGCTTTTCCTGCTCTTGCTCCTGCTCCTACTACTGCTGCTGCTGTTGCTGCTGCAACTAACTACTCCTCCTCCTCCTCCTCCCTGCGGCTGCTAGATTGAGGCTGCGGTCGTAGCAAGCTCTCTTGAGACGAGAGGCCACGACGAGCTTGTGGCCTTGCTTCCGGGAAGAAGGAGACTTGTTGGAAGATGCCTGAAAACTCCCAAGGCCGGCGCAAGATCGCCGAGGCCGAGGCGTCTTTGAGCGCCGCCTCGGAGGTGGGGTTTTGGTTTTTTTTGGCCGAGATTCCTATCCTCATCCCTGCAGCCCAAAGCCCCGGCTCACAGATTATTCAGAGATTAAACCTCCGCATCACGTCTGTCTTTAGCAGCAGCGGCAGTGGAGCCGTCTTCGTCGTAGGAAGCAGTCGCAGTAGATGTGCCTGGAGCCGCAAAGGCTGCTGCCGAGCACCGTGCTGCAGCTGCTGACCGCAGGAAGGCCAACCCCTTTCCAGGGTCCGAACAGGTGCAGGATTCATCCTCTGCTGTTCTTTATTTTTGCTATCCCACACCGTAAACCCGGAACCCTAAATCAGATCCTAAAGCAGATCCTACCAGATCCTGAGTTCCCCCGGCGCGGAGGCCTTCGAACTCCTGGGCCGCCCTTCCGAGGCTCTCGAGGAGCCCAAAGTAGGTTCCAGGAGTCCTGGTACCACTGGTACCGGGAGTTGAAACTCAGAGAAACCAGCTGAGTTGAAGCAGATGAGTAGTTCATCGGGTTGAGGAAAGAACTGCAACAATCCACAATCATCAGTATCACAGCACATCGGGCGGTCTGCTTCGGGCCAGAGACAAAGGTTTACCTCTTGGCTTTCGACGCAGGCGTCTGTTCCTCTGGCAACCATAGGTAGGTGTACAGGCAAAAGCCAACTAAGCGGCAGGTTTCTGAGCCCATGAGCGTCCTGGAAGAAGCTCGCGCAGCAAGGCCCTGCTGCACGGTTTGTGCTGCTGGATTGCAGGTCTGAGTGGAGATTACGTGCGTGCATTTCTTCGATGGTAGAGCAGTCTTCACAAGCAGGCTAGTGGCTGCCGAGAGCCTTGAAGCCGTCCGTGAAGAGGCCCGGGCCAACATGTTTTCGCATGTTCCGTTCTGGTGATCTGGTGACGATGCGTCTGGCTGAAGGAATACAATACGGCTCTGATTATGTTTGGTGTTGTCTGCCACTACGCTTGCAAGCGTTCGGACTCTGTGGGTTCCTGCAGCCCTGCGAGCTCAAGCTCATCGCCCTAAGTTGTGGAATTCTGTTCCCAACCGAGGTCGAGCGCAAAGCCCAGCAGCTTGGTGGCCGGCTTCCGGAAGTCTTGGACAAACCCAATTTCGCAGTTCTTCTCTTGAGCGGAGCATAGTTACGACTGCCAGACCAAATACACTTTGGGTACTCTAGCTGATCGGAGCACATGTGACCATAGAAGCCTCATTCATTTGACGGGCTTGGCACCGAACGCTCAACGGCCACGCGGCTTTTCCCTAAAATCGGAGAATTTTCCAAGTGCGGCACCGAAGCTTTCCCCCGAGCTTTAAAGTTTGCTTTCGAATGGGACTTTCAGAAAAGAGGGACCCCCTATAGATACCTGAATGGCTGGCCCCTTGTATGACAGGGAAAATGCGCAAATATTCGTAATTCATTGGCATTTCCAAGTCACGAGACTTGACCCTTAAGGAACCCTTTCTACAGAAACCATCAAAGCCTTAAACCTTCACACTTCTAGAACCCTTAGGAAAGCCCGTGTAACAACCATAGCCCTAGCAAGCCCTTCTACACATTTCCAAAGAGCAAAGGTACGAGGAGGACCTGGCTGCACCCACCTCCATCGGACCCTCCGTTGTGGCGGACAGCGAGGTTTCAGAGGCCAGGCTTGCGCTGAAGCGTGTGCATAAATTGCTTCTTTGGCTAAGGAGTTTTCTGGAGAGCTGCAGCTGCCTCCAAAGCTGCACTTCTTTGCTACTTCAAAAGTGCAAACTCGCTGTTCGGCTGGCGAAGCGTCGTCGCAGGACATCCTCCGCTTCGACTTCGCCTTGGATGGAGAGGCGCTGAAACAAAGCCGCGTTTCAGGCATAAAGGCTTGAGCCCTGGGTCCCACGTGGCTCCAGGCTCTGCTGAGGGTAGGTGCATAGGCTGTGAGGAGCATGACGGGTGTGACGCATGCCGAGAGCTCTGAAGTCGGACTTCACCGCCCAAGACATCAACTCAGCCTCAGCACACCCAAGCCTGCAGAAGCTTCTTGGCAGCCGCAGGTTCTGCAGCCGAAGGTCATTTTCCCACCTGAGGCGGCTCAGTTTTCGCGACTTGCAGTTCTGGGCTGGAGAATCGCATGTATGAGTGTATGATGGAGAGTTGTTTGGCCAAAAAGGGCCCAGAGAAACCATCGCTCCTATGTCAATGGCTCTTGGAAGCGTCGCGGATGCACTTTGTTTGAACGTCGCGGGAAGTTTAGGGCTTTGAGTTCGGAATTTATGGTTCAGTGCCTGGAGGGTTCTCTTGTGCAGACCATAGGAGAGCCAGTCTATGCATTGAGAAGCACTACTGACACCGTTATTGCTAGTTGGCTTCTCTATTTGATTGACTCTTTTTGCAGCTCGGCCGCTTATATAAGAGCCACAACATCTGCGAAGATAATCATCGCATGCTCCACAGGCTCTGCCCTAAACCCCACTGTAAATACAACTTGGCCTTCTAAAGCTACTTCACCACCAAATCGAGGCTTCAAAACAAGGTGTATTTATGCACATACATATCCCTGTATATGACCACAATGCTACGCACAGTATACATAACGCAACATATGTACACACATCTGTGTATGTATGTATGTATGTATGTATGCATATGTTAGTGCCGTTTGCATGTCGTGGGATCCCAGCGCAGGCGGCCGGGACTTCGGGCCGCCTCCTGGAACTCCTCGAGGAAGCCGAGGTGGAGGGTGGGAGGGTGGGTCAGCTTGGGGCTTGCAGTAATCTCGCTTAGGGCTTGTGGGCTTTAGGGTTCGCCTTCTGTTGGGTCTAGGGCCTAGGGTTTAGGTCTCAGAGTCTCTTGGCTTGGCATCTTTCCAGAGGTCGTTTGTTTTTGTTCAGGGGGGAAGGCGGGAGGGCAGGAGGGTTTGCACTGCCAGGTGGTTTCGGGTTGAGTTTAGCTTTCCTCACTGTTGACGTTTTGCGGTGGGCTTCTTGGGTTGCTGTTGATACGAAGGACACAGGATTGCTCTTCGGGGCTGGTTTAGGGTTGGCTTTGAGGGGGTGCGGGATGTAATTCGTGCTTAGGGTTTCGTGGGCAACCTGGCGGGCAGATCAACAGCCGAGAAGTTTGCTTCTCTCACACAGAAGAGAGTGAACAGATCCTGGTACAGGACAAGAATGAAGGACATTAGATAAGATTGCTGTTTAACGGATCTTGAGGCTGTGCCTGATCCCCAAAAGGCTCAAAACCCTTAAAGAGCCACACAAGCAGTAGCTCAGGTACACGGTTTCGATGTGGCCTTTTGCTGTAGTGCAGCTCCCGATGTTCTTTGGTAGTAGCTGCTGACTTGCCGTGGCCTTTGGGCAGGAGCTCGAAACTCGAAACTTGCTGCTGACTCAAGAGAACCTCGGCAGCCGAGCAACGCTCCTTCCGTTTGCTCTCGTTCCGCAGTGCTGCTATGGTTTCGGCTTCGGGTTGAGGAGCAAGAAGGTGTCCACATTAAGGCTTGATGCTTTCAAGGCCTTCAACACAGCTTTTTCGCCCAAGGAAGCGGGAGCTGAGCATCCGCCTCTCTGCGGCGCAGTTCGCTCTCCGGCGCTGCGAGAGCCGATCCAAATCGAGATCCCAGGCGGACGGTCTGCGATGAATGGGGATGTTCTTGGTGTAAGTCCACCCGAAACCGATGGCCACAGCGGCTACGGCAAGAACTGTGAGATGCATGTGGCACAGGTGCCAAAGACGCATCGCAAGGGGTGCCCCTTCTGTGAGCACTGCCAGCGTGAGACGTGACCCAAGTGCAGGGGAAAATTAGAGAAGGTTGATCCTGTGGCTGCCAGTCCCTACAACCCTTACCCTACTTCTCTGCTTCACTTTTTCGGTGACTATCAGTGAATCGTCAAAGGCACGCAGCAGATCAACCTGAATGATTTGGCGGTGGAAACGCCACTGTACATAGCTGGCCGAGGCTTCCGGATGCACCCAGACCCGAAACACGCTTCGCGTCAGTCGCTGCGGTTTTCGTTTCAGAGTCAAAGTCATCTCAGCCCTGAATCCCGTCGTCAATGAGGTGCTTCCGCCGTCGGAGCGCAGATAAGCCTGACTTGATCTGACTTGTCATCACGTCTACTCGTATGGCGTTCACGGCCTACGCCCACTGGTGTACATTGCATGCGCGAGAGCGAGACTATCAAGGACCTTAAGTCGTGCCAGGTCCATAACCTTAAGACTCAGGCCCTGGCCTGGTTTTTTCCAGGACGTTCTTCTTTGCTACTAAGCTACTAGCTAGGCTCAGAACCTCGAGTACATCTGCCGCGATACTTAGGGGTCTTTCAGAGCGCGAGCCCTCAATGGCTGTTCCTGGACCCTGGGTACATCGAAGTCCCAGCTGAGGACGGCCCACCCTTCCCAGAATGTCAGCAGGCGCTCGGCCCAAAAGATCCACGGGAAGGTTGCAGGGTGGAGGCTGGAGAGATGGAGCCGCACTTCGAGATGTATGCAGAAGAGCTAGCATTTTGTTTTGTAAAGATGAACCAAAGCAATGCCGTGGTTTGTGCGGCGATGGCTCAATCATTTTGGTACGGCAATGTTTGGTGGGGCCTGTGTTCTTCTGGGGTTCCGGGAAACCGATGCTCATGCACCATCTGCGACGAGGCGAAGAAAGAAGGAGTGGTGGATGTTTGGGAGTGCCCACAGCATGTCGCAGGTACTTAAGGAGCGAGCATTTGTGCTGCGTTCGGTGCTGTCATGCCCATGTGCTTTCTTCTGGGGAGTGTGTGACTTCGCATGTGGGGGACTTCTGCATGTGAGTTGTTGGTTCGGTAGACGCCGCTCGATGCTCCTCGCAGTTTTTTGTTTCAAGCATGAGGATGAAGTTTCCACATCGCTTTCTTAACCTGGCACTTGCTCGGCACTGGGCACACTCGAGTACGAAACGGCAGAGCAAAGGCTTCAAGGCTTTGCGGGTCTGGCAAATGCAGAATGCTAGGACTACAGGAGCAATGGCCCAGAGCATGCCAAGAGCATCCTACAAGCCTCCAGCCTGGTTTGTCTTGGTGTTTCCGTGTGTTGCATGACGTCATCAAGTCCGCAGGACTCTGTGGCCCGGTGTGTGGTTGCCGCATGTCGAATGTAGGGTGACGTCTTGATGCTACTTTGCCGGAGAGATAGGCTCTTGCGAGGTGCAGGAAGGCGGTTTGAGTGCTTCCGGCTAGGATCTGCTGTCCATATTGCAGGGAGTCGTTGTATTCCAGCTGGCCGCTGCGCTCGCTTGCGGCCGCTCGACCTTGCCGGGCTGACAGGAGGAGCCTGTGTCCCTCCGGCGGCTGCGCGAGTCCCTGTCGTCGCTTCCGCCGATCTTTTCACGGTGCATGCAACGCTGGACATTGGCACCCAGCGATGTGCCAAGAATCCTTCAGCTCCTGCACCGCCTTGGCGCCAGGCACTTGGAGCGTCTGGAGCGTCAGAGGCAGACGCTTGGATCTCAGCGGTTAGAGCAAGACTGGGGGTGGAAAGTGCTGTTGAAACAGCGTCATTGATTTAAGGAGGGTGTTGGAAGGTCGCAGAGTCAGATGATGCACGTCACAACCTACATGTTCGATGAAGCCCGTGTGACAAGCTGTTTGACGCTTCGTTCGAGTTCCTGAACTTCAGATCCAGGGAGGCTCATATGGAACAGTACAATCCTGTCAAAGAGAGAGCATCCGTTGGCGTTGACTTCGGGACAAATCGAGCTGATGCCAGAGGCTGCGTGACCGCTTCGAGTCCCATCCGGGAGGTGCCGCAGATGCTGAGTTGATTCTGCCCAGCTTGGAGTGGAGTTTCTGTTTGGAGCTGTGAATGGGGTTTGCTGTGCAAAGGCTAAGCCAACGCGATGCAGTTACTTTGGTGTGGCGGCTGGATAGCTGCATGTGCAAGATTTGATATTCTTTGACCACAGCTTCTGCAATGCCGGCCATGCATCCAACTTGTCGTAGATTCTCGTAGATCCTGCAGCAACTTTAGCTCAACTTCATGAGGCCTACTGCTGATGCTCTGAAACTTGGATTCCCTGATCCTGCACATTCAATTCGGAGCAGCGACCCCTGTTTGGAATCGACGGAGGCTGAGATTGAGATTGACCCCGCGGGCCCTGCTGTCAGGAACCGAGAAGGGCCTCGAGGCCAAGTACCGCACGCAACTGTCTCCGCCCAGGAGCCGTGGCGAGCATTTAGCCAAGTGAAGCTCCCGTACACCAGTGCACAGCTTACACTGTGGGCTTGTGCTTTGCAGGAGAAGGTCCGAGTCTCCACCGCCGCGGGGACGTGCCGTGCCAAGTGGTTTCGATTCGCTGGAGGGCACTTCGCAGTGTCATGAGCAACGCGCTCGGCATTCAACCTAGCAGCTACTAGCAGTGTAGCAGTGCTGGTCGGATCACTTGAGCGAGGCATCACATTCGTTGCCACTGCTTCATGGCTCTCAGCTTCGGATTTCGCAGCCCCGTCACGCATTACGAAAGCCGCATTTCGGTCACCATGGACTTCATCGCCTACTTTACGAACTGTGCGCTAGAGAGCTCTGTTTCTGGGTTTCCGGTTTCCTGTGCCTACGCAGTAATTGCCGAGCAGCAACACCTGCCGGTCGCTATGCGCAGCAGCAAACTTGCGCATAAGGGTCTTGGTGAAGTTCGTTTCGCCAGCTCTAGTATACGTGGCTCTCGGGGCAACAGATTCTCCCTTCCTTTCGTTCTAGATTCTAACCGTCGAGCCGTGCCATCGGCCCTGGCGACAGCTTACCATGGTGTGGCTCGTTGAAAGCTGGCGGGACTTGAGGGGCCTGAATACTTTGAATAGGTTTTGAGCTCTAGAAAGGGAGAGGTTCCGTCGGGATCAGCTAAAAGACCCCTGTAGTGAATCATAAAAAAACCGGCGCTGCACGCTGCAGTTTTCTTGGTAATGGTAGGTCGCTGACACAGACATAGCCAGGTAATACGTGGAACTTCCCTGCAGATCTGCTTGGACTGAGACCTAGCTAGGAATTCATGTGCACGGGAACAGACATGAAGTCAATGAAAGCAGGTCCACACTGCCGAAAACAAACGAAAGTAATGTCTTTCGGCGGGTCTTGGCTAGAGACAGTCTTGAACTAAGGTGCCGACATGCACAGCTCAAGAGCTCGTAGCAAAGGAACATCTTCAGCAAGTCACGGGTAAGGCCCAGACAACTACATGAACATAGGCTACCACGCCTCGCTGCCCTTCTTAAATTAAAGCGAAGTCTAAGTCGGGTTCCTTCGTGCAAGTGGCCCTTAAGCTACGAGTCAAGCCCCAGGCAGACCACCTTCCTGGGTGGCATGGCCAACTCGAAGTCGTCCATCGCCTCCTCGTCACTCAGCCGAGTCCTTCCGAGCCTTTGGGGCCTTCCGGTTTTGCAGGAGAGCTCCAATATCTCTCGGTGCCCGCAGGCTTAAGTCAGGCTTTCCTCCAACTGCAGGCGCATATCCCAAAACTGCCCTAGGCCCTAGCCCCGAAGCTGTGATGGTAGTACCCTGGCCCATCCTGGCCCGAAGCGTCATGAAGCCCCATGCCCTGATCTGATCACTAAGGCTCCACGATACGATGCCTTCATCCGCCCAAGGCCAGATGACAAGTTTCAGAGTCAGGATGTGTGGATTTGGGTTCGGGGCTGGAGTCTTCAGGGATTCGGGGGTGCGTGGAAAAGCGCGAACGCGATTTCTGAAGATGGCTGCACGTGTTTCAGTCTTCTCTTCTCATGTATATATATATATATATATACAAATATCTACGCCACCCGCACTTCTGCCCGCACAGATACGGTGGAAGATGGACGCACGCAGTCGGCATATAGATGTCCATTCCATGCTCCAGGTTTCACAGTCAGCGCACAAGAAAATGCATCTGTGCACCTACGAGGTGCCGACATGATCTCCGACTCGATTTCAGGGGTGTGGGGGGGGGGGGCGGCAAAAGCTCCAATTTCGATCCCGCCAGGCTTCGCTGCAACACACAAAAAAGCGCTGAAGGACAAGAAGTTCAACTCCAAGGAGCGTTTTGTGGCTTGCGGCACTTCGGAGATGGCTTGGAAAGTGCACGAGAGGTTTTTTGCGGCTTCTTCGGACATAAAGACCCGCGGTGTAAGGACTCTTGGCAAGGTGCCTGCTGCACTGCCAGAAGTCTTCGTGTGGGGTTGGGGGTTGGGCCAACCAGTAGGGCCACCAGCTGGGTAGCTTGGAAGCGGACCTTGGATCCGATCATGCCAGGACTTGCAGGATTTCTCCCGCTACCGCTGGCGGCGCGGCTGAGTGTTTGGTGCCGAACGTTCCCGACCCTTTGCACCCTCATGATGCTGGTGGACTGGTATTGGTTGTTCACACAATTATTCCTCATCTTGTTGTGATCGTGACATTGTCATGGTCATTTTTGCTGTGACACCTGACTGCTGTTTCTTTCTTCTGTTGCCATGCTTGCCCTAGTTGCCTGTTCGTAGTGCCTGTCAGTTTTTCTAAGGATTCTAAGGTTTCAATGGCGCTGGGCGTTAATTCGCAGCATGCATACAAAGCTCATGGCTGCATCCACAGTCATGGAGTAATGTCATGTCAAGCGGACGCTGCCCGGACCACCGAGGCGACTCTACAGCCTGGTAATCTCATCTCCATGGGAAGTTTGGCGATGACAAGAAGCTTTCGGATCTTGCAAAGTTTCTCAATTGTTCGGGGCTTCACACCACCTTTTTCTTGGCTTGGCCCTTGAATTGGACCCTAAGAACGATGCCTGCATACCCTAAGCCTAAAAGACCTAAAACGCTGGACACGGAGACGAGATGAGTTCGAACACTCTCCCATACGCAGATCCCGCTCTCCCCTGTGCAGAGAGGCGACAATGTGGGCAGAACAGTCACTGTGAAGCCTTATGTCGTTGAGCCCTTCAAAGCCTTCGACCGAAAGCCTGATGGGCACCGTACTGGTAAAGGTGTCTCTTGTGAGTTGTTCTTCAGCTTCATCTGTTCAGCCACGGAGGTCCAGGCTTCGGAAGCGGGCTTCTTGCGCGCGTGGATTTCATGAAGCCTCCGGTGTCTCCCGCCGAGGAGATGCTGGTCAGCTTTATAATCTGCTGCAACTTCATCATCATCATCTTCGAAGCCAACGCCGGCGTCGCATGCGGCGACAGTGTGATTGGCAACTAGCTGGCAAGCTTCATATTCTGAGGCCTTCAGTCCGGTCATGCAGAGGCAGAGGAAACGAAGCATGCACAACAGATGCTGAAGGTACCAGCAGTCCATCGCCGGACTGTCTGCAGGGTCTTGAAGGCGGAGCACGAGCCAGCAAGCTCGCCAGATAAGAAAAACTGCCCGTGAATTGGTTTAGGGAGATCCCAGGTTGCATGCCAGTGTGGCTGAGCGTCTGCAACTACATCTTCGTTGGGTTCTACACGGTCGAAAGCTTCGCTGCTCGATGCATAGTCGCCGCCTAATACAAATCCGAATTGCTATGATGTTGCACTGGTTCCTACCTCAAGGTAAGGAATATTTCTGAGATTGCAGTAGGGATCCAGGCATCCGTGCTTGGGAGCATTCATGGTAGAAACACTGGAGTCTATGGGCATGGGGCTTCGAACAGTACTCGCATAACCGCATAACTGTTCGAGGTCGTGGCACGAGGAGGCATTGTGTTTCAACCGAATCCTCGAGCATATCTGCTTTCAGACGCAGGGTTTATTCAAAGGGGGGCAGTGTGCCCGACTCACCTTTTGAAGCATGCCACAAGGGAGATGCGTTTTCCCCTGCCTTCAACGCACTGTTACTGTCGTGCCTGATGCACAACCCGCGTGACCTCGAGAAGGGATGTAGCGTGGCACCGAGATCATGCTCTTCGTCTACCGACGACGTATGTGTCGAGACTGGTGGATGATATTCGACATCATGATCGCGGCTTGACTTCCGGGGGGAAGGTGTTCATCGACTCCGTGGTCCTTAAAGCATTCCCAAAAGCCCGGATCCCTTGCATCAGGTCCTGTATGCTTCGTGGGGGTGTCGCACACTCTTTCGCTGGGAATCGGGCCTTGTGCTGCAGATGCTCACACCCGGGAAGCTCAGGTGATTGTGGCCTGGGTCGATGTGATCGTCAGCACACTCTTGACGACGGCGGCTCGGAATGAAAAGACATCGGGAAAGCTTCGTATCTGTCAGCAGTTGCAGTCGTCTCGAAGCGGTCGCAGAGAGGATCGGTCGTTAAGAAAAAGCGCACCGAGGCAGTAGGCGCCAAAAGAGCTGCCCAAGAGCTCTTGACGAAAACCAAAGCTTCAAGTCACATGTGAGGCTGGACTTCAGGAAGTCCAACTGTTGCGTCTCTTCCGCATCGCCCGACTTGCACGAGCGGCCAGGACCTTCGGGCAGAGCCAATGTACTTCCGTAGAAGTGTGTCATGTCAGTCCAACTCAACACATCATGACTCTAGACTCTAAACCCAAGCCTATGTCTGAGAAGCTTCAATATAGCGCTTGCTTTGTGACCCTCAATTTCAGCTGGAGCTTGACAGATGGAGATC
Source organism: Symbiodinium sp. clade A Y106 (assembly GCA_003297005.1). NCBI lineage: Eukaryota > Dinophyceae > Suessiales > Symbiodiniaceae > Symbiodinium > Symbiodinium sp. clade A. The sequence continues at coordinate 65,040 of BGNK01000668.1, read as the reverse complement.
TGTCTTGATCACGGTATGGGTGATGTCGATGATGCTGTTGCTGCTGCTGATAATGGTGGCGATGATGATGGTGATGATGGAGATGATGATGGCGACGAGATGATGATGCTTGCATTTGATGATTGCATTCCTGACCATGATGGTCATCGCCATTACAAGCCCTCATCACTACTACCAAAATCATGATCACCATCCGTCATCGTCGCCGTCTTCTTCTTCATCCTCATCATCCACATCATCATCATCATCATCATCATTATCCTCATCATCACCCTCATGAGCATCATCATCTTCTTCATCATCACCCTCATCAGCATCATGATTAAATGATTGCCGCCATCATCATCACCATCATCGTCATCGTCATCATCATTATGTGTCTGTGTCTTGGCGACCGAAAGCCGATCCTCAGCCTCAAATTTCGTAGCTTGAGCTCCCTATGCTCCCGAGAGGCCTGCTTTATCCAGAGCCCAACATCTTGCGAAACCCGGCACCGCGGAAGCCAGGATTGTCCACATGTCGCCCGAACTCCATGCCATGATCACCGGCATCATCAGCGCGCTGACCACCGTGTTCTGGGGGCCCTTCGGCCTTTCTTAGGGCTTGGGTGACGGGGTGAAGGCTGCAAGGATCTCAGGTGGCGCAAGGGGGGGAGGGGATGAGGGAATTTGTAGCGCGGGAACTCAGGTTGATCATGGTGATGCTGCTTCTGGCAGTTTGGGCCGTGCTTGCGGTCGAGCTCCTGCGCCATGGACAAATAAAGTATTGGCATTCGGGTTCGGCTTGAGCTGGGGTCGGCCTGGGGTCTGAAGCAGCCAAGACTTAGAGGCAATGCACTTGTAACAAGCTGCGCGAAACCGCATTCATACTCCATGCGTAGCTCTACATCCGTAAGCCAGAATGCTTAGTTGCATAGGTTTGCAACAGGTGGTGTGTTTCAAACGAAGGGGAAGGAAACAGGCAATGCAGTGCTGGAGACAGTGGTCTGACTGCAGACGAGGATGAAGAAGATCATGCAGAACAGATTACAGTTTACAGTCTCATTGTGTATGCATGCACCCTTAGAGAGTCCAAATTACAAGACAGAAGTTGATTGAGTCCCGCGTGTTGACATCAGCAGCAGGTCCGAACACTACCACGACAGAAGCAGCCAAACTAGAACTTTGCACCGTCCTAGGCACGGATCGGCGCACAGAGTGCACGGCAACAACGACCTGTGCCTGTCGGTGGGGAGCCAAGAAATCGGAACTCCTCGTACAGGCTTCTTCCCGCCTCCAACAGGCTGTTCTACATAGATTCTTCGGAGAAAGTGCGCCGAGGGAATTCCCCCAAAGGCGAAAATTGACTTACTATAGTTCCTTTTCATGAATATATAGTATAATGGGCCCCAAAACCCTAGTCTAATTATTAAGGCTCCTTGTCCCCCCTCCTCCAGAGCAGGCGTTTGATTCCGTCTTCAGCATAATGCTCATGTGGCCCGGCAGCAACGTCGGGCTTCTGACAAAGTTCAGCCGATCTGGACAATCTGGTTCACAGAGTTCGCTGTTTTCTGTTTAGCGGGGCCAGGTCTTTTTTTCTGGGTCTGTGTGTTCACAGGCTGCTTCTCCAAAAAAACTTGACATCCTTGCAGAGATACGTGTGGAAGGGCGGCGCAGGATTCCCAAAACATGAAAATGAGAGGCAGAAGCATCGGGCCTCGCTCCTAGCTAGGTTTGTATTCGGGGTCCCCCCCGGATGCTTTGAAGGCATTGTAATCTGGGAGCATCCCGATGTGCTGCAGTGTGAAGGTGTGAGGTTGTGCTGTTGAGAAGCGTAGCGCTGAGTCGCTTCGATTCGTGGGGTGAAGATTCAACCGACTTTGATCGTGTTTTTCGCTCTTCGGACGACGCAACATCTTGAGCCTGCCAGGCAGAACGGGCTCATTCAAATTTGACCACGCATGCATGACAAGCGAGCAGGTTCTTTCAGACCCTCATGGCTGGTGATAGCTGGGGCGATTGTGCGGTCCCCATGATCCAGGACAGCTGCTATTCAAGGTTTGAGGACAGTGATGAGAATTCTGTGTTACGAGCTGTTCATATATCCGCTGCAGAGTCCATGGCAACCCGGAGCACTCTGGGTCATTCGAATGGTAGGAAGATCTACAATTTACGTACAACAGCAGCAGCAGCAACAACAACAGTAGTCGTCGCCGTCGTCGTCGTACCAGAAACAGTAGCTGTAGCAGCAGCAACACGACCAGTAGCAGCAGCAGCCGCCGAAGGAGTAGCAGACTTATGGATAATACAGATATAAAAGTTGATATGTACATACAACATGTGACAGTTCAGATTCATTGCTTGCTACATGACATAATGTATGCCTGTTTGACTTAACATATCGTATATATAACACATAATCCATAAGAAGCCATAACAAGATATACATACACATATACATATATACACGTAGTAGTAACAGCAATAACAGTAGTTATAGCATGTTTCATTATAGTATTAAACGCGATGATACAAGCATTTAGCAATCAGTCGTATCGCATCAACGACAACAGCAACAATACTGTATGAATAGTAATCTTTGCTATAATACCGATAGTCATAACAATAAGACTAAAAGTAGCGATAATACTTATGAGTACTAATGGCAATAGTAAAGAAATTATTCAAGCAAATTAATACTAATTACTACTGATACTAGTGGTGGTGGTGGTAGTGGTGGTGGTCGTGGTCGTGGTCGTGGTAGCGATAGTGTCAACAACACCAATGTGGTAACGATGATGATGATGATGATGATGATGATGATATCGTTGCTTAGTTTTTGTGTGTACGGCGGCTTTTGTTTACACGGCGACCGTTCATGTGGGGCTATGTTGCGGTATTCATAGTAAGTCTGAAGTCTACCCGTGCCGCGACGTGACGTACATTCATACTGTTAAATTCGCCTTCGGAACGTAGTAGGTTCCTCTTACATGTCACGCTCTGAGATCCAGGACCAACCATGGGCTATCATCATCTTCGGTGGTTACTGGGCAGCGCCGTTAGCTGTGGGAACAGATCGGTTCATGAGATGCTTCGGCAATCCAACGGACCAAACCAAGTCTGTCTTAGTTGGGAATCGGTTCCCTAACGTAATTTCCAGAAGTCTGCAAGCAAACCAACTCGACTGCTTCTGGGTGTGCCCCGACAACAGCATTTTTTGGGATCACGAGCAATGTAGCACCTCTATAGGCTCAAGTTTCCCAACACACACACACACACACACACACGCACCGCTGGGTTCTATTCAGTCGCGCTACCACAACCGCTCCACCGCGTGAAAGTCACCTTTTTCCGAACAGTGCGAGATTCTTGGCAAGGCTCCTTGCTCACAGTCCAGCTCGGTTTTGCGAATCTCGTCCTCGCAGTGATCGTGGAGCGTGCGCGACAGGCGTGGTGATTGTTACAGCTTGGCGAGACATCATGTTTCGAGGATGAAGCAACATGAAGCACTAAATCTGGGAACGTCCGGTCGCAGCACGACATAGAGTCGTACTGCAGAACTTGCCTGGTTCCAATGGCCTGCAGCAAGCTTTCCCTATTTCGCTGTGTGACAGCCTTGCTTCTCCTGACTCTGCATCTCCAGTCTTTGTGAACTGCGACCTCGCTGCAAGATCCGGGCTCCTTCGAGATGCGTCAGCTGGGCAAGTAGCCATCTCTCTCTCTCTCTCTCTCCCTCTCTCTATATATATATATATAAATAAATATATAAATATATATGTATACATATATAAATATATACAGATGTATACATATATATATATATATATATATATATATACATACATGTATACATATATACATATATACATATATATATATATATATATCATCGGGAGCATCTTTGGCGCCTCGGAGGCCCACGAGGAGGAGCAGCGCCAAAACCTGAACGAACAGCCGGGAGCTCAGAGCAGAGTCCTTTCCGGCAGCAGTTTCTTCCACGACTTCGTGGGTTTAGGATTTAGGGTTTTAGGGTTTAGGATTTAGGGTTTTGTTTCCAAGCTCGACCCGGATCCAAGGGTGAAGAAACGTCGCGATGCAGAGAAGAGACTGCTGGACATGTGCAAAGCCATTGATGTGGATCAAGACGGAAGCTCCGCCACGCATTTACGTTGGAGCCGTAGGCTCTCAGGGTCATGAGCAGTACATGGGCTGGCAGGTGCCATCGTTTTCCTTATCATTAGCCCCAGCTGACCATCACCACTACCTTGATCAATCGCTTGCGTTTGCAGCAGGGTCGCCATTGTCGGGGCTCCAGTTCTTGTTGAAGTTTACTCGACTCTACCCAGACAGCAGACATGAAATTGATCAATTTGGATTCAGAATCTCACAAGCCGACTCGTTGCCCAGTTGCCTGATCTTAGCTGCCTGCCCTGAGCCCAATACATGCAAAATGCCTGAAGTGTGTTGACAAATCAAAGACAGCTCACCTCAGCCGGAACGACGGTCATAGTAAGAGTTTAGGTTTCCCGGCAGCACAAAACCAGGAGACCCTGGACGCCCAAAGCCTCAAACACAAACATCGAAACCCTAAATCCCGAACACCATCGAACACCCTTGAACCTTGGAGCCTTCCAAGTCCCTAAACCCCCAGCCACCCTGAGAGCGGACACAGGAATCCTGACCCTCGAAGAGCTTATGGATGCCTATGTCGAGAATGAGGAGAAGAAGTGGTGGGGCGGTAGTGAAAGTAAAGCAGCATCAGGAGTAGTGGCAGCTGTAGCAAGAATCGAACAAGAGAGATGCTCTCAAGAAGAATGGTGGCATGAATGTTGCACTTAAGAGAAGGAGCTGACTTACAGCATTTTCGCCAACAGGCTAGCAGAAGCCAAATCCAAAATCTGATTACGAGCATCGCTGCAGGTACCTAGGACTTGGTCCAGTGACTCGTTCAAGCTTCTTTTTTCGGGGTTACGAACGTGATCCAGGATTTCCGGAAGACGCTGACGCTTTTGGAGATCGACGAGACTGACCTCCTTTGCTTATTCGATTCTGTGCGCCATCAGAAGGGTGCTCTTTGCAAGGCTCCGCTTTGACTTTCGGAATCGGCCACTACCAAAGGTTCTTGCAGATCTACACGTGGCCTTTTGGTGACAGACATTGATGGGATTCTAGCTTGGCTGAACCCGTCCAACTCTCCTGGAAACTGGCACCTTTGGCTGCTTTCTCTAGGATCCCCAATCACCCAGCTGGCTCTGCGGTGCTGTAGATCTAGTCTGCTCGAGGATCATCGTAGATGCCTGCGAGGCAGATGCCTACGGTCTTAGTATCGGCGGCAAACGAACAATTCAACAGGAGTGACGCCGCACTGTCGGGTGTTGTACTCAGTTGTGCTAGTGTGTTTTCAAAACGAGGTTCCGCCATATTCGTAACCAGTGGTTTTGTTCTGTGTTGAGCCATTTGGAAGTCTACGTGATGCTCTTGCGTATAGCTCAGCCGAGGACTTGATGGATGCAGATAGATCCGGTGATCTGACCTACGAGGACGCATGCGCACAGCTGTCGCGCGATTGGGCTTGCTGACCGGAGCAGGCAGTAGCTGCATAGCTGAATGGGCAGTTTATGCGCCATGAGGTGTGCCGTCTGAGCTGGCGGCTGATGAAACAAAAGCCTTCTGCACCCATCCATTCGAGCTTTGAATGTCCACCGCTCAAATCCCAAGATCCTTGAGCAGGAGATGATCAGTTGCATCCACAAGTCGGAGACGAACGACCTAAAGCGTCAGATGATGATGGTGAAGCTTCAGGCCGGGTTTTCGCCAGTATTGTGACGTTTTTGTTGTTCTCCGACGACTCCCGAGGTGCAGGACATTTGGCTCCGAATTCGAGACACATTCCTGACGCAGCAGGAGGACATCATCCGGGAATTCAAGGGGGAGGCCGGATCTCCCATAAAGCGAACTCTGGCCTTAGGGTTCTTCTACGTTTGGAAGGTCATAGGTGGCAAGATTGTAAAGCGGCACGGGACGCCCTAACTAAGAATATAACATTGTGACTCTGATACTTTCGATAGAGTTCTTTGCGGTCACGACAGCATATTCATAAACAACCTCCGCAGTTGGGTTCCCTGCGCAGAGGCGCTACATGTGCTCAGCTCTCGAACCGACAAACTTCTCAGAGTTGACTCTTGAGCCCTTCGTTTGGAAACTTTCGATTCTGAAGACCCGCAACAACAACCCTCCACCGCCCAAAAACTTCGCAAATCTAAGCTGCGAAGGTCAAAGCTGATGCCTGAGATCTCTAGTCCGGAGCTTCCTCCGCCTAAACCCGGAAGCCAAGAGTGTTAGAACCCGAACCCAGCGAAAACCCTGAACACAAAGATCCCATTCGCAGTCGCTGAAGCCAACAGAACCATTGCAAGCACATTCACCAGATCTGCTGTAATCCAGCTTGCAATCTAAAGAGGAAGATAAATAATAAATAGACAGATGGATAGATCGATACCATACTCTGGGTGACGGTCCAGGGACTAGGCCCCAAGCACCCCATGCGCCCAAACTCCCAACGTGATAAATTTCGGATGAGTCGAATTCGAAAGAAACCTCCCAAAACCTGAGACAGATGCACATCACTCAACATCTACATAAGCCCTTGGCCCTAGCCTTTTTTGGGACACTGCTTTCTGCGCCGCAGATGACGAAGCCTTCGCTCTTCGACTCCCGAACGTACCTGATCAGAAAGCTGACGGGGGAAAATGCGACGAGGCCACTGAGAACTGTGCTTTCCTTTAGACTTTAGACTCTTTAGACTTTAGAGACACTTGAGGGACGGGACTTGAGCCATTGCGATCCTTTGGATTCAGGGCAGGACTCATGTTGCGCCTGAACCCCGATGTATCCTTGCAAGTTTTGTGAGGCCAACAGCGAAGACAAGTGCGGAGTCTACAAACGGTGTGTTCTATCGAAGCCCACCAAGATCAATGACAGACTCCTTTACAAGATCTTGAACTGCTCCGACTGCAGTTTACTGCGGCGGACCCGCACGATGCAGTCGCGCATCAGTGAGGCCTACGAACGGGCACAGGCGCACTTCTGGAATTTAAGGAAGCAGTCTAATTGTCATTAATATTCCTATTTTTGCTATTTTTATTATTTTTATTATTGCTATTATTATTTTTAGAAATTACTATTTTTACTATTATTAATTATTGCAGTTTGGATGGGTTCGGGCCATCAGGGCCACCAGCCTGGGCTGAAAGTTCGTTCGCAGCGGATCGTGTCCCCGTTCCCCTCCTTCCCACAGGCTACCAGCCCTCCTAATTTCTTGGCATTTCCTGCCCTCAACTCCTGAAGATTCGGTAGTCAGGGAGCACTGGCTCGCATTCTAGCTGTCGCTGCGACTCCATAGTTCGTATTTGTGCGACTGGTGGGGACGCTGAGGGGTGCAAGCCACGGTGCATTTACGCAACGCGCCCTGACTGCCTGAGTCCATGCGGCAAGCGTCTCAAACCCTGGCCGCTGCACAAGCTGCACCACCACCGGTGATGGGAGAGCTGCAGACAGACCCTCGGCAAACAGCAGTCGTGCAGAGACATTGCAGGGATCAGGGTTCAGGCTTCCAACTGCAGGGTGAGAGTGGTCAGCTCCGTGCTCGTCGCACCTTGATCGTCATGGTTGTTGTTGCTGTTGCTGCCATCACCGATGTTCTGGTCGTTGGAGCTTGCTCGTAGTCGTGGTTGCGATTGTGGTGGTTGGCTTCGGGCTTGATGCCCCCGGCCCCAATTTCTAGCACCTAGTTCAACACTCAGAGCCAGTCCCATGCATGACGGCTTGCGGCATGTCATTTTTTACGTTCATAAAAACACGTTATTCCCTTTTAGTGCTTAATACCTCTGTGCGTGTGTACATTGCTAGGCATGTATCTGCATCTATGTCTATTTCCTATATTTGCACCTAAACCTAGATGTTTACATTATGTCCTCAGGCATGCACGAATCGACGCTGAGCCCATCATGGCGACGCCCTGTGCAATCTCCTGTTCCTTCCTTGTGCCAGCCGAGGAAGCTGGCACGGAGTTGTCTGCCCCAGTCTTCGCTATCAGGCATGGTTCGGGCTGTGGGTTGGTGTGCTAATTATTAATTGCTGCTTGGCCCTTGTACAACAGCTAGAGTAGGCACGAAATTCATGCAAGCGCCCAGCAGCAACACTTCCATGACTGCCCGCAGTGCACACTTGCTTGTCATTCGCTTGTTTGCTTTTGTTTCAAGGCCGTCGAACGGTCACAGCAGCTTAGAGTTGGGTAGGGAGTGAACGTGGATTGGCCATGGGCTGCGGAGCAAGCACCGGTTCCTCGAGAGGCCGCACGCCAGGGCTTGGAGTGATGGTGCGCTTCCCCAGTCAGCCGTATAATAGAATCCTCATCCCTTCTATCTTCATCATCAGGCTACCTGCAATCTCTATTGAGTCGCAGGTCCATTACTTGCATTGCCATTCGGCGACTATCAGAATCACAATCAGCATCGTCATTTTCAGCATCATTAAAATTATCATCGTCATCTTTCTTCAGAAGAGCGACAGCAAAGGCGTTAGTGGATTTAGGGTTTGCTTTGGTTAGGAATGGGTTTCGTGGTTGGCTAGGCAGCAAAGGCTTCAGGCAACATGCGTTCGGTGGATTCTTTCTGAAACCACAGCCTCACCCAAGCAAAGCTAGGGCATTAGAATTATTCGGGACGGCATATGACAGACATCGGATCTGTCCTGGATGTTTGGCATTTTCCTGTTTGCTACCTAGGAAATGGGGCCTGGGTTTCGGAGAAGATTGGTGTTTCGGGTGTGGGGCGTCGGCCTCACGGATGTAGAGTTNTGGATGTTTGGCATTTTCCTGTTTGCTACCTAGGAAATGGGGCCTGGGTTTCGGAGAAGATTGGTGTTTCGGGTGTGGGGCGTCGGCCTCACGGATGTAGAGTTGCCCAATGAGGAATGAGTGCATGGTCTATGGCCTATGCATGGGGATTATATTTCAATGACTTTCATTCAACTCGATTCGAGTCATTGGGTCCTAGAGTCCTAGATTCCACTTCGAAGTTTGAGTAAAACGATTCGGGCAGTCTTCGTTTTCCATGCGCGGCTGCTCCGGCCCCGGTTCTGCCTGGCTCTGAGGGGCTGTGCACCGGCATGCGGCATAACGCTGACCATTCGTCACAAAACGCCTAGAGCTAAGCCCCCAGCTGTGACCACTCAAGATTCCAACGCTTCTCACAGATGCCTGGCCGGCCGTCGGCGAGCCGGCGTGCCAAGGACATGGACTTCGGTGCCTCGGGCTGGTGATCCTATCAGCAAAGTTGAGAAACGTTGAGAAACCTCATCACGATGAGTGATATTGAGTGTTACAGGCCAGGCACAACATAGGCATGAGCCATGGACAGAGTAGCTTCCGCACACTACTGGCATGCATAGCCACATAGCATCAGCAATAGCCACAGTGCAATGCTCTGGCTACAGCAAAAAATTAAGCTACAGTCGTTTGGCATTTGTCCTGGACATGAAGACCAGCTCCAGCTAAGCAAGCAGGATGCGGGCAGAATTCACGATCACCCCGACAGCTTCCGGGGCCCTCCAAACTTCCTGGCATCGAGTTTTCTCGCCCGCCATCGGTGATCGAATCAGAATGCATCTGAGGATCCGAAAGCCCATGCAGCGAACCGCGAAAGTGCACGACCTCGATGTGACCGCGATCCTTCCCGATAAGAGCCTGGGAGAAGAAATTGAACATCTATTTATCTTCTGGTCTAGTGTGCGTGTTCTATGTCTCTGTTCTGTCGTTCCTCTCTTCACATCTGTCTGCTTGTCTTTCTGGCTGCTCTTTGGTGGGCTGTCTTTCTGCTTATCTTTGTCGACGCCTGTCTCTTCATGTATGTCTGGCTTGAAGTTCATGTCGAACCCGAGGAGCCGTGTATGCAGCTTTCTGTCCGTCTGTCCTTGTATCTCTATGGTTATTTGTATGTGCATATTGAGAATTGACGAACAGTAAAGAAGAGGGAGACGAACGAGAGCTGCAGATGCACCCCGCAGAAGGGAGAGAAGCAAAGTAAAGGGGTTGAGAGATAAATGGAGGAGAGCTTGAAGGAAGGGGCATAGATTCATAGATCAACCCGAAGAAGGAGACACGAGCGACTTGCACAGATGTTGCATATCAAGCGGTGCTGTAGCGGACACACCTCCGCCAGCCGGTCTGAGTTTTGAGGGCTCCGCAGTCGACTCATTCACATGGCGCATCACTAGACACGTGGGAGTGGAGTTGTCGTTGGACCTCTCGTCACTTCCTGGCTGCTGAGGACCCTGGTGACATCCCAGGGGCATCTCGGAGGCACCCACGGAGGAGTTCTGGGAAGTCGATAGCTGCAAGATGCGAAAGGCCTCACTGCTACCTTTCTGGATAGGCATAGGCCACGACGATATTAAGCAATCACCCTGACATCATATCATGCCGATTCATGTCATGATTGCGTGCTCAACAGCAGAATGTAGCGGTCGGTGCTAAGGCAGAAGACCACAACAGCTGATGACTTGGCGGCCATGGAACCCGACGAATGCGAGGAGACAGCCGAGGCCGGCCAACTTATTCACGCGATAGTGATGACACCGGTGGCGAGGTGGATTGTGTCCACGAAGACGATGATGTTGATCGTGACGAGGATGACGCTGATGATGGTGTTGGTCATAACTTTTGCATTGGCGACAGTTATGTTGATTCTGACCCTGATGCCTCTGTGGGTGGTGTCTCTGCTGAAGTTACTGATGGTGACGATGGTGATGTCGTTGATGAAGAAAAGGTGGTAGTGTGTAGGTTACAACAGGCAGATGGCGGTGGAGGGTGGCAAAGATCAGGACAAGCATGATGTTGCTGGTGGTGTTGACAGGATGAGGAGGAGGAAGCATGAAACGTGGGCATTGCCACGTTGGCCACATGTTGACGGTCGCGCTGATGGTGCGGACCGTGTGTGGCAAACGGTGATGATCAACATTGCAAAATGCCGATGTAAAATGTCGACGACAAGTACTAGCACGACCATTGCCGCAATTCTTGCTGCTTCTACTACACAACCACCACCCTCATTAATTCTAATTACTCGAGCTGCTAGAGCTACTGCTATTGCGCGACTGCTACTACTATATACTGCTGCTGCTGCAGCTGCTCCTGCTCCTGCTACCACTATTGCTGCTGCTGCTGCTGCCGCTACTGCTACTGTTACTACTAGTACTGCTACCACCACCTACTACTACTACTACTACTACTACTACTACTACTACTACTAGTACTACTGCTACTACCACTACCACTACCACGACCGCGACCGCGACCGCTACCGCCACCGCTACCGCTACCGCTACCACTACCCCTACCACTATCACTACCACTACCACTACCACTACCACCACACTGCTACTGCTTTTGCCACTACAACAACAACTACTACTACTACCACTACTGCTACTACTACTACTACTACGACTATTGCTACTGCCACTGCCACTGCCACTGCTGCTACTACTGCTGCGACGACGACTACTACGACTACCAACTACGACTGCGACGACTACTACGACTACTACGACGACGACTACGACGACTACTAAGACTACTGCGACTACTACGACTACACGACTACCACGACTACCGGTACTACCACTACTACCACTACCACCACCACTACCACTATCACTGCCACTACCACTACCACTACGACGACGACTACTACTATACTACTACTACTACTACGACGACGACGACGACTACGACTACTACTATGTTACGACCACGACTACGATTTCGATTAGTACCACTGCCATCATGACCTTCATTGCCACCACTATGTACCACCACTACCTCATGCAACACCAGTGTGCGAGGGCACTGTGCAGGCCCGCTATGACGTTGAGGAGTTCGAAATAGAGGCCCAGCCCTGGTCTTCGATGAAATCGGCCGATGTCAAGGCCTCCGAAGAGTTTGCTTGAACCGGTGGACTTTCGCTTGGGATTTCATCACAGGTTGTAGGGCCCAGAGGCCGCGTGTCAATCAGTTGCGTTGCAATACGCTCTCACGATCTTATCGGAGGTGTGGCTCGTTGTAGACTCGCCTTCAATGTGTGCAAAGAGCACCTGCAGGCGACTCGCAACAACCCGTTTCCTTCGCCGCCGGATCGTCGCCTGCACGAGCAACACCTGAAACGGATGGATGCCTGCTCTGCAACCGAGAAGACAATTTTCTCGAGACCCTAGTCGTCACGGGCAAGTGGATGGCTGGCCCGCTACTGCAGAGGCCCCATAGGTTGAGGTTGCACAGAGAGAGAGAGTCATTTTGGCTCAAGTGCTGCACCTTTGTGGGGGGCCCTGTTTCGCCCCTCTGCATCGGGGGGAGGCGCGGGGTTGCCTTGAGGCGTGCCCTCGAGGGAGCTCCCGTGCTTTTCCCAGCGGTGCTTGAGCAAACATATCTGCTGCCACTTTGCTTCAGGGAATCTGATAGGGGGCCAGCCATAATCGCGACGGTGAAGTTTGCAGATCTACGGCCGTGCGGGGGACGTAGTGCTTGCAAGACCTCGGCCTTTGACTTTGCGGACCGGACGGCGACACCACTAAGGTTGACCAGCACGTCAAAAGGGAGACCCGTGGTTGCAGAGGGGCGGGTCACGTTGGTGCCAAACTTACGCTGGCAAGTGCAGCAAGTCGAGGAGTACATGGCACGGAGGCGGGAGAATACCACGTGGCCAAGTTCTGAGACGGAGTGAGCGCAGACAAAAGTTTCTTCAGTGATTTTGTGAATTGCTTAGGGGGAGAGGGTGTTTCAGCTTCCTTGGTTCGCAGCTAACTCGTCGATGTACCGGTCACGTCGCTTAAGTGTTGTTCTCTATTGCAGCAATATTTGCAGCACAAACAAACTCACACCTCGCATCCCCAAGTTGCGTCCTTATGCCGGGGGACTTGCATGCTATACTCCAATGTTCCGCTGTGGATCCTCGTACCGGCGGATTTGCATTTTGTACTTTACTTTGCTGCCTTAATTCCAACTGCCGTCGCTACTCGACGACGCCGAAGCCTTTCGTCGGCACTTCGCCACAACCTCCGTCGCTTGTCGACGATGTCTGATCCGCCTATTACCTCTAATTCGATGCCTCCACTCTCCTTATATACATGGGGGAAATTCGACCGGCACTTTTTCTCCAAAAACGTGGCAACCCATACAGAGAGCAACTAGGACAGCTTACCGTGTTGTACTTCTTAGGGTGAGTGTTGTGTTGGTGCTCATTTCGGGGGAAACAACTCTCATAGGGGGCTCCTACAACCAGAGCTGGCACCCTTAACCGGCCATGGGGGCGCGGAGATGAGGCCTGGGGTGTGTCGAGTGTCTAGTGTAAAGGGTGGGGGTGCCAACAAAGAAACTGGGAGCAAACCATGCCGATGCCACTAGTCCGTAGTCATGAGGGAACCCAAAGCCGTCCGCTCACTAAGGGCTGAAAGCCTGAGGGTCGGGCCAACCGACCCCTATGCCCGGCAGAAAGAAAGAAAAAGAGACAGAGAGAGAGAGGAGAGAGAGAGAGAGAAAGAAGGAGAGTCAAACACAAGCATCATACTTTCACTCCCCTCAAACAGCCCGTAAAAGGCGGGCGGGCCTTAGTGCCCGGGGGGCTTAACTCGCCTCTTAAGCCCGGGAGAAGAGAGAGAGACAGAGAGAGAGCGACAAAAAGGCCGGAAGGGGGGTTTTGGGTTAGTCTAGGTCCTTTTACTTCAGTACTGCTATCCGACTCCCCGGCCTTTCCGACTCGCCGTAGAAGCCTCAACCCAGTGCGTCCTTTGGATGTGCGGAAGAAGAAGAGAGAGACAGAGAGAGACACGGCTCGCCCTCATGCCTGGTGAAAGAAAGAGAGAGAGAGAGCGAAAGAGAGATGTCAACGCACCTACTGTGAATTCGGGGGACAGGAGGCTGTAATTCGCTCCAATCAACCTGTGGTAAACCGATGGTGTAAACGCTCGAAATGGTGGGGAATCCAGTGGGGAACTGCACTCTTTTCTTCCTGCTCCCTGAGGACGGCCAGCATGTCTGTCACACTGTCTCTGTCTGTGTGTGTGTGTGTGCGTGTGTGTGCGCGTGCGCGTGCGCGTTCGTGTGAGGTATTCATGTGCTCTGGTTCGATTGCAGGGACTGCAAGTCTGGCTTACTTTTCGTGGGATCGGTGAGAGCCCCGACCCCCAAACTCCGAGCAAGCAAGCAAGAGAGAGTCATCAGCAGTAGCATCGTCATCCATCAGCATCATTGAGATGATCATCATGTCGTCATCGTTAACCTCTGCTACACCATCGTCATCAACATTTGCAAATTCGAGATCATGACTGCAGCATCCTTCCGAGGACCGTCTGCGGAATGACCTCACGATGGATCCGGACTTGTTTGAGATCCTTGTGCGCAACAGGCGTGTGCAACAGGGCTGGGGCGGAGGGTTCCAGTCCATGGTTTCGGACAGGATCGCTGCGACACATGTACACACGGAAGCTTTACAAAAGAGTCTGCGGATGAAGTTTTGGGAAACCCCTCGGCTCTGATAGCGGCCGCCGAGTTGTTTACAGAAGCCTGCTCCAGGCGCAGCATCGAAGGACTCACCACGGGCATAAGCATCCCGTCCCAAGGCAGGCGATGGGATATTCCGGATAGCGGATAGCTTCATTCGCAATCTTCTTCGGCATTGCGGCGATCCATCTATCGCCATGTCTGCACCAGCGCATCACATGAGAACCTTTGAGCTTGCGGATCAGCTCCGGGCGTCCAGGCTATGGCAAGTGCCCACTTGCGACCTTCCAAGGAACTTCTCGCTTCTGCGACAAAATCCTGAAAGCTGGCAGGCATTCAGGCAGACGCCCCGGACGACGAGTTCCTCAAGTACACCAGCCCCTGAGTTTTCTCTTGTTATGAGAGTCATTACAAATGAGCTCAAATGGTCATGCCATGTTTGTTTCTCGCCGATGACAAGTGCAAGCAGTGTTCCTCAGATTATGATCATCAATACTGTGCTTACCGTCACTGTTATCGCCAATGAGTGGAATCATGGCTGTTGCGCAAGCTTCACCCGTCATCGGGGAGGATCGGTGCTAGATGCCAGATCAGCTTGGCAGCTTCCAGTCTTCCAGTGGGACCGTGCCATCTTGGGGTTTCGGATGGTTCAAAGATGTTCAAAGGAGTTTCGGGTGGTAAGCTCATGGCCATCCCGAGCAGCCAAGCCCTGCACTCGCTTCCCTGCAGTTTACCCGCAAACCTTCTCGGATTTGCCGAGATTGTTCGTGACATTCATGTCCTTTGTCTGTGGATATCAAAGTGGCAGTGGGAATCCTGAAATCCCAGATGTAGGAGACCCCCAGCCGAAAGCAGTGATCAGCAGTAACCACTACCACCACCATCACCGCCACGATTGCCACCAGCACAACTGCTACTAGAGCTACTGCTACTACCACAACCACAACCACACGACTACTGTTGTGCATCCACTGGGTTGGTCGCGGGAGAGCAGAGCAGGTTCCGAACTCTCCGTTCAAAACCCTGACGAGTGCGAGCGCACAACTACTGCTACTACGACTGCGACTTCGACTACGACTACGGCTACGAGTACGACGACTGCTACTATTGCTTCTTCTGTTGATGCCACTGCGGCTGCCGGGGCTGCTGCTGCAGCGGCTGCTGTTGCTACGGCTGCTGCCGCTGCTGCTATACTACTTCAAAAGCCACCACCACTACCAACACCGCCACCGACCACCACCACCCCATCATTCTCATTGCTGTGGTTCGTCGTGGCCGTGGGCAGAAAGACAGCATGAGGACAGCAAGAACCGGAATCGTACACGCCAACCAACGGAAATTGCGGATCATGTTTGCCAGGTTACTTGTCCCATCCTTCGCTACACTCTGCAAGGCAGCGAGTTTCCCAGGCCACTCCTTCCACTTTGAAAGCACAGGCTTCACTCGAGTCACTTTCGGTTCACGAGGCTATCGACCGCTTTGCCTGGCCCGGAGGGAACCTCGGGGACCATGCAGGATCCTGAGACGATCTGGGCATATAGCCCTGGGATCCGACGGAGAATCCGAGCAAGTGCAGATTGGATTAAAGTATGGGAGACTCGGCTTGCGGAACTCTGCGGATCTCAAAGTGTGTAGCAGCAGGGCGTGCACCTCGACAGTCGAATCGTCGAAGTGCAGTGCTCTTCCCACGGCCCGGGTACATGAAGACCTCGGCTTTCGGGTAAACAAGGCGCCTGCTTCTTCAAGGATATGCAAGAGCAAAGCTGGGCGCGTCTTTGGAGAGGAAAGGCGTCGGTTTATAGTTTTTCTCCGATCTTATTTTTTTGTTGCCGCTGCATGACTTCATGCTGCAACGTCGCGCCGGATATCCGGTCCTGACAACAGGGCGACTCGAGGCGTCGCTGCGAGTTTGGCGCAGTTTCAGCTCTTGTGCCGGGGGGTGGTATACAAGTATGGGATGTCGGTCCGCGTATGGAGGGCTCTCAGAGGGCTCAACAAGGGCCTGCCCCGAGTGCGATGATAATTCTACCTACTGTTGATTGGCTCAAAACGAATACTACGACTCCTGCAGTCCCAGCGCTGTGATCGAAAGGATGGAACGATGTCTGTTCACCCCAACCTCTTTATATGATCTTCTGTGCTAGTGATGTGGTCGCTGGGCCGAGCTTCCGGGCGTCGACGCAACTGCTGAGCCGTTTTTGTGGTTGCGGAGACATAGGGACAGCCCTCAGCGGCCGAGTGGAGTTATGTCAACGATTCCCTCTGTTTAGCCGGCTCGATTGCTTTGTTCTGCATGGCAATAGCATAGTACGAGGGTTTTTTCAGTGACTTGGGGCCTTCGAGAAAGACTGTGTGAGTCTTCGCGAAGGTGTGCATCAAATCCATGTTTGCGGATTCCAGAGATGCTAGGAGGGAGCCGATTTTTGTTCAATGTTTTCCCCAAGACTCCATTCACAGCCGCTTCTTTGCACCCCTGGTGCTGGGTGCATGAGAATGTATAGTGCGACCCACAAGGTGCTGGATGAAAATTTCAGGGTCAGGACGCCTTAAGCCCAAAGAGTGGTTCCTTCATGTAAGGATCTGAGGATGACATGCTTCAGTCAAAGCATTCCACTGCCTTTGCGGGGTCACAGACGGCACCAATCTTTGTGCCGAAATCATCTTTAGCTTCAGCAAGGGATCGATTGTGCTGGAGAAACCTTCTCTTGCACCAAGCTACAGCATGCTTGGAATCGGTATTTGCTTTGGGTCTTTACTCTATGTGCGTCCGCATGACTCAATGAACCTTTCCCATTCCTCAGGCTCATATTCGTTCAGATCTCGCTCTCTCTCTCTCTCTCGCCTACAGTCCCGGAACACGTGCTTGATGGGTAGACACGGGCTTTTCACTTGACGGCTAAGTCTAACAGTCACATACACGACATAACAGCATTGCTGAGGCTCTTGTTACTGCTGTGCAATTGCTAGGCTAATGCTAGTGCTGTTATTACTGTTAGATTATGAGATGAATACTATCGCTATTACTAGTACTATTGCCATCACTATGTCCAGTACTCCCACTATTGTTACAATTTTTGCTGTTGATAGTCTAGTCATTGTATGACCAGCCACGGCCATTATCATTACTTCACCCCAAGCCCTATGGTGAGCCCTAAGCTCGTCTATGCTGTTCCAGGCAGCTTCGACATCACATCAACGCAGAGCTCCAAAGGACGGCGGTCTTCCAGAAATGAGAGCAGCCATAACAGAACAATACCGGAACGTACATACATATGTATATATATATATATATATGTATGTCCCTTTATCTGTATCGATATCTGTAGCTGTAGATACATTTTATGTTTTTGTATGCATGATTTCAGAGCGGTCTCGCGACCTTCGGTTGATGATTGCAGGCATTCCTATGTGTATTGTTAGTGCCGGCATCATTATTGGACTTTTGCCTTGCCCCCTTCCCGTACCCCCTTTCTTCCTGAGCATGACCCAGTAAGCCGCCAGTATTGAAGTTGCTGGCATTCCTCCTACGTACGACTTGCTTCTCCCCAGCTTGCGACGCGCTCGCAGCCTCCCATGCAGTCTAGGTTTTTGTTCCAAGGGTGCAATATATCCCGCAGAGCCTATATGTGTGTATACGTACATACGTACATACATAGATGCATACATGCAGACAGATGGATAGACAGACAAACAGACCTAGATAGAAGAGCCCGCAACGGTGTGCAAGACAGTGGGAATGCTCCATTTTCTAGGTGAAGTCTCAGCATTCTGGACGCTAGCGTTGCCGCACCGGAAGCCCTGAACCCCCTCACCCTCACAGTATGCCCTAAACCCGAGAAGCCAGGCGAATCCCAACTGACCGGAGCTCAAAAATCTTCAGGACACAAAACTGGATCGACTTCGAGGTTCAGAGGCTCTCCAGCCGGATTAGATCTTTCAGAGTTTGAATTGCAGTCTTGGGTTTTAGTGCTTTGGGCTTTCGCAATGAAGCGTTAGCCTTCGAGATGTGGGGGAATCGAATATAGGAGTTTTCACACGCACACACACACACACAAACAGACACACACAAACACACACACACACACATTGGCGGCGCATCATGCATGCGCTCGTATCGTCCTAATGAAGATACATATGCATATACATGCACAACTGCGCGGCGTGCGTGCAGTTCTGGTCCATATGCACATGCATACATACAGGTAGACATGCAGAAACACAGACACATGCATGCACACATGCGTGCATGCACGTATGTCTGAAGGCAATGCAGGCACGTACGTACGTCATCGTTGGTCATGTATGTATGCCTATACAATTGCGGCGAGCAATCAAGAACAACAGAGTTTGCAACTGCTTTTTCATTTGTCTGCAGTTGCCGCTTCACCTTCATTATATGATTAGATATAGATAGGAACGTATGTAGGCATGCATGCCGGGTAGATAGATTAGTGACTGTTGCTGAAGGTTTTATCTCGCTAGCTCCCTCGGTGGCTCCCTCTCCCTCTCCCTCTCTCTCTCTCTCTCTCCCTCCGCTCTCCCTTCCCCTCACGTCACTTCAAGCTGACACTCGAGCCAGGAGCTCATGGCTTTGGGAGTAGGCTCCAACGCTACGGTTTATGGTGCAGCTTTGTTAAGACGGTTCCAGAAAGAGGCACATCGATCCGCAAGTTCTACAGAGGGAGCCTTCGTGTCAGGTGGCTTTCAAAAACCCAGGTCCTCGTGAAGCTGAGACCTTCAGAAGGGTTCGATAAGAAGAGCTTCCAGAGGTGGCAGGTGGATGTGTGAGAGCTTTAAATGGCTTTTGCAGTCTGTCGCTGTTGTTACTTCAGAACAGGTTCATCTCTCACCAGTTCGCGCCGGCCCCTGACGATGCCAAAGAAGTTGCGAAGGACTGCCCAACGAAGTTTTCGGCGGGCATCGGCGGATAGGGGTGTGATTCCGCTTGCGATCAGGTCATGCTTGGTGAAATCCCTATAGCTTTGACCACTGCTGAAGCGTGGCTTCTTGATGGTAGTTTTTGGAAGGTGGCTTCGCCTGCTAGCTCTTGCAGCAGGGACGAAGACGACAGCATGACATCAGCAACAAGTGAGATGTCAATACCGTACTTGGTGCAGGTTGTGAACGACAGAGAGGGAAGATGCTGCAACTGCGGCAGAATGGAGTGAACACAATGCAGTTAAAGTGCAGTGCGCACAACGATTGGGTGACACGGTGGCACGTGCCTCTCGCAGTTCCTTGGCATTCCCTACCAAATGCAAGCTTCCCCCAACAACGCAACTGACCACCATGCCGGTCATCACGGACACCACTTGACGCTGATGCCAGCCAAGCTACTGTAGTGCATCTACCCAGAGGGTCTTGCAGGGTCTTGAGGGCTTGCTTGAGTGGCTTGTAGCGGTCACAGCATCGATTTTCGAACCAATACGATACATGCACAAACAGGAAAGCCTAACCTCAGCACAATATACTTAGCAAAGCTAACATTCGTGACACAGCGTTTGATTCGACCCCATGAATTAGCACTTCGGGAACTTACTCTGATATTAGTCAAAGCTTCAGCATGAAAAATTGCAGCGAATTCTTATGGCATGTAGCATATATACGCACATTCACTCAAATACTTTTAAGTGTATGGCATGAGTAGCAGTTTTTGCAACCGTGTAAAGGATAGTAGTTCTGTTCTGCACGACAGAGCTGGTGAACGTAGTCCCGCGGATTTCAGAAGCTTTTGGCGGTGCAGAGATTCCCGGTTTCTGCTATGATGGCCTCAATAATTGGAAAAGAGTGTTGTGTTATGTATCGTCGTGATACAGGGGCTATTCGGATGTTCGTGCTAATTCATGGTTCGCTTTAAGTTGCAAGCTTCATGCAGGATGGTGCTCCCAAGGACAAGGACATGAACTTCAAAGATGGGTCCGGACACGTGGCCATAACCCAAGCTCGCCGCAGGATTTGGGGACTGGGGGTTAGTTGCATTTCTTTGGCCAGACCCTTTTGAATTAGTGCAGACCAGGAGGTCGGGTAACCCCGAAATTCCTCAGCCCCAGAATTGCCTTCAAGTGGACACGAAGTTTATGGCGCAACCGTGCCTGAACTTAAACTGGAGCTTAGGAAAAGATTCGCCACGGACCGCCAAAAGCCATTCACCACGGACGTCCAAAAGCACTTCGCCACGGATGTCCCCCAGACGGAGGGAGGAGAAGCAGGCTGGGTATGGGATATTGCTCGTAGAAAGAAAGCCTGAGTAGAAACTCTGAGCCGAAACCGGAAGAGCAAACCTCGCAGTCTAACAGCGCTAGGTCAGCGGTTCTGAGGGAGGGCAGGAACCCTATGCCGAACACTTCAGTCTGAGCCATGAACAAGGAGGTCAGCGACACCCCGATATATGCGATGTTTGTGTCTGTTAGCTTTGCTTTCAAGGGATCTTTTCAGCGTCATCCGGGATGGGCCGTGTTACAGAAATGTCAGTACCTCGAGGATAAGTTGTGATGAGGCTGCCGGCCTGCTATGGATCCCGCGATCCTCCGCCGCGACAGCCTGAAAGCAAAACCAAACCTGCAAGTCCTAAACCCTCGTTCGGCGGAGACCGTCAGGTGACTAAGCCGAATGTGCCGCCGGTAAACTTGAAGGATGCCCAGAATTGGCAGAATGCCCAAAACCAGCAGCGTGGCGGATGATCAGTTTTGATCTGGCTAAGCGCTTTGCTTTGAGTTGTCAGAGTCGGCTCTGGGTCTCTGGGTGTAGCGGTTTCAGTTCTCTTCGCTTTCGTATCTTCCGGTGGTCCTTGGCCACCTTGGCAGTTGTGGGTTCGGACAGCAGCTCAGACTTCGAGTCATTGGACCACCTTCCCTACCAGTACCGCTCGCTCCAATCGAGACGTAGAAGAATCGCACTTGGCTAGCTCGAGTCTACGAGGCATGGTAGTTCGTGCGTTTTCTACGCATGTGGTGGCATGAGGTCCCCTGAGGCATCGCAGCGGTTCTCGATGCTGAGCTGCGTAGACCCAACCCAGCTAGGCAGTCGAACCTAGCAACCTTGCAGCAAGGAGAGACGTGACAAGAGCAACAGAAGTAGTTAGTAAACTGCTGACGATGATGATGGTGATGACGACGATAATGCGTGTGCGGGTGTGTTGCTTGTACAATGGTACAACTACCCTCCATGCGTGGATCCTCAGCAATCAAACACAAACTCTGTATTTTGGTACTATGCAGGAGAATTTCGAGAACAAAATATCCGGAAGCAAACCCACACCAACTTGCCGGGACCAGCTTAGGCACCAACCACCCAAACCCAAACAGCAACCAGCAGCAGCAACACCAAAGTCCTGCTAAACCTCCTATTTCCGAGGTGGGGCATACACGACGGCGAGGACGTGATGTTGACAGGAAATCTGTGCACTCCAACTGGCCGCTTTGGCTTACAAAGCTGCCGACCTTGAGACTATCTTCTTTAGGAGGGAGGGACCGAGAAGTGTGGATTACCATCGTCATCATGTGGCTTAGCTTCTGGCGAAGAAAGGCCGAGGTACTACGTAGAGCTTTGATACTTTCCAATAGCGTTCCTTAGGGTTCCTTGTTTACTTATGCTATAATAACCCCCATCCCTATGTCCCAATTATATTTATGATTGTTATTCTTATTATCAGTGTTATGATTATTAGTACTGTTTTTAACAAGGCCCCTTATATGCATCAGTGAAAGCTGCGATGCCCAGGCCAAGTCCGGCTGTCTCCACGGCAGGTGACTCCGAGTCGGCGCTAACGGTGCCTTGCCTGCTTGCTAGGGTTTAGGGTTTAGGGTCATTCTGAGTCAGCATCTCTCTGCCATTGCGCGTTCTTTTCTTCTTGTGATGGTCTTCCTTCATATTCCGCGCCGGTCCCGTGTGGCAGATAGGGAAGGCGTCCCGGCACGAAATTGGATGAATTTCAGAGTAGCACTTTCGGAAGGTGAACCCTGCAGCAACTTGCTATAACCACCTGAAGCTGTAGTCTGTGAGAAGACGAGGCCCGCCCTTTGAGCTGATTGAGCTTGGCAGAAGTGTCTATATTGCTCCATAGCGCTGCCAGAGTAGTGGTGCCAGTGATGCTGGCGATCATCGTCACTGTCGCTGCACCATCATAGTCGTCATCGTCATCATCATCATCGTCATCATCACGGGTTCAGAGTCTTCGCCACCATTGTCAGCACCTCTTGGAAGTTGCCTCTTTTTTATCATCATCTACATCACTGCGTTGAGAACGTGCATGTTGTTCCTGGTCGTCGTCGCTTTCAGCCTCACCTTGATTCAATCTGCACCCTGATCGTCATCAGCGTCGGCGACAGCTTCATGATCATCTCATCGTCACCACTCGTATTGCCATCAACATCGCCGTCACCATCATCACCACCACCACCATTATCGCCATCATCAGCAATACAAACTGGTATCTTGCTTCCTGTCATCATGAAAATGGTGCTCTTGCCGTTGTCTCGCTCGTTGAGTCTCGTCTCGTCACGTCCATGTGAGTAGCATCTTTCTCGCGCAGTCAGGCTCGCTGCATTTCGGGGCTGCAGCACATGTCTCGTTTCTCGAAGGAGCTTCCGTTCAGCTGTGATACCTCGCCGTCCCTGAGGTCGGATGCCGTGTGCGCACAAGGGGGGAAAATCCTCACGAACCTACGATGGGATGTGCGCCCACCGTCCTGCGATCGATCTTCGACAAGTACTGTACCACGCTACTTCGACGACAAGTTTCAATAACACATGCACTGATATAGCGTTTTGTGGACGGATACCTGAATGATACAGCACGCATTGCACTCGTTGATTCAGTCTACGCAAAGCGGACATGGATGCCCGTCCTGCCCGGCAGATGTGTCAAATTCCTCAGTTTCCCAACAGCTCGGCCGGTAAAATGCGCTTGAAACTCCGACCAGGAGTCTGGGGCTATAACAAGAGAGAAGTGGCGATGAGCGCAGGGTTGCATCACCTGCATTCGGTATTACACAGGCATAAGACGCTGGCAGTGACTGGTTGAATCTAATGTGTCTTGGGAGCATAGCAAGCGCAACCACCGGCTGAGTGCGACGTCGTTTCCACGAAGATGTCAAGCGGCCTGCAGCTGCGCGACTAAACACCAGCAATGGTCCCGATGACGGGAGCATTTGCAAAGATGTTTTTCCGCGTGCTGGCTGCGCAGCTTGCTTTCTGATGTGACTCGCGGACGAGCGAGAGGCAGCAAAAGGGCTCCTTTAATCGTCCAACTTCCGCCCAAAGCGAAGTCAAACATTGCTGGTCTCAAGCACGTGCATGAGTGGCACTGTTCCTCCATCACCTTTAAAGCAATTCCGCGGCTCTGTCAGTGCTCCCGAAGTATTCAGCACCGGTCGTGATGGTGGGAACGTAGCTTGGATTTACCTATTACACCTTTTGGGTTGGGCATCAGCATGACGCTTGTAGAATCCCCACAATGGTGCTATGTGCTTGCGGGGTTTACACTGTGGTTGCCAGAGTGTAACTGCAGAGGCAGGCCAGACTCGAGCGAAGAGAAGCCTTCTTTTTGCATAAGGCAGCACACAAGCAACGGCTTGAAGAGCTTTGACTTTCGGATTCGTATTTTGGGGCTTGCCGGCGACTCCGCACGCAAGGCTTAGTCAGGTTATCTCGAGTGGCATTCTGAAGGACCTGCTTGGCCTCAGCATTTCGGGTTGAGCATGCTCCGAGCCTCATAGATAAGAGCCGTTGGGTCTGTTCGCTCGAAGTCCCTTCCACCTCAGTTCATTTATCAAGTGCCGTCAGAATCAGTCAGGCTGTCAGTCTCACGCCTGAGCCTCAGTCCTTGTACTCTGGGCTGTGGCACTCCCGGCTGACGACGGCGATGCAGCCTAGGAGCTGGGCTGGGAGGTTGACCTTCAAGCTCTCCAATGTATTGGTGCCTTATGATGTTCTTCTGTCTTCTCCTTGTGCAAAAACACTGCGAAAAATCGGGGTAGATTGCATTGCAGCCGTTACAGACACTCAGAGTAGGATGTTTTTTACTGAGAAACAGTGACCTCTGCCTGAGCATACTGTAGCTGCTACTGTATCAAACCCCGTGTCAAACGCTGACCATACAGCATTTGTTCCCCCCCTGCCCCAACACGTTCTGCAAGTGAAATGTGAATGCCACAACCTCATGGGGCATTTGTACGTGGCTTCCGAGCTGCATCGGATCTCAAGCTTCCAGCACTAACTTTAGTTCGGCCAGTTCTATAAATCTCTAAAGATCTCTAAAGTTAGGGGCTTAGTTGGGGGGGCATGTAGGAAACGCCCGCCAGCTTCCGTAGCAGCTGCACAACTTTCCAAGCTCAGCAAGATCTCGGATTGGACTGAGTATCCCTACATCTATTGGGGGAACGCACTATGTACTGGCATTCATATGCCTCAATCGTACATCTTTCGGCATGCCTTGGCATTTCTGGCTGTCGTGTTGCACACAGCCTTCGTCGGATCCAGAGATTTTGTTTGCGAATACGAGCAGCACCCTCCGCGAAAGTGGAGCTATGGGGTCGGCATGGTGGTGACAGGTCATCATGGCGTGCAGTACAGAAGCATAGGCCCGTTCCTATAGGTCCTTCTCCTTGTTTACAGATCTTCACGGCTGCTGTCAATTCCACCGCCGACACCGAAGGGCCGTCTGAAAGCCCATGTGATGCTGGACCAAGTTGATTCATCCGGGCTTGCCTTGCTGGGTACGGTCTAGGTTTTAGGGTTAGTCTTTCCAAGGGTTTGGGAGTTAGGTTGAGGGCTGGGGAGTCTTAAAGAGGGGTGAGTGGTGTGACGCGAAGCCCGGCTCGAGCAGAGCAAGCGGTCGAAGATGCACCCGCCTTTTTTTCGCGGAGGTACAAAATGCCACAGCTGCCATTGACGCTAGCGAGCTGGTGTCATTCTGCGACACCCAAGCATTGCCACTAAGACCCCCAAGCATGCAATAATGTGACGTTGGAGGTTGGGTTTGTTGTGTGGGTCGTGTAGGTACGGAAATATCCCGACTTCGCATCAAGAAACCAAGAGCCCTCAGCCAAGGCCAAGGCGCTTTGTCGAACTGTGCCGAAACCCCGAAAGCCTGGAAGACCTCGAGCAAAGCCTGCGCTCTCAATCAAACCGGGCCTCTCATCGTGGTGAAGCTAGAAGTAGTAGTCGTCGTAGTAGTAGTAGCAGTAGTAGTAGTAGTAGCAGTAGTAGTAGTGGTGGTAGTAGTAGTAGTAGAATGGAAGCTCTTCCGACCGGAAACCCCTTGGAAACCCATCCCATCTCTGTGAAAGCGTTTTGGACCATCGCAACCATGCAGTGTCTTGAACCGACTTTATTGCTCGATTGGTGTTTCCCAATCGGTCGGCAGTGTCCTCAATTGCTTGAAAATTCTGGTTCGATCGAAATTTCAGGTTGGACGCCGTGTAAGTTCAAAACTGCTTTGATCAGTTTGCTCACTTTGGGTTGGCCCTCTTCCCGAATCTATGACGTTTTGGGAGAACCGCAGTCCCTCAGACCCTGAACCCAAACTCCCAAAGCTTGCGCTCTAGGCCTAAACGTGAAGCCCTCAGCCCTGAGCCTGAAACCAGAAGCTCCTAAACTTAAAACCCGAAGCCCGCAAAAAAAGAAACAAAGGGGTACCCTAAGACCCTCAAACCCCCACCCCACAGCCCTTAGCCAAGGTTTTGAACTTTCAATGTGACCCCTCTCAGCCGAAATATCGAGAAGCCAACAATGCCCTTGCAAAAGGCTTTTGCAGCAACCATAAACACGAAGAACGCCTTAGTCAAGGAAGGGCCTCACCAAGAGAAACCACCCAGCCTGTCAAGAAACGGAACACTAAAACAAACCGCGCGAAGACATAGACATTTTTCGAAAAGCCCTAAGAAGTTCAAAACTCCACGACGCCCCTAAACCCTGCAAACCCTGAACCCTAAATAAACCCAACCTCCGCAACCCACCCCCCCACCCCCCNGTTAAGAGTAGGGTGACCGTGGAATGTCGGATCTTGCCAATTTCCTTGGAAAGCGATAGGACCCCCCCAAAAGCGATACGATCGACGAAGATCATGTGTTGTGACATGTTCGCGCAGCCGCGGAATTTGTGCCTAAATTTTGCGTGTGATATATGGCTAGCTAATCGATACCCTAATCGATACCTACCAGATCGTTTTATGAGCCACTGCTCCATGCAGTAAAGGGCAGTGAAGGGCAGTAAAGTGCAGTAAAGGGCCGTAAAGGGCAGGTAAAGGGCAGTAAAAGGCAGTGAAGAGCAGTAAAGGGCAGGTAAAGGACAGTAAAAGGCAGTAAAGAGCAGTAAATGGCAGCAGAGCGCAGTAAAGGGCAGGGCAAGCTACGAGTAGGATCAGTGAGTCTGATGGTCTTCTTACTTTCACGAGAGCAAAGCGATACCTCACAGAAACATGTGACGGAATCCTTGTAAAGCGATAGGNCGAGTAGGATCAGTGAGTCTGATGGTCTTCTTACTTTCACGAGAGCAAAGCGATACCTCACAGAAACATGTGACGGAATCCTTGTAAAGCGATAGGACCCCCCCAAATCATCCATGGTCTGGCCATGATTGTGTTCTATATCGGTGTTAGGGGAGCCTGTAAATTTGCATCCTGCTTCCTGGGTGCATAGGTCTACATACGGTTGACACTATCTATCTCTCTCTCTCTCTCTCTCTGTCTCTCTCGTTCTCCCTCGCACTCTCTGTATAGATTTCGACATAGATACATATATCAAGCTGGATGTGGATGTAGATATAGCCACGCGCATGCGACCGTTGTTCTCAGTCGACTGCCTGCAAACTGTAAGTTCGGGCATGAGGTTAAAAGTCTTACTGAACCTTGAGGGATTGGCTTCGGGCTTCCAAGCATTGTTTGGGCTGTTGATGGTGCAGCTCACGAAGAAGCCCTCCCCAACTAGGGATCCCCATTCCTTGGGAACCTTCCCCGCATTTTGTGACCAGGCTGCATTTGTGGTTGAAGCTAAATCTTAAGCCCGCACGGAAACTCTGAATCTTGGATTCCCGACCCTGGATCCAGACTATATATATATATATATATATATATATGTGCCAGCATTTGTGGGCCCCCAACGGCAGATACAGTCCTCGTCCAGAACCGGAGAGAAGCACAGCAATGTTGCTTACACTCTTGGTCATCAGGCTACCACTGATATTCATCTTTGTCACTCTGAACACCACTACCAGTACCTGTAGCTGTCAAAGGAAGTCCGTAATTGGTCAACACATCCCACCCCAAGCCGGAAAGCCGAAGAAGCCTAAAACCCCTAAGCCTTAAGCCCTGGACCCGAAGCTCGGAAAGCCGAGTACACCCAAATCCCTTCGAGCGCTCTGATGGGTCACAGGGAGCCTGTGACTTCGACTGAGGACCTGGCGAAGGCTCTTTCAGAGGTGTTTCGGGTTGAGGGTTTGAGGGTTCAGGCCCGTGGGTTCAGGTCTTGGGTTGCAGGCCATATGGGGTGTGACATGGCCTTAATTCGGCTTTAGGGTTTCTTCGTGGTTTCGGGCTTTGTTCCGGCCGTACGGCTTCGGAATGATGTCGGGTTTTGGGGTGGAGTTAGGGCTCAGCTTTCAGGTCAAAACCCGTGTCGACAGCAAGGGCCGAGCCAAAACGAGAACACTATGAGAATTTCAGAAAATCAGGAACACCCAAACGGCCCCAGTGCAGACCCTAAGTCCTGAGTAGTGGGACCCTTATATACTATCAATCAGGGTCCTACAACTGCAAGGTCAATCCTGAGCACAAAATTCGTGCGAGCTTGCCCAGCAGTTCAACGAAGTAGACCATGGGGGCATCTGTTTTCCCCCTAAGCGGTGCCAGGCACTGAAGCCCACTAGGACCCAGAGTAGGCCCTTATTCCCTTTTTTAGAGTTTAGGTTCCCTTATAACACCCTTTCAACCAAAAAGGGCACCCTTTTTATTCCTAGGTTACTCTTGGGTCTAGCCTATGGGGCCTTATCCAGGATCTTGTTTGCGAAAAATGGCGCAGAGGGTTGCAGGGGTCAACCTTTGCATCATAGTTGAGTCAACCTGGAGTTTCAAGCTGGGTCCAAGATAGGGCATTGTAGAGGCCAGTATGTGTATACATATGTGTATGTATATGCATAGATGTATATACCTACACAGAAATACATATATATATATATAGATGTATATTTTTGCACATAATAATATAAGTGTATTGCGCAATGACAGTCAAGGGAGAGGTCAACCTTAAACCCGAAGCCCTACGCCTTTCGCCAGCTCGTGCTGCGTGCACTGCAGCGTCTGAACCACGAGTGACAACACCGGCAGACGAACTGCGAGATGTACATCCCTAAACCCTAAACCCTATACTTAAATACTTTGCCTTGTTCCTGCACAGCGCATATATAAAATAAACCTTGTGTTGCTGGAGGCCTATCAAAGCGATGAGGCCTCTCCCCGCCTAGTATGGCCGAAGCCTTAGACCTGGGGGTTTCTGGCTGTGGAACTGTGGAATCTCTACATGAGCTGGGGATGCTGATCGTAAGCAGCACGAGTACTGAGCGCACTGAGTAGTGGTTGCCATCCTCATTGTCGCACTTCTGACCGGAGACTTCTTCGACTGGCCCGCGTAGGAATTAGACCCATAGCACTGTCTTTTTGCCGCATGCCTCACTCTGAAACCTGAGTCGAAGACAGGCCGGAGCCCTCCGCTACTCGGGATTCGGCGCTGGCTTTGGCTTTGGAGCGCTCGCAGGACAGGTTGGAGCACTGTCGAGACGGAGGGACTCAATGTTGACGAGTCTTCGGCATGGAGCAGAGAAATGCAAAATGGGGCCGATCCCCTCAAGTCTTGTCTCAAGTCTATGCCATAACTTTGCTGCGAAGGATCACATCGAAGCCCTACAGAGGGAGCGAGATGAGGCAGGAGAGAGAATGAGAGAGAGAGAGAGATCGCTCGGCTTGTGCCAGTTTTCATGGTGCTCCCAGAACACTTCACGTTGTATGGAGGTGCAAAAAGAGTCCTGTAGTTACATCCGAGACCCTGAAAGCTCAATCTCTGCACCCTGATTCTGGAGTTTTAATGGACGAGCAGAGCTTTCGAGACTGCGGCGAGCGGGGCTCAAGGATCACTGAATCTTTCAAGGTTCTGCAAGTTGAAAACCGAATAGATAGACGCAGTCTTGGTAAGAAGGGCAGTGCTAATCTCACAAGCAGCCAGAAACCAACGAAGGGCGAAAGTCCTGAGCTATTGCCGATGCAGCCTCACATGTTATGTCTTTTTGCCAGCTTGAGCGGACTGCGTCTGCGTAGGGCGTAGGGTTGCTGGACGACGGGAGTGGCATTGAGGCGTTGATGGACGGAGGCTTAAGGTTCGCACGATGCGGTTTGCAAAGACGAGTTCGGGGTTTGGGGCTTGTACGTTAAACGAAGAGTTAAGAGATTCGGGCTCGCGCTTGTAGGGATTGTAGGGGTTCCTCAGTGGTCAAGGTTTTGGGTTAGGCCTGGGCCAAGCTGAATTATCGCTGTCTAAACCCTGCCTCCTGAGTCAGCGTTTTCATGCCCAACAAAGCAGAGCTTTGAACTCGCAAGTCTTAGGTCCTGCAAGGAAGTCTGGAGCCCAACAACCCACCAGCGAAGTTGCGAGGCTCTGCGGCGAGCTGCTGACCAGGAGAGCGAGGCCAAAGTTTCTGAGGACTCTGGGGCCCAAGGGCTTGCTTGAAGACGGCTCGAAGGGCCTTAAAGCTAAGGGCAGAAGGCCGAGGCGGCCATGCTCGTCGTGCAAAGGATGAACGCGACAAGTATCGTTCCGGCAGTGGCAGTTGCGGAACGCCGGAATTCAGTTCTGGATTCGTTTCCATAAGTGAATGCAACGTTCGAACAGAGGCTAGGGGTATATCTGCTTCTTGCAATAAGCTCACGGCTTGATGTCTGCCAAGGTCATGGCTTAGCCCCCACTTGCTGCAAGCCCTCGGTTCAGTTGCAGATACCCGAAGCTAGTGCACTGCGAGGTGCTGCGCTTGACGATGCTTGTGGAGAGGTCTGAAGCGGCTTGGCGGAATTGGAGCTCTTTCAGACTACGACAGCAGGCATTGCTCTGAGAAGGCTTGGTGAATGTGACAGGCCAGGAGCAGCCTTCGGACAATGGCCGCATCGGATAGAGATCCAGCCATCGTTGGTTTCTCGAGATCTTCTGCATGCGATTTTTCAAGTCTGCATCCTCGCCATTCAACCCCCAAGGCGGAAATCGAACCCTTGGAGGAAGAAGGCAACACTCAGCCAGCAGGCAGTAGAGTACGCCAGCTCTGCAAACCGGGAGACTTCACAGGCGGTCCTCCCATCTTGATTTCAGCAAGCATTCCTTTGATGCCGTAGCAGATAAACATAGACAATCATAGACGGAGCACAAGAGCTGTATCGTTAGTACACGTAATGAGAATTAAGATAGGAGGAAGGCCCCTCTTCTGCTAACCAAGGCCGGACACTGCGCTCTGCTAGAAGAGAGACAGCCTGGCCCCATGCTACGGACCAGGGTGCATCGAAAAGTCTTGGGTTTAGGGTTTACTGGGTTGAAGCACACTGCAGGCATCTGCACGATCCTGCAAAGTGAGGCTGGGCCTAATCAGCTGGGCTGAGACCAGCAAGCACACCGTCGGATAGAACTTACAGCATTCCCGTGTTTCGAATCCTTACTGTGCCAGAACACCTCTGAGGCGCGAGCTTTCAGAGCTTCAGCGATTGCGCCGTGAGCATCGTGAGGCTTGTTGATTGGGAGGGCTTGCGGGCGAATTAGTTCTAGGCTTAACTGTGGGGGTGGATGCGGTCACAGGGATCGTAAAGTTTGGCAGGGTTCGATCATGATTCGTGTGTCGAGTTTGCCAAGAGCAAGTTGATGCTTGTCAGCAACGGGCAACGACGGTCTCTTGAAGAGTCATTGCTGCCCACTGCAGAGCTTCTGCGGCAGAGTCGTGGTCTCAGGGATCGTTATGGTAATCACTTTCAGCACGTCTTAGAGCTGACTTTGCTGAAAGTATCTCGGGAAGATTTCAAGTCCGGCATCTTTGTTAGCACTACGCCTTCTGAGGCTCTTGTCTTTTCGTCTGCAAGTCGCAGCTAGAAGGGCTCAACACCCTACAGCAAAGGGTTCGACCTCAGGCGTATCATCAAGCCCACACTCGTAAGACACCGATAGAGGGCACCCTTGAGATTGCCCTCCACGGCCCTCAGGCTACCCAGCTACCTACCCTCTCCCTCGGAGCCCAATACTGGTAACAGCACCCAGGCCCGAGAGCAAACGGCAGCCTTGCGAGCCGAGGTGCGCCAAGGAAGCTTGGGATGAAGGGCTCTTTTAGGGCTCTTTTGGGGTTTAGGGCTTAGGGGCGGTCGAAGAGTTTAAAGCCCAACACTCTACACTTTGCCCAAACGGCCCGAAGCCCTAAGCAGCCTATAGTGTTGAAGGTAAGGTTGGCAAACTTCGAGGTGGAGAAGAATCCACTTGCAGAGCCTCACTTTGCTTGGCCTCAAGCTTCAGACGAACTCGCACATGGGGCACATGGGCTATGGAAGAAGAGACGCAGCTTTCGGCTTTGATCACCTGGTCGCCTTTCCCTCACCTTCTCGACCCAGAGGTGCAGCAGACCAAAAGTGCCTCGGACGAAACCCGACAGCGCCAGGATCCAAGGAGTGGAGATGTGAAGACTGTATCAGCTTAGCAGCCTTGAGCAAGAAGATTTGATGCACCGGGGGTACAGTACGTTGCAACCATGCAGACTCTTCCCTCTTTCCCGTCATGATGATGCGGATGATGATGATGTTGATGACGGGGATGATAATGGCGATAGCGATGATGAAGATGATGCTGAAAGTGTGGACACTGGTGGAGGTGATGATCATAATTAATGAGGGTGTTGCCGGTGACTGTTGGTGGCTGGTCGTTACGACAACCACTTTCACGACCTGTGGTGCTCATTGACGTAATATAATTGTTGTCATT
This sequence comes from Symbiodinium sp. clade A Y106, assembly GCA_003297005.1. Classification (NCBI taxonomy): domain Eukaryota; class Dinophyceae; order Suessiales; family Symbiodiniaceae; genus Symbiodinium; species Symbiodinium sp. clade A. The sequence continues at coordinate 32,525 of BGNK01000668.1, read as the reverse complement.
GCCGTTGTTCATCACCTCATCGTCATTATCGCTTCCGCGGTTGTTGGTGACACTGCAGCCATGGCAGTTTGATTGTCGGTTTGATGACAGCAGAAACCAGCATCGTTGCAGGAATAGTTGCTAGGCGAAAGGCAACAGCAATGCCACGAGCGTCCTGTTGCTAGTCATAGGTTGCTCGTCAACTGAAGCACTGGCTTCTCAAAGGGTACTGCGGCTACGTAAAGCTTGTCTCTCTCTCTCTCTCACACGTCGTCTGAGGTCTGGAGAAGATGTTGACGGAGCAGCGAGAGCACATGGAGGCTCTGGAGGTCAGCCTGCCGAGGGAGGGCGTACCAATACGATGCAAGGCGCAGGCCAGCGAAGGTGTCATGTAACATAGCTGTAGCTTAGGTGTCAACGGTCTTGAAAAGCTTTGCATTGCTATGAGGTCCAGGAGTCTAGGATTCTGTCAGCACGATGTCGCCAAGTCACAAGCCTTCCATACAGGATTTTCGCTGAGCTGGGCATCACCTTGGGAAGCCCTTAGCGCCTGTCTTTTTCTTCAGAACATGGAAGCTACTGCAAGTGCTCTCGTGTCCATGCGGACTTGCAGGCCTTACAAGCAGTTGTGACAATTGATTGACCGAGTCTTCAATCTCATCGACTCGGCACTGAGTTGAGACTACTGTGACAACAGAATCAGGTAGTATCCAGTTCTCCATCCTTGTCATCGTCCCGCTGGTTTGTAATTTACCGTTTTGACGACTATTTCCCGGATAACAAAATGATCACGATGATCTCGACGATGGTGTTGATCTCGACGATGGTGACGATGGTGGGGTGGCTGGAATTGTGCTTGACGAAAACTTTAGTATTCATGGTTGGTGGCATTTTGGTCGTGCTGTGCTGACGGTGGTGGTGGTGGTGGTGGTGGTGGTGGTGGTGGCGGTGGTGGTGGTGGTTGTTGCGATGGCGATTGGTCTTCAAGGCCCGGAAGCTTCGCAGCTGGAAGGGCACAACGTGAGCGATTCTTCTGTGAATGTATTCCCGAACGAGATATTATACAGGGGCAAGGCTTTTCATGAAGTAGCTGCAGAGGGCCCAACGTCGTCCTTTGCACGGTTGCATTCGAAGGAATCTGCTGGCTTGGCGGAGCGTGAGCTGCAGGCGGGGAGAGCTGGCTTATGATTTCACTTTTTTTGAGGGTTCAGGGGTTCACATGGATTCTCTGCATCTTTGTGTGGGACCGGGACCTGCCGGGGTCTTTCAAAACAGACCAGGATCGCAGCATGCAGTCCGCAGACATGGAGATTGCGCTCTTCTCGTGGACCCCGACTTGTTTACAATGCCAACTGCGGGAGATCTCCACTCCCTGGTTCTCGGGGTGCACTTGGTCAGAGACATTCTGCAAAGCCTCAAGGCGAGGCTTGGAGGTCCAAGCCCTACAGCCCTGAATTGCTGGCACAGCCTCCGGGAGATTGAGAGATAGATGGGTTTTGCAGGCAGATCTGCCGGGTTCTGAGCAGCTCTGGATGACAGGTGCCTTCAGGAGAGGACATCCCTTCTCCAGTTCATGGTTGACCTGCTCTCTGCAGCGCCCTTAGCAAGAGTGACTGCCTAGACATACCTCAATCCAAGAATTTCCTTGAAGCCGGCAGAAGGCTGTGCGCCTTCCGGGGAGCCAGCACCAGCTGAGGCCTTGCAGACCCTCTTTTACGACCCCACGCCCTTCACGCGCCTGCGCTTGCGATCTGCATCGCCCCCGCCAGGCCACGGAGGTAGCATAGTGATCTCTTGCGGCTTGTTGCGAGACATGCCTTGGGTTGTGAGTTGGGGAATTGGCCTGCGTTGCCCTCGCATGCTGCAGAACCACGACAGTTTCGTGAGTGAAGCCGCCAGCCGGGTGCAGGGATATTTTTGACTGGAGCGGTTCAGACCAGGCCAGCGCATGTGTTTGTGATTGTTATTGTGTTTCTGAGGGTGGTGATGGTGATGCGAATCATGGGAGGGAACACAAGGAAACCACCCCGCGAGCTTTGTCAGCCGACACCCTAGCCCCAAACTCTCAACTCTATACCATAGCTTCGCCATGCTAAATCCTCGCCAAAGACCCTGAGGCCTAACCCTGAACCCAGCTGTGCAGCTGAAGCCTCGGAGGTGCGGCAGGGCGTCGGCGGAGCACTTCGCGTGAGCCGACCCACAGGCGGGTGTTGACTGAAGATGATAGTCTTGTAAGTACTGAGACTGAACTAGTTCCAAATGCGGAGTATTTTTCATGAGAAGTGCACAGTGCAAGTACTAGTATCCTTGATCGTTAGTATGAACTCGGTGTCCGGGTGGCTATCTACGAGTTCGGTGGAGCTTCATGTAGCCCGTCGAACATGTTGCATTCAAGGTTGGGCGCTTACATAAAGGAACCTCCAGCGAGACTCGTCGTGGGAAAAAGCAGTCGCCATGGTCTAGTAGGCTCGGCTTTGCAGTGTGCGGGCTCTCAGTGCAGAAGCAAGTCCTTGAGGCATCTGCACAGTGGCTGCTATGCTTGTGCTTCGCAGTGCGATCTCGCGTCTCTCGGACTGGCAATTTCTACGGTGGGCCTCACTCCTGTGCATTCTGGCCTGCCTGGTTGGTTTATTCCCCTCCGAGCTTGGACATCCTTGGTTATCTTGGTTCGACGGCGCTCGAGTTGTGCTTCACTACGTAGTGTGGGGAGAGCCTATGGGCCTATGCGGTACCAACAACATTAGGCTGTGCTGAGGCCTCTACCGAGCGCACAGGCAATGAAGGACATCGGCACAACTGCCAAAGCCTCAGCAAGTGTTGTGGCAAGCAGTGCCAGGCATCCAAAGTCTTACTTGGATACTTGAACCCTCAGAAGATTTTGAGTGGTCGCGCATATCGGGATCTAGGGCTTCGGGGTAGGCATGCATGCAGGCATACATACAGACGTGCACGCACAGATAAACAAAGTCATGTAGCCTTTAACTCATATCCAAATCTGAAACTCTGCATAACTGTCATTTTATAACTGCAAGTTATCGAGTTGTTACACCCACTTAGCTGGGGCGCCTTGATCTCCACAGGAAGCCCGCAAGGGCCTCAAAGCCTTTGCGCCAAGATCTCCGGCGGCGACGACTTGCGCGAGCTGTGCACCGCGCTCGAAGCGGAGATTGCGCAGGTGGCCTGCTGGCGGTGATGCTTGCATTCTATGGGTATCTTGTTGAAATTGGGGTGACAGTGAGGACATTTGGGAAGGCATAGAGGCAAACAGCAGTTAGAGTAAAAGCTGACCCCTTTGCTGGAAGTTGCTCTTGCCCTGAAGTCCTCTAAGCTTGGCTCCACTTCCGGCTCGACGACCTCATTTCAGACACCGTAGATTCGAGCTTCGAAGGACCAGCCATCCCATCGTGTACGTGACAGTACAAAGCCTGATTTCGCCACTTCTTCGAAGACGTGAGAAGCTTTCGCCACTGAGAGGCCTCGCAAGCGTTCTCTGCTCAGGCGGGGTGAAAGTCCTAAGTGCAGGAGTTGCAGACATACTATGGAGCCAGAACTGCTGCAAAAAACCTGTCACTCTGCATACGTTTGGTGTTGTGACAGTCCCGTAGTCAGACTAGAGTCCATTCCAGATCTTCCATTTCAAGCCCGGCAGGTTCAGCGCGTTTTAGCCGAAGCCGAGCAGGCACACGTCCCAGAAGTACGAAGTTAGAGCTTTGAGGAGGTTTCAAGTGCTTCGTCTGAGACAGCAGCCCGCTTTCAAGCGTACGTCCTAGGCTGCAAAAGGCCGTGTCTTAGTCGTTTCTGTTCGTCTCCCTCCCTACAACTTTCACGTCCTCCCCTGTCGCAGAGCGCCCGTGCGATCGGCTCGGCAGCCCCGGGGCAGTCACTGCGGGCTTGCGGCCTTTGGGTGGAGCAGGAGCTGCTTTCACCCTAAACCAACGTACGGTTGAGGATACAGGTTTTTGGAGCTTCTCCGTTTTTGCATTTAAGCAGCTTCTCTGGCTGCGGCACTCTTTGCTTCGGTGGCCATTGCTGCGATTTACATTCGCCATACTTTTGAGCGCTTAAATAGGCCGCGTCCTTTGTGCGGAAGCAGTCGTGCGGGTTAACATGTCGTAGGTTGTGACTCGTGAATGATGGCGATCAGACGGTGTGTTGTTCATGGTCATTCGGCCGCGGACCCATCCCCGTTCACTGTTTTGCACTAAGATCCTCGGCAGGCTGTTCTCTATCGCCATAAGCAAACGTGAGCCAAACGTGACTGCAGCTCGCGCCCAGGAGAAGCGACGGAAGGAGAAACAAGGTGGGCTGATGTACCGGTACCAAAGCTTTCGGGCGATGTAGCAAGTTCACGGATTGTGACGCCAGCCACCTCTTCAAAAACACAAAACCCGAAAGCCTATCTTCTATCAAAGCCCCAAACCCGATATCTATCTATCTATTTACCTATCTAAAGATACGACAATAGATGTACCATGTTTGTGTGTGTATACAGGTATACATATTAATGTAGATATGTCTGTAGAGAGAGCTACATAGATATATCATAGCAATAAGAGAAGGAATAGTAGGAATAATTACAATAATATGCTTAATACTGATACTACGACGACGACGACTACTACTGCTGCTGCTGCTACTACTACGACTACTACTAATGATAATAACAGTAGTAGCAATAATTACAATGCTGTTACCATAATGGTAATAGTCATAGCAATAGTAATCATACAACTATAACAGTAGCAATGACAATGACAATAGTAAAACCAATACTAATAATGCTAATCATAGCAATAATATCAAGAAGCATAAAAATAACAAAACAGCAACAGTGCAGAAAACGCTAATAACAGCACGAAAACTAATATTACAAGACTGCTACAACACTTCTAACAAAGACAACAACACTAATCATACCAGCAACAAAAAAGAACATAGAAAGTTAGATGTACATGTACATCTACGCGCATACATACATACATATGTGTTTCTATATATACATATATACGCACATGCAGACTGCACAGATAAAGCCAGGTCTACCATCGGACCGTGCGGTGCCTTCCGTGGATTGGGCCGAGGCTCCTGGCAGAGTCTTAAGATGAAGGCAACCATCATGATTGTTCAGGGTTTGGGGAATGGATTTAGGGTTTAGGGTGTGTTCTGGGTATGGGGAACTATGGTATGATTGTTTATACCCGTGTAGTACCAGCAATCACTGCTAATTTCCTGATGATACTTTTATGACTATTGTGATGGTTCTTATGCCGCAAATGCCGAAAAAGTCGCGTAGGAAGACGGGATGCAGGCCAGGTTCCAGAACATGTCCGTGTGCATCCAGGATGTAGGATTTTTCCGCGGGGGTTTAGGGTCTTGGGTGCACGTTTACTTACTCGAAGTTCTGAGGGCCGTGACATAAGGAGTTGCTTGGACAGCCACGTTGCCCTAATGCTGTACCCATCACAATCCAGATCTCCGTGTGTGACGGCTTGACACCGGCGGCGGGATCTGGAGTCCACTACAGACGTGTCCATGATTTCCAACGCTTCTGCAACAAGGAACTTGCCTTCGCACTCTCGGTTTTCTGCTAGCTTGGAGGCAGCAGGCACTTCACGAAACGCCAGGCGAAACTCCCCGGCACCCGGAACCTTTGCTTCTGCCTTCTTGGGAAGGAGCGCGCACAGTACCTGGCCACGACTCGCGCCATGGAGGCCAAGTTTGCGCAGCTGACAAAGCTGAGAAGGCTGCTGCAGGCCGGAGAGGATGCAAAGAAGTCTCCAACTTGAGCTTCGTGTCGGAAGGCATCGAGCAAAGTCACAAACGTCCAATACTATGCTCACACTTCGGCGGACCCGAAATTCAACAAACCTCTTGATGTTGAACATTTTGGGGTCCCCCGCCCGTTCCTCCATGCGCCCAGGGAGTCATGCCTGCACAGCTTCCTTGCACATAGGAACAGAAAGAGCTCACAAGCCTGAACCCTGAGCCCATTTGAAACATTCCCGGGCGAGAAGAGGCCAAGTACACTGCTGCCCGACGAAAGATCCACGCTGGCCGTTACTGAGAGGGCGGCATCCTCAAAGACTTTGCCGACTGGATTGGGTTCCGCTAAAGGTCTAGACCTTTTCCCGAGGCTCTCTCATGTGAAGGTCAAGGCAGTTCAAAGTTCAGGGGACGTTGCTGGTTCTGCAGGTGGTCGACCAGGTGATGGATACTTACCATGCTTCCATGCAAGGCGGCTAGGGCATAACCCGCTCGCCGGAGCAAAGGCGGCAAAGTCGAGAAGCTGTGCCCGACTAAGCAAACGTATCAGACGATGTGGGCTTCGCTCAAGCTGGGGTGGCATCTTACAAGCCCAAGTGCGGAGAAGTCCCGCAGACCCTCTCGCAAACCCACTGCTTGAGCGAAGCCTTCACATTTCACCGCAAACTGACGAGGGCATGTCTCAGCGCAAGAGTTGGAGCCTTGGAAGTTGACCAGACGGAACGGCACAGGTACTTTTGCATGCAATGGAGGATCACCAGCAAGGAACGACGCTGAAAGAAGCACATCAAAACTACTTTCGCAGTACTCGCAGTAGCATTGGCAGTGGTGGTGGTGGTGGTGGTGGTGGTGGGTCGTGTGTGGCGGTAGCAAGTTGGACGGGAATTGGAACATGCCCCCGTGGCCAAGACGGTCACCCAAACTGCGTCTGTCCATGCTGTCGCATCTGGGACAGTCTGAATCGACCCCTACAGGGTGCAGCGGGCAACGCTGCAGGCCTCGTGCAACTCACCTACGAGTCCCGACAGCAAGCAAGCTTGCCAGCCACCAGGCATGATTTACTCCCAGCGCGGCTTTAATTCAAGGTCATGGGGAGTTCAGGGGAGGAAGAAGCCTTCGTGGGAAGAAGAGTTCTGGCATCGAACCTGCCGGCTCTGAGTTGTGTTGCTGCTCTTTTCAGGCATTATCCCCTTTCCTCTTCATGAATTAAATGCGTCTCTTGCAGGCTCTACAGTCTCTACAGATTGTAGCGAGCACTGGGCTGATTGTGGTGTCGGGTTGTGCTTTTCCCAACTACGCTACGCATTGTTGGTTGCAGACAAGCTTTCAACCAGAGCTTCCCTGTAGGGCCTGCAGATGCCATGTATCACTAGCACCGCACACGCGGAAAGTGCCAAAGGTGGCTTTGACTGCGCTCTTTCCTAGAAGTTGTGATTTTTGAGTGGCTTTTGACTGTGCATGCATGCCTTTTTATGAGAACGGCTCGATATATGATTGGCGAGTATCGTGAGTTGAATCAATGGCCTTCAATAGCCTGGCTACGAAAGTCTGGCCTAGCAGCATCTTGAACGCAATGGCGGCTGTTTCAAACAGGCTAGGAACTAAATTGCCGTAGTGCCACAGCTGGAATAGCTGTAATCTTATATTTTTCGCTCACGATCACTTCACTATGAACGGGATGGGACCGACCGGTCTTCTTATGTAGATAATTATTTCAGGGCTGCACCAGGTGCGGGCAGCGCAAGCAGCCAACCCGGGTCATGAGCATCAGAGGGGGGCGCCGTGCTAGTTCAAGCGCTCCGAGCCCGGCTGATACTCATGATGCGCGCCCCTGCGGTGCGTGTCATGAGCTTACTGTCGAGGGCGGAAGTAGGATCATCGGATTCGGGTCCACTGTACTGCGCCTTCCAAAATCATGCCCCCAACCAACACGGAAAGCCATCTCCTACTTAATTTCGAGTTTCGGGTCCGTGCCGGCGACGCTATAGGGGCGCGTATAGGAGCGTTAGTGCGACTCTCGAAACACGACCGAGGAGGGAGGGGCCGGCGGCATTCATGGGCCCCTTTATACAAATTTTAATATACTTGAAGCTTCGTTAGATTCTCGCGATTATAAGGGCCGCACTCTTAGAAAGGATCGCGGTATTTATTTCTAACGAACTAGAAACTTGGAATAAGATTACGTATTTACGCATTTTTCGAAGTCTGAATACTTCAAAATTACGAAAGTTAACGTGGCTAGTTTTTCGTTTCGACTATGATGGTAGCGGTAACGGTTTCGGTCCACAAATTATATCGATCGCTAGTTCGCTATCGATATAGTAGCGCTTGGGTGAAATGAGAATGAACCCCGGCCGCGTTCGAAACTTGGCTATTTGAGAGCAACCCTCGCCGCTCTTTTTCCCGCCTCCCCCCGTCTTTCTTGCTTATCTCAAGATAAGCACCCACTCCCCCCCCCCAAGAGAGTGGTCTCTGCTTCTCTGGTGGGTGGACGTTCGGTTTGAGTTAGTATATCGCGATGTTTCTGCTCGTAAGTATTCGAGGGTCCGGCCGCTAAGATCTCCTTGGATATGAACGCTGGGTAAGGGACAAGGATGAGGTCATGACCGAGCAAATGGTAGCGACATCAAGAATGATAAGTTCGTCACCACGAGAGTAGAGGGCACGACGCCCATGGAGGACCCGCTAGTCAGGGCGAACCGCCCAACTGAAAAATAGCGACGAAGCAAGTGATGGCTCAGAGTTTTGTTACAAGATGCTTTCGGGGGACAACCCTTTTTTTCAGAGAACCTACCTTTTGCAGGAACTCTTCTACGGCCTAAGGCCGACTTCTCAAATTTTCCGAGCACCACCTCAGTCAGACAAAAAGAGGGCCCAGCAGTAAGCGGGAACTCTATAATTAGTACCGAGGGACCTCGCTTTTACCCCTTCCCTTGAACAACAAAGTGGTGTGCCACAGCGGCTAGCACAAGGCTGGCGGGGCCAAAAATTCAAGTATATTTTTTTCTCCCGAGGCACACTTTGCTTAGCCCGGAAAGGGCACCAGCTGAACCTCTTCGTACAGCCGAGCCCATCCACACAAAACAGTGGATGGGGTAGCGCGCTTGCGCGGGGCCGGGGGACTGCCCCTGCCTCAACCCCGAGCAAAGCAAAGCAAAACAAGAGAGAGAGAGAGTGAGAGAGGCAGTCACTTTGATTCAAGGTCGTGAATGATCAAGGTCCGAGTCTCGAGAGAGAGAAGAAAGTAGCGGAGGACTTTAAAATCGGGGGGATAGAGATTGTCTGCCTGCTAGCGAAGAGAGTCGGTGTTATTTTGTAACCTCGGAACGGGTACTAGTTCGCCGTACGTTGCGATGGGTTCGGCCCGATTACGTGTTAGAGTCGGGCTCGGCGATCTTATAGGGGGATTACTTGTGTGTAGCGATTCACTACAAGATCTTCTTGTTAGATGCCCTCCATCTTATATCTGATCGTGATGCTACTTATAGAACATCAAGAATTATATCGTCGTCATATCCTACCCCGCCGATGGTCCTCGTTCTCTCACTTCGGAGAACTCGAGTCTTATAGGAGCCCATAATGGAAACGATTGGGTCGCTCTACGGTAGCCCAAAAAGAAATAGGAAAATCGTCGACTCCGAAAAATTCGAGAAGGGCGGATAGTAGTTAGTAGGCGCAGCGGGGAAGTAATCCCTGACTCTTGCTCGACTGCAACAGGCCCTATAGATGAACCAGCAATAAATAGTAATAAACCAGCAACAGCCTGCAGGTAAACCTCGAAGGTTTCGACAATCGTATGGACCGCGTGGAGAAATAAGTGGACGAGCACGTGCAGTGGGCGACCGACCTCTTCGATATCATGATCAACCGCTACTGCAATTTAGAAAATTCCGTCAAGATGGTCACCAACTCTTACGACCTAATCCGGAAGCGCCTTCACCTTCTGGAACGTAAATTCGCTACGGCATCTTTTTCGGTGATAAGTATCAAAACCTCAGATGGCGGGGCACCAGAGGGAAATAGCCGACCCGCCATAGTCATCGGAGGATGGGATGCAGACCAAAATGCGGAGGAGACCTTTCGTTTGGTCCGGGACCATATTGTACGCCTGGACATTGATCTGGACATGGACGAAGCTTTTGTTCCTGGATTCCGCCGTCGCTTCGTGATTATACTAATTCACAATAAAGGCGGGGAACAGGATACAGATTTTCGCCGCCGCATCCATGACTCCCTCCGCCGGATGCGTGAAGCAAAGGTGGTCACCGGCCAACGACCACAAGGTGGCAACCGATACTGTTGGGCAGCGATGAGTGAAAGCCCCGGGCGCCATAAAAGGGCGCAGTTCGCAGGCAAGGTTAAACGACTGATCCTCGAGATGGACGGCGATCGGGAGATCCTCGACATGGAGTTCGGCACTGGGAACTTCTGGTATGGGGGTCAAGACCCAACTCCTGATCCAAGGTGTCGTGCACCACGTCCGGACACCATCGCGATTACAATGGAGTCGACACCGCCAAGGCGTTGAGCTCATCATGGTTCTACGCAAAGTATGTCGAACCGTCCACGACAACAACCGTGGGAAGCACGTGCATGGGTGGCTCTCCTACAAGCACAGCATGTGTGCATCTACGTCCGCGGGGAAAGATTCATGATCGACCAATCGAATGGCGTCCGCCAGGGATCTCCAGACAGTTCCATCGCTTTCGGAAGAATCGTAGCTCGAGAGCTAGACAAATCTCTGAGTGACGCAAGCGACCTCAAGCCAGCGACCGGAGAACCACCCCCGAAAATCGTGGTAGCTACATGGACAACACCTATATCTGGACGACCTGTACCGTGCATCTTCAGGCTATGCTTGGGCGACTACACGCGAACCTCCCGCCCAAAGGCCTCGGCATCCACTCCGAGTAAACAGAAATCATTGACAATCAAGGTGGGGGACATGTCTTCTAGATCGGCGAACAAAGGGTTGATAGCAAAGGGCCCGAATATGTGATCCGAGCACTCGGGAGCCCACTCACAGCTTCGGGGGAGCACTAGCTCTCCCACTTAGTTGCTGAGATGCAATGCCGTCGACGGCGAGCCTTCTCAAAGCACAGACGGACACGCATGTCTGGTGCACCGAACAAAAGGCGCCTTCAGCTGCACACCATCCTGGTGAGACAATCAGCACTGTGGGCGTGCCAAACATGGCCATGCCTCGATTACGTGCTGAAGTCAGCAAACTGCCATGCTCAAGCAACCCCGCGGCCCCGGAGAACTTTGGGCCGACTGGCATACACAATCTTTGGGACGGGTTCGTATCATGTTACACAAATATGAAATTGAACGATGGAATACATAGATTCCACGGGGGCCAGCTGGCCACATGGCACGTGGTGACCCGATTGCAGCAAAGATGATGCAATGGCGAAACTTAGACATGGTGGACAGTGGCACAGTCCATTCCGGCAACCTGGGGAAGCCAGAGACACTTCCGGCGTTTCAATCCGCACCTTGATGTGGAACGTCAGATAGCCGCTGGGCGGGCGTTGTTGGTAGTTCCCGCGCTTGTTGTGTTGCTTATAAACGTATTTCATGACCTTGTTTTGCACTCGCTGGCTTCCATGGCCTTCGTCTTGGTGTGTCGTCCGGCTGAGCATTTTCCCCACGGTGCCCCATTTGGGTTCGCCCCATTGTGGTCTGCGAGATTGTGTTTGGGTGGCATCTCCCGCATCTGCGGTTACTTCTGGCGTGTGGTGTTCACTCATGGCTTGTCTTTTTTGCTCGAGCGAGTCGACGATGCCGTCGTCCGAGGAAGGAGGGGGCTGGTCTGTACTCATGCTCGTGCAGTTCCGGCTTGGATTGTTGTTGTTTGTTTTATGGTGCTCGGTGCCGGCTGCCGGTGGCTTGCTCTGTGGGATGGATGAAAAGTCAACGTCTGCTGGTGGCTCTTGTGCGGGTGGTTCCGTGTCATTTCCTGTCTCGCCGATCGCAGCGGCGCCGGATGTCGGCGGTCATTGTGCGGTATTGGGTAGTTGCCAGGCCGGGGGGGGGGGTCCACGGTTGGTTGGAGGGGTGCCATTGGTCGTTTGGGGGGCCGCTGTGGTGCTGCTGCGGTGCTGTGTGGGTTCTTGCATCGCGGTTGCCGGTGCTTGGTCGACCACTTCGTTGTTGACTGTCGTCTGCTGTGGCTATCTGTGTTTCCGCGTGTGGCGGTGTTATTGTCGTGGATGGTGGCTTGAGCCTCGGCTGCGTCATGTGTTGGGATGGTCGAAATCGAGTTCCAGGGGTCGTCCACTGCAGGTGCTTTGTGTGGGGCTCGACGGGGCTGAGTTCCACGGGTCAGATGTAGGTTCGTATGGTGGTGCAGAGCGTGCGGTACCGAAGCCAGCGTATCCGTACTGGGGTTGGCAGACCGCCGGCTGCGTCTGTTGTGGTGAGGGTGGCTGTCGCACGGGTGGTTGTGCCTCCTGCTATATTGTTTGGTGCGGTGGAGTTGGCGAGGTCTGGGGGTGGCCGTAGGGTGGCTGTGTTTGTGCAAGGAGTGGTTGTTGTGGGGGTGTCCTCCCGGGTTGTTGTTGGAGTGGCTGTTGCGGCGGTAAGTGGGGTAATTGGTGCGGCGGCTGCGGCATGAAAATCTGCGGTTGTCCTTGGCTGTTCACTTGCACAGATGCTCTGGGTTTGAGCGAGTAGCCGCCGAAGCTTGTGATATATACCCCATTGACAGAGGCATGTGTTGCCTGCCATGTGAAGGACGTTGGTGCCAACGCTTGGTGGGCGTGTTGAGGCCCGAGTGCCGCTGCGTACGGTGGGGTCTAGGGTGCTTGTGGTATCTGGCTGCTTGGGTAGACTGCTGCTGCTGGTTGGGCTGGCGCGGGCTGCTGACCAGGCTGTAATGTTGCTGTCCGTGGGCTTGTGCCTGGTCTGTGGTTTGAGTCTACTGCGGTCGTGGCACCCCGGAGCATATGCTGGCCAAGAGCAGCACGTATGTTGCTGGTCCCATTGTGTTCTGGTCGTGTCTCAAGAGCGCACACTGTCACTGGTCCTCTGCTGAGGTCGAGTCTCTAAAGTGTCAAAACGGTACACGAAGAGGTGCCAGTTAGTAAAGGGCAATGCATGCAGGTACAGGTTGTTGTGGTAAGAGGTTGGGGATGTCGTATAGGCCATAGTCGTAGGTATGACAAAGACGGGTGAGCATATATCATGGTAGTCGAGTTCGAGGCGAAGTGGCGGCGGTCGGGTAGTGTGTAGTCAGGCTCCCCTTCGCGGTACAAGCATGTGTGAAGTCTCCAACATGTGAAAGCAGTGCACACATGAAAATAGTAGAAGCATGCGTATCCTATGCCTCAGGAACTCCCATGGCTGCCGATTTGCTGCGCTGGCTGGAAACTCTGGAGCAAGGCGACACCCAAGTCTACCTGCAACTACCGCCGGTCATCGCTATATTGTATGAAGCACTCAATAAAATCCTGGTTGAGTAACTTACACAAAGTACCTGGGCACGCCTCGTAGCTGTGGCACGCCCTGGAAGTCTTCATCGCAAGCAGCAGGCTAACACACCTTGCAGACGTCGTGGCACAGGCCGACGGGGGAACAAGACACTGCCAGCATGGAACCACGCAGTGGCCACACTTCGTGCCATTTTCGAATTCTAGACGAGCTCCCGGAGTACCCGGTTGAAATGCCCCCGGCCGTCCAGGAAGCTGCCATGGTCCTAGTTCGGGGGATTGCTCGTCTGACCCCAAATGATAAACAAACAAACAAGGTCAGCTTGGTCCAAATTTGGACCACAACTGGCAGACGGCGGAAAGATACCATGGTATGGGGGACGTTGCCAGGTGGCGTGCAGCGAGCCCGCGAAAACCTGCTCCACGACGTCATGAAAGCCTTTCCTTAAGTGCGGGGGAAAGGGAAGACATTGCTCCTGACCACAGCCGCAGGCGTGACGCTTGTACGCAGTTCACCTCCATGAGCGAGGGATGTACCGGGGGACGCAACCTTTTACATGATCGCCTGTGGTTATGAAGCAGTCGAAGCTTCCGTAGAATACGAAAAACGGTACCAACACCATGATACTTCAAGTAATTTATTTGGGCTACGCTATTCCTTTTTCGTAGTCAATGCCATGTACCATGTCCCAGAGGTTTGGATTACTTCGCTGTATGATGAATACTGTTTACGACGGTTTGGGGGAAAATAGGGGGACATGGATGCCGTGCTATGCAGTAGTCCTTGTATATGCCTTGTCATTGCAAGCAGTTGGCTGGGGAGCAAACACCTCGACAACTTCTACCTTGAATACTTTGGCGTAGGGAGTTCCATTTATTTAGTGAAGCCCGTATACACATTCATCTTTGCTTACATCTGTTACTTGTTGGCCTCACGAATGAAAGCTTCACTCAAAACTCCATCTCACTCCATTAGAGTGTCTTGGTGTGGCAAGTTGCCCACTGATGCTCTAGAGTCCAATGTACTCACTGCTTTCATCAAGGGAGCAATGCTGCCGTTTTACACTCCCGCAATGCCCTATAACACATCGGGGTGCCATGTGCCCGAAAATTTAACCGCCCCTAAGCGCTGCTGAAAAAGAGAGAGCGAGAGGGAGGGAGGGAGGAGGGAGGGAGAGAGAGAAAGAGCGAGAGGGAGGGAGAGAGGGAGAGACGAGGGAGGGAGGGAGAGAGAGAGAGAGAGTGAGAGATAGAGAAAGAGAAGACCGGGAGAGAGAATGAGGGAGGGAGCGAGAGAAGGAAAAGAATAAAATTAGGGAAGAGATAAGAGAGAGAGAGAGAGAAAAAGAAGGTTTCATTTTATCTCTGTCTATAATTAAAATACGAAAGATATACGATTCATTCTTGAAGTCTTGTCGATAATAATGATAATAATAATATTAACCGCACGGGAATTGGTTTATCTTAGTTTTCGTTACACTGGTCTCGTCCTAAATCTTTATTTTTTTTAATTATAAAATTTTATGCTAATTTTCAAGCATAGGATTATTGATATTCTGGATATGAGCACCAAATTGAAAAATCTCGGATCTTAGATTTAGATCATGGATATTTAGAATATATATTCTTTAAAGATTTCTTATGGCACTTGAGATATATTTATAATATATCTGTTGGATACGAAATGTTGGTTCCTAGCCTTCGATATTCTTCATTTCTGAATTTCTTAGTATATTCTCATTTCCGTAGATCTTAACTTCTTGATTATTTAGATTTTTTTTATTCATTTCTTAGTCGAGGTTCGAATCCATGGAAGTTGAATTTTGAGATGATAACCATCAATAGCCTAGGCAATTATTCTTAAAATAAAATTCGAAAATACTTAAATATCTGGATTCAAGATATTTCGGTAGCTAACTCTTAAAAAAAACCAGTAAAATTAATTAAGAAATATGGTCTTATAGAAATTTTTGTTGGCTCCTAGGTTTAAGACCTAGGAACCCCCCAAACTAAGAAATACAATTCTTTATATTTCTTTATTTTGGCTCTTGTATTGTGCCCTAGGATTAGACTTGGAAATCATTCAACTAAATAATATACCCTCTTGTATTTCTTAATTTGGGTCCTTCCCTGTGCCCTAGATTAAGCACCTTGATTGAAATCTTTCAAAACAAGAAATATAATGTTTTTCTTATTTTGACTCTTGCACTGTGCCCTAGGCTTGAAGACTTGGAAATCGCACAAAATATGAAATGTATCTTCTTATATTTCTCATTTTGATTCGTTACCTGTGCTCTAGGCTTAAGACCTGGAAACCTTTTGGCTCCTGCACTGATTGCAGTGCCCGTGGTTTAAGACTTAGAAACCGCCCAAAATAAGAAACGCGGTCCCTTATATTATTTATTTTGACTCTTTCCCTGTGCCCAAGGCTAAAAATATATTGAGTGTTATATTCATCTAAAATAAGATAGAATATTCGGCACGCATGCACTAGGGGATCTGATGCTGCTTAATTCTTGGGTTTTATGTACGAGCAGGTAATATAGGTAGAAATAGAATCTAGAGAAAGGTTATGTCCCCACCCTCCATCGAATTTCATTGATATTGATAATATGTTGTGGATTATTATTTTGATGTTCCTCAAGGCTGGTCTGAAGCTGAAGTGTCCGGAGATTGGACGAATTGGAGACAAGCTTTCGAGGCCAGGGGGAGCGAAGTTTTCGAAAGGGAGATTATCCATAGTTTGGCATCCAGCTCTACAGAATCATTTTCAAGTGAGTTTGTTGGGACTACAGTAAGCTGTTTCGTTGGCGAGTTTCTGATAAGTTGGCTTCGGGCGGTTTTATTTGCCATCATGATAATTCAGGTTGTTTCGGGTGAAAGGAATTTCTGAAAGACGGTATTTGAGACTTGAAATCCCTGAATATATTTTCAACTTCTATTTCGCCCGTAACCTGACGAAGTTGCGATTTCTGGGAGCTGGTATAGTGTGTGATGCAATCACTTATGCGGTTCTATATGAGATGAATGGAATTTGGTTTTTATCCATTGGTCCGACGACCTAAAGGTGCACGGAACAGTCGAGATCTCATTGGTGGTAGTAATAGGCCGCATCGTTATCTTTTCGAAAGAAAATTTCCAATCACTCTTTCTTTGATAGTCGGAGAGAGGGGGAGTGCGTGTCAATTGAAATCTCTATGTACAGATATGTGCACCTAGTCGGATCAAGGCTGTTTTGGTTGAAAAAATTTGGACTCCCTCACATGGGTCTTCGTATCCGAGGTTGTGAACTTCGTCTTTCGAGGGGCTAGTAAAGCTCGATTTGAAAGGGTCGACTTTCAGGAAAATTGATTTATCCTGTATTTTCACGTGCTAAAACAAAAACACTAGATCCCAATCCCGAAGTCCCTTCGCCCTACATCCTTAAGCCCTAACTAATTATTAATCCGGGAGTTTCTGAAAATAGGTAGTAATATAAGCGAACTGGCTCTCTGGCAAGTCCTCCTTCTTTGTCCCCAGGATAAGCGAACTGGCTCTCCGGCAGGTCTTCCTTCTCTGGCCCCAGGATACGCGAACGGGCTCTCCGGCAATTCCTCTTGCTTTGGCCCCAGGATAAGCGAACTGGCTCTCCGCAGGTCTTCTCCTTAATTTTAGGCCCAAATCCCTAATTTTAAGCTCGGGCCCGGATCCTTGATTTTAAGCTCCGGGTTATTAATTTTAGGCTCAAGTACTTAGTTTTAAGCTCCGGGTCCTTAATTTAAGAGCTGAATCCGTAATTCAAGCCCCGAGTCCTTAATTTAAGCGCGTCTTTAATTTTTGGCTCTAGGTCCTTAATTTGCGGCCCAAATCTTTAGTATTAAGCTCCGGGTCCTTAATTTTAGGCTTAAATCCTTGATTTTAAGCTCCTGGTCATTTTTTTAAGCTTCGGGTTTTGAATTTGAAGCCCGAATCCGTATTTTTAAGTCCCGGGCAGGCCTTTAATTTCAGGCTCCGGGTCCTTCATATTAGTGCCACATCCTTAATTTTAAGCTCCGGGTCCTTCATTTTAGGCTTCGGGTCCTTAATTTTAAGTCCAACTCCTTAATTTTAAGCACCGGGTCCTTAATTTTAGGCGCGAATCCTCAATTTTAAGCTCAAGTTCCATAATTTGAAGTTCCGGCTCTTTAAATTTTGGCACAGGCAAGCCCTCCCCCATGTTTAAGGCGCTTGAGGAGGAATTCTTGCGTCTTCGGTCAAAAAGCGCTGGGTTTAGGGTTATTCTTATATGAGCTGCGGGAGGCGGCTATTCACTTCAGCCTCGTGGAACGGAAGTCCAGGACCTACGGCTCGCCTTTCGGCCTTCGCCTACGGGCCACAGGCGCCTTCCGGTCGGCCTGCTGCGGCCGGCCCCTATCGCTGCGGTGGGGGGCCGGCCTTCAGTTTGGGCGTTTGAGGACTTAGAGGTTTAGGGTTTAGGGATTTTGGGTTTAGGGGTATTCGGAGTTTGGGGGTTGAAGGTTTAAAGGTTTAGGGGTTTAAGGTTTTTTATTCTAGAGAGTGAAGTATTTGTGTGCTCGAAACGCTTTCAGAATGATATTGCTGAAATGGCAGGCAAGAGCGTTCCGGTAGCACCATCAGCTTGTGCGTGCCCTGCAGCAGACACAAAAATTTACAAAAATATTTTTTTTGTTTTTTTGGCTTGCCCTAAGAAAAAATTGGTTTTCCTTCCCAAAACCATCTTTTTCTTAGGAAAAACTTGGTTTTCCTGCTCAAAACCATTTTTTCCTAGGGAAAACCACAAAACCATCTTGTTGGAGTCTGGCCGCATAGTATCTCAAAAAATGTTTTTTTGGTTTTCGCTAGGGAAAGTTCGTTTTTGCTTGGGAGGGCACAATGTTGCGATTTATAACACTGCTCTGCATCGGTCTGCCGTGCAGATGGGGCACTTGATTGAACGGTCAGCGGGACTGAATACTCAAAGGCACAAATAACTACCCTATGTATAAATGGTAACCACCCCATGAATTACCGACCCTCCTGTTGTATCGTAAATACCGTGTCAAATCAGCTGTTCCGGCAGGTCCGGATTCTCAATTTCTCAAAGACAACCGAAAACAAACTCAGATTTCAAGAGAGCGTGTCAGTCTACTCATTCTTTCTCTCAAGGGCCACTGAAATCAATCTCAAATTTCAACAGAACGTATCAGTCAACTCATTCAAGTTCGACGTGAGCACGTAGTCAACGAAATCCAAAATTATGGCTTTTTCTATTTTCTCTAGGAAAAGTAGTTTTCCTACCCAAAATCATTTCTTCTCTAAGAAGAAGTTAGTTTAGCTGCTCAAAATTATTTTTTCCGAGGGAAAAAAATTAAGTTTTCACCAAAATCATTTTTTTTTTAAGAGAAATATCGTTTCTATATAAAAATATCGTTTCTATATAAAAAAATTAATTATTTCTATGCCCAAAATATGTTTTTGTAAGATAAAGTTTAAGTTTATTTCTTACCCAAAGCGATTTTTTTCTTAAGGAAAAAAAATTATGAGTAAGAAAACCAACTTTTTCCGAAAGAAAATTAAAAATCCAGTATTTTAGATTTTAACTACATAATTTCCCAATTTTTTTTTGATATTTTAGAATTCATTTAAGAAAAAGTTTTTTTTTATCTTCTCTATGAAAAAAATTATTTTAGTGTGAAAAAATCATATTTCCCTAGAAAAAAATAATTTTATATAGAAAAACCCACTTTGTCGTAGAGCAAAAATATTTTTGCGTAGAGAAACCAATATTTTTCCAGAGAAAATACAAAATTCTTCATTTTAAGCGTTAACCGTATATTTGACACTACAACCATATTTTTCGTAAGAAAAAAATATAATATCTACGTAAGAAACAATTTTTTTCTAAGAAAGTATGCGTATTTTATTTATTATTTATACGCATTATGAATTCGTATTACCAATAATATTCTAGTATTTTCATGATTACGATTCGATCCCACTTAACGATAATACTATAATACACTAAATAATAACCAAAATATTAATCGGATCAATATTTAAGATAATAGACAGTTAGTATTTCAAATTTAACATAAATCAAAACCCTCGATTTCAAGATCCATACACCTACCACTACGTTTTTCCAACTAACTATAATTACAAATCCAAAATAGAAAAATATAACTTTCGACTTCACGAGCACCATTGACATACCACGAATAATAAAAATAGAAATAGGACTAACATTATTTAGAAGTAATAATCAATTAACGATCCTCATTATTATATTTACACCTAGTGTATATTTACCCCCAGAACCAGTATATATCCACGCACAAACGTCCATACATGCGCACGAACAAGTCCGGCAGCAATTCCGACATAATAAAATGCATGATTTTATAGTCGCGCAAAATCTAAAGACCATTACTCGGACAACGCCAGAACAAAAACAACAAGGATCGTGATTCTTAAGAGAGTTCGTTTTGTCTAGTTTAATATTGGCACGAATACGACGCTTACTATTTAAGTAAATATTTAGGCACCATTTAGCTTCCTTATATATATATAACAAGAGCTCGTATTAGGGATACCATGACTTTAAACTTCGAGGTCTAGAATAAATACTCCTACCAGAGATGCCACAACTGCATCCACATCAATGAACCTATTAGTGAAGCCAATGGTCTAGGTTTCTCCTGAGAAAAGTATCCAGTATAGTATGAAATCTACCAATGCGAACAACTTATAGGTGATTTTAAGATCGATGTTAAATTTGCGAACAAAGTATATTTTAGAGTCAGATCTAATATTAGGGCTATCAGAGAGACTACAATATCCTCACTATCAGTAGATGCGTGAGGGTTTGGTATCGATAATACTGTATTCTCTTCCGGATCGTTGTGCACGGTGTGTCCGCTCACTGCTCTTACGGCCCATGGTCGAATCCAACCGTCACATGGGCTTTGTGCCCACACACACATGCACATGCACGCTTCCGCCGGGCCTCATCAACTGGAGGCGCGTGGCCTGCAACATGTCAGCAGCTGCGACAGCATGCCCTTCAACTTTGCGCCCAGCACTTGTTGGGCCTGCTCCAGCAGCAAGCCCAGAAGTCTGGCCAGCCACGCCTGGATCAAAAGGCCATACTACACACCTTTGGGGCCTCGCGGCTAGTGCAAGCTCAGCGCAGCACACCGGCTCACTGGTTTGCACAGCGGCCTCGCGGGTCTACGACTTGTGATGGCTGCAGCCCGTGGTCTACCAATTTGCCTCACGGGTGGTGGGAACGAAGAGTCGCGGAGCACTCGCCTGAGTTCGCAGAGTGCCCAGGTCGAAACGAAACCCACAAGGTTTTGCTTAGTCTCGTGCACGAAGCGCTGCCTCGGCTTGAGCAGCTCGTGCACGCCAGTACTCCTGGCAAAAGCAGCGAAATATAATCAAGCTCCAAAACCCATAGAAATTCTCCACCACATGGGCCTCGCTACCGCTACTGGCCTCACCAGCACCATCACCAGTGCCTCGCACGAGATTCAAACCTTTCAATTTGAAGACTGTTTTTGGAGAAGAAACTGTGCCTCCACGCGTCATAGTGTACATTGCTTTACGAGCCAGTGCTGCAAAAGGCTCACGCAGCATCCCAAATCAGAACACGTCACATATCTTCGGCAGAATATACAATATATTGCAGGGCATGATCACCTTACAAACCACAGCCCGCTTCGCATGGGAATTTGCGGACACGTGCACGTAGCTGGCTATGCAATGCAGATGGTCTTGATACGAACGTTACCCAGGTGATGGCAAAACCAGGAGATGCATCTTCTGTTGAACTTGCGCTCTCGGAGTCAGCCTACCTTTCGCAATCTCTCACAAATTGCCGCCACCAACACTGCACTACTAGTACTCCAAGTACTAGTAGTGCAACTAAAATCTTGGGCAACGAAGCACATGGGTTCTGACTTCGCAACCGTGGCTGGTGTGTCAGCATCTTGGTTTGACTGCGCATTACACACGACTTCCACTTTGTTCCAGCACCGGTCAACTTCTTGAAGCAAGGCCAAACACGCACACACGAAAATGTATTGATGTGTCGTGCTGCAGATGCCAATTGACCTCATCACTTCGCCCTCTGCCCCCTCACCCTCTCGAGACACTACAATGATAAACACAAGGGAATCTCCATGCAAAACAAGTATGTCTTAACATGTGTTGTGACCGACACATTGAGGTTGGAATCAACTGTGTGCTCGCAGACGCTTTTCACTTTGCTGTGCAGCAGGTGCCAACTTTGACAGCAAGGTGCGCTGCTTCTCCTGCCACGTCGTAGCCCATGTATCAGTTTAGGGATTCGGACGTAGGAATGACAGAGGATTTCATGCGTCAGCATTGTGTGATCTCCGCGAGGCCAACGTGGCCCGCATCCCGTCTCTCTTTGAAGTCTGTTTTGAGTCGAAAGAACAACCCGGTTCATGATATTGTATTGGAGGATGCTGCTGCTGCTAAAATGACAATGATGCTGAAGTGAGCCCAATTGAACCAGCCTGTTGTGATTCAACTCAGCATAGTGAGAGCACATCCACAGTCTCGGATACGTACAGGGTCCAGAGAAACGCTGAGGCAACGATTCAAGGATTCTTCTTCAGAAGCTCATGTTTCAGGCGCTATGCCGGGCTGGATCAATCGAAAACATGGGATGTTGAACCCGAAGCTTCCAGGGTACCTCATAAACAAATGGAAATGAACTGACTATGGCCGTACTGCTTCATCCGGGAGTACCACACTAATCATACTACGTGGCTGAGCCCGAAACCCACAACTCCTAAACTTCATTTGGTTATTCCTCATCACCCTCCTCCGTGAAGGGCCACCGAGTCGCGCCAGCAGAGTTCTGAAGTACCTAGGGGAATTGCGCCGGGCAGGTGCCAAAATGGAACACTGCCTTGAAGGTCACCCTAACCTAAACACCAAATCCAGAAACATTGCTGTAGTTGCACTGTAACTCCGATGGTGCTCAGAGAGTGCATGATTGCAGGTGCCTGTATTGCGTGGTATAAACTCTAGTCAAGGCAAGACCGTCTCCAACTCTGTCGACTTATGCCACGTCTGATATCTATCACACTGTGTGACCTCGCAACACATTGTCTCCTGTACATCTCGCAGCATAGCAATGCACATCAGTTGAAAGTGCATGATGCCACGTTCTAGTGGACTCTTGCTTCACCTTGATCTGCATCAGGCCCCTCATGTCATGCTCGGTGATGGGTTTGCACTACTACACAGACTGTACCACATTCATCACACCACTATACTTCACTATACCGTACTGTACCAAATATCGTAACAGCATAGCCTGAAGCACCGTGACGCATCATGCCTCGTGATCATGGTGTGCCGGTTTAGAGCGACCATCAGACCTGTATCATGTGATCTGGCTCCACCACATTATGCATGGCCTCTTTTGCTTCTCTCGAATGTTCCTGCATAACGCATTATAATATTCTATACCTTGCGAGCGTTCCGTATTGACACGAAATAGCCCAAGATAACACCATGTTGCCCTACATCGAAGCATCCAACATTGCATGATTCCAGACACGCTACTGCTACTGCTGCAGATACGGCCACTACTGCCACCACCACTACTGCTACAACTGATTCTACTTCTACGTCTACTTCTACCACAACAACAACAACTACTACTACTACTACTACTACGACTCCTGCTACTACTACTACTACTACTACTGCTCGTACTGCTCTTAATACTCCTGCTATCTACTACCTACCAGCACTACCACTACCACTACCGCCAGTTACTCCTCCCACTCTGCCACCCTGCCACCTACCACCTTCCACTACCACCATCACCACCGCGAACCATGGCGATCGCAGTCCTCGTCGGGACCCTGATGGTGCTGGCTATCGTCAAAAAGCGATATTCCAAATCCGTGAGCTCATCAACCATGGCAGAAACAGTATACGACTGCGGGGGCATCTATCAGAAGCTTTGCATGCCCTTGTTATAGATGACATGTGCTGCACGAGTACCGTGCTATGATACCACAGGGACCCAGGGATCGTCAAGATTATTACGCTGAGTCATAGGACGTTTTGGTATCGTCGTCTCCACCATCACCATCATAATCAGCATAACCATCATCCCTCCGGACTCCACAGCCATCGATCGCAAGAATCCAACATGACGTTACACCATTCATCACTTTCCGTGGTTATTCAGCCGCTCACCCGTCTAAGAATGACATGACAAACAACCAAGCAACTATGCACATGATCGCCGGTTTCCTGCAACCTTCAGGGCTCCCAGCATAAACTCGGGTTCCATGAGGCCTCGGAGAGTGCCGGCGGCATGAGGCAGCTGCTGGGAGGCAAATGCCGAAAGCGGAGCGCAAGAAGGGCACAATCGCAGAGATGATTGGACGGGACGGACCAAGCAACAGCCCCGGTTCTGTCATCATTGGCACAGAGCCCCGAAACGTAATGAACCAGCAGCTTCTCCTTGTATTTCTGAAACTCTGTGGCTGGCCAAATCTGCACAAAGCACTCGACGCAATAGGGTAGGGTCCCAGCACATCGTAGTATCGCCTGCGAGTGAAACACGATCAAGCATCCTGCTGCTCTTTTCAGGGCTTGCTGCGGGCTCTAGATTTTCAGAACGTAGGAGGCACCCCAATCACCGCCCACCGCTGTCCCGAGAACGTGGATCTGCGACTGATCGGCCCAAACCTCGCCGATCGAATGCTGCAAGGGAAGTGACAAGCTCAGGAGCGTCGAACACGAGACGAAGAGTAGACAAAATCATAGGTCTCGTGAGTGTCATGTTGTGTGGGCAAACATAAAACTGAGGACGAGAATCAAGGAACCAGTAGGACAAAAAATGTCGAAAGGATCCAATGCAAGAGCAACAGCGTATGAGTCTAGGGCAAGTTGTGCACGATGGGCCTTGATGCATCTGCCCCTGAGTCGTGGAAGAACTGTACCTGCAGGACGCCCAGCAGAAGAACCTTTCCGAGTCTCCTTGGCGGTCTGGCAGCAGGCTGCTGCAAAGCTAAGCTGGTCAGGGTCCCTGTAATTTGTGGCAGGGAGACGCCGGAAATGTACTCGTGCTCTCCTCGGCAAGGAAGCTACAGATGGGGGCTGTCACATCAAGTCCGAAGCGAAGTCGCTGTTGTGCACAGTGTGAGACTGCATTCACCCTATGACTGCTTGCCAGAGGGTTTTGTACTCCTCGTAGAGCAGGTTACAATGGGAGAAGCCACACAACTACTCAAGCATCCATCGGCCCACTGTTTGCAGGGATTCGACAGTGCTGGTGCCTTGAAAGCTCACGAAGCTTGGCTTGAATTCCTCTTCCACTTACCCAAGCGGAATACAATTTTGTAGGTCTTCGAGCGCTGAAAGGTCTAGGTCTAGGTGCTCGTGGAGCCCATCTGATTGGAGTCCTCCGCACTGTGCGGGAGCACCAGTGATCCAGAGAACAAAGCAACGGGTTTGTTTTCGAGACTTTTCAGCTCGACCAGCTCTGAAAACACTCGAAGTGAAACAGACGTCCCCCTGGGGCAGGCACTCCCGCGCGCCAAGATGTAGCTGCCGTGCCTGGTAGTGGAGCAACCGATGTGTGGCACAGTCCCAAAAACGCTCCTTGACTGCCTTCTCTTTGCTAGCACACCACATACACCAGCATTCTTCGCAGCGCTCTGGCATTGGTGATGCCAGAAGCAAAAGAAAATGATGATGCCGACAAGAATCGCCACCGATGCATGAACGGCCGCGGGAACAGTGATTGACAAAGGACTGCTTCAGCAATAATCGCGAGCATATTAAAACCTCCAGACGGTAATGTTCTGTGTGAAAACAGTGCTGATATCGATGCTGCTGATGCAGGCTTTGCGTCTCACAGCATGGTGATGATGATGCGGGGTAAATCGCACGTCTAGACAGACTGGTGAAAGCAATTGTGACGACAAGTCATAATAACTAAAAACGTTGAGACTGTGATCAAAAAATTGTGACACGTTATGACAATCATCATGTCAAAGCTCACAATAATCATGACATGAATATCAGAGATAAGTTAAGAATGCCACAAACCAAAAAGCATGCCTGCCCAGTGCTGCTACTGTACAAAGGCTCGCTACCATCGCTCCGATGCCTGGGCGCATCCTCTATTCCTGATACTGGAGCAGTTCATGCTGCTCTTCGTGCTCTGCTCTTTCCCCTACTTATTCGGGCCCTCCACTTCATGATACCCAAAATGACCTGTCTGCAGAACCTTCTTCAAGCCCTCAAAGGGCAGATCCCCCCAAACTTGGCAGGAACACGCGAAGTGCCGGAAGGGCTTGAACTCCTCACCACTCATGAGTCCCAGCCTCAGCATCTGCGGGCGAATGCGGGCGAGCCCGAGCTGAACACCAAAGAAATGGCGAATTCGGCCATTCGTTTCACTGGAAGCGGTCAGCAGCTTGGCGCCGTGACACTTGGATTGGGATGCATGCATGTAATCATGTATCACCGCATATTCCCCTCGATAGCATTGGTCAATATCTGGCTTCATCAGATGTTGAGATTGGACAGTGCCAAACATCCGGTTCTGGGCAGTGTCCTGTTGATTCTCCAAGCTCAGACGGAGACCGGACCAAGTCACACGCACCAGTACAGGGGCCGGACACCACACACTACAACGGAATCGCACATCATCAACACCGTTGTCTTAGCCAACCGTCGTATAGCAACCAGACTGTCAAGGAACAAGTGGCGGCAATCACAGAAACAAGCCAACCCAATGGCGACACAGTAGCGACGACACGAAAACATCGCTTGTGCCCACTAGCTGATGTAGAGTTTGGTGCAGTGAATGACCATGACGACAGTGGTGATGAAGAAGAGGAATATGGCGCTGAAGATTCACTGAAGATGCTGTCGATGTTGCCGATGAGATGATGTCCATGGTCATCGCCAGCATGGCTTCATCGTCGCCAATGCCACCATAATCACCATGGTCATCCCCGTCACAGTTGACTGCTTTCTTCTTGCTGCTGTTGCTTCTGCGAGATTTCCCATCATGCCATGGCTATTGCCATGGGCTGTTTGGAAACGTCACAAGCACTATTGCGCAGGTGGACTTGGCACTGAAGTCGTCCAAGGGTGCTTCGCTGTGCAGGCATCGCCCCAGTCTGGAACGAAGACGACCTGCAGAAATGACGCAGAGGGCTTGGGCTGCGTTTGGGCCCAAAATCTCCATTCTGTGTAAAGCCAATCTTATCCGGACACGGTTGCCGTGAGATGGATTGCACGGACAAGTGCTTCGGTTCTCTTGTGAATTGAAGCAGTGACTGAGATGAGAAGAAGAGCTGGTTTGAACGGTGCCGCTTCCAAGCACGAATACAAGGCCGATGTCTTTTGAAGTAGTCTAGCGTCTAGACGTTTCGTAGCAGCCTTGAAAGATCCAGTGCTTTGTCATCCAGACGTGGCATCTACTCATTGAAGCGTCGATTTCCTTGCGTTCGACTGCTTGAGGCTGCTGCAAAGCTCAGTGGTCTTTCGCCGGAGGCTCGCAGAAGGGCCAAAAGCTTCTTGGCCTAGATCACTTGCCGTTGGACGGGGGTGTCGGCATTTGAGCTGCTCATCATGAACCACACGAAGCGCTAGTCACTGGCCCTCACAATTTTTGAGGTTCGCAACCAACGCCAGGGCGACGTTCACAAATTCAAACGAAGAATTCAGCATCACAAAAAAGATTCCCAGAAACCTATCCACACGCCCCTAGCATCGATAAAAAGTTCTGCTAGCAGGCGATTGCAGCTGAAGCGTGCCTGTGCACAGCCATGGAGTCTCGGAATCTCAATGCTAAGTCTGCCCTTCGCACTTCGATCTGCTTCGGGACGCGGCCATGAGGTCCATCACCTGCACGCATGCTTCGCAGATTCGAATCTCGAGCGCACTTTCGGAAGAGTGTGCGCTGCTACGTCCATCTCGTACACTTTCTTGATCATTCTTGCCTTTTCCCGTATTCTGCCTGTTTCGCAAACAGCGACAGCCTGACACGGAGCTTAAGCAGCACCCAACCATTCGGCCCAGCCTCCTCTGTGTAGGGAGGGCCAACTTCATAAGAGCCTTCCTGGGCGAGCACAATGTCACAATGCAGCTTTTCCCCCACGGCCGCGAACTTCCAGCCTTTGTTCTTCTGCACTTTCTGTGTTTAGTGCATTGATGACACGAATCTGCTATTGCCGCTTCGCGAGCACTGCTCCTTTCTCCAGCCAATGCACAACAAAGTCTCTGGTAGCGTTGCTGCTTCGAAGAACGAACCTTCGGCGGAGCCAGGAGCTGTGGGTTCATAACGATGTAGGCTTTGAGGGTTTAGGGAGGGTAGGGAACATGACATGAACAATTTTAGTCTCGAGATCGCGACGCTACCTCACAGTTTCTGCAAGCAACAAAGCCTCTTAGTCTCCGAGAAAAAGAAGCTTTGCTCCATAGCTTCACGCACCGCAGTTCCCAAAGAATGTCGCAACAGTTGGACAGATAGCTTTCCCCCGAAGCCTCCGAATGAGTGTGATTCGACCGGCTACCGGCTCAACAAGTGGACCCAACCGAAAGGCAAACTGGCGCAGATGCATCGAATTGCAAACCGAAGCCTGCAACACCGATCGTAAACCCTGAATTCTAAACCCAACCAGCTCCAACTCCCACGCCCAAATCCCTACTCGAGTCCTCAGACCCTGTATGTTGCCTTGGAAGCTATGCAAACCCTCCTGCCCGAGCGCCCAGCCCCGCGAACCAAAGGCTGAATCAACCTCGGCCGTCCCATAAATTAGGGCGACAGTGGCGACAGAAAGCGTAAGCTTTGAGAAGCTTGGCTGAGGTATTGAGGCTCATTGAGGGGGTATGTATATGCTGTATAGGGTTTGAAGAAGTAAGGGGGTGAAGGGGCATTTGGGTTGCGGGATGTAGGGCTGGGCTTGTGATCGCGTAGCGTGAGCAAGTAAATGAACGTACAACGGAAGGTCTTGTAACACCAAGCCTCACCTCACATCTATCCAGAACTCCGCCACAGCATCTTCGGCCTGCCATCTTCGCTGATCTTGTCGCACCGTGCTCGGGACACCCAAGCTGTTGGGGCTCAAAGGCTGGATGCAGGTCAGTTTCGAGTAGTTTCGACACTTCACCAAGGCCAAGGCATCCGGGAATGCCGAGTAGAACTGCGCGAAATAGCAATTCCTGGCCCACTAGATGCGGACTCGGGGGAGTTGTCATACCAATGGCATTGGTACTGGCTCACATCAGCGATGCAAGTCGTCGTCACATCAAATGGCTAACGCTAAGTGCAATGGCCAGTTGCTATTGCGTTGAGGCACACTGTTCTTGCTCTTGCATTCCTCGGCATTGCCGTGCAGCGATTCCTCCGCCTCCTCCTCCTCCTACAACTACTGTGTACAAGTGCAAGTACAAGTACTGATGATGATTGTGATGATGACGACACTCTTTCGTTCAGCATCACTCTCGTGAAGGTTCCTTTGTCTTGCCATCTTATGTCGTACGAGGCACCAGAGGCAAATCTTAACTGACGAAACTTCAGCTGAAAATCCTGCCAATCCTAAAATCTAAGCTCCCAACAGTGGCGAGGCGAACAGCTCGCAGGACACACCCATTTCCTGCTCTGCTGTTCAGTGAGGCCATGTAGATTCACTGCACATCGAGACGAGGAAACGAGCCGTATGACGACACAGAGCTGGCTATGTGATTGATCCCGAAACAAGTTCATTTCCGACAGCAGGACATGAGCATTACACTAAGGGCCGAGAAATAGCAAACAGAAAGAGTTTGAAATGGGATCTTCTCTGGAGACACTATCACTGTCAGGGACGTGATCGCTGTTGTTATCATCTAGTGCCTGGCATGAGCCATTTTCAGCCATATCCAAGTTCATCAACTTCGCAAGCCGATGTCCTTGCGAAGCCAAGCGAAAACCTCAGACAACACATACACCCACACCCACACCCACACACACACACACATGCGCACGCGCAAACACACACACGGAGAAGTGGCGATATCCAGTTAGGTCCATCGGCTTATAGCCTGTTACTTCCATCGGGGTTTGATACCTTAGTACCATGCTGTGGTAACCTGACAAAATTCACGCTTTCGGAAGAAATCAGCTGCACTCTGTACATCGCAGGTACGCCGAGTTGATCAGACTCGGTATCCCATGACTGTGGTAGCTTCGTTGAGTGCGGTCCCACAGTCATGCCGCACTCCCCTGCAGTCGAAACAAGCTGAAATCGGCACATCCTTTACTCTTGAAACGAATTGAAATCTGCAAGTCATCTCCAGAACCCTTAGCTTAGGATCAGGGTGTACACACACACAGACACACACACACATATGCGCACGCACACACACACACACACGCGCGCACACACACACACACATGCACATGACCTGCATCAGGCATCAAGGCGCGACTTTGTACAGTGCCAGTTTTCCTGAAACGGCCTTCGTTTGGCTACAGCTGTCTTCAAGTCTGCTATTGCATTAAGACGCCCATTCCCTGCTCACCATCGAGCAGCTGCACACGGCGAATAGCGTAATGCACGTAATTAATACGAATCGGCAGATTGAAACTACTTGAAGCACATGTATTCCGGAGCATGAAGAAGAGCGGAAGGCTAGAGGCTGGAGGCAGAAAGCAGGTGCAGCCCTCATAAACGCGAATCAGCAACCCAAATTCTTGGGGGACAAAGGCTCCCGGCAGACTCAGGTGCAGCAGCATGCATGTTGCCACCTCCATCCATGACAAGGACTTGTCTACCGATTCTCTTGGGTATCTTGTATAAGAGTAGCACGAATAGGTTCCCGCTTAAGGAACTACTGCTTCGTCGAAGATCACTACACTTTCCATTGTGACTTTGAGATCCGAAGGCTCGGAGTTGGCTTGGGCCCATTGGCTCGTGGTTCTCAGATACTCCGCTACCATGAATTCCCGGGTGTTCGAAGTGCTTGATCAAACGAGGGACGGCAAACGGTACTGTTGATGCTATGACTGCTATGATGGAAGATGGTTGAGGCCTCATGTCGAGGGCGTCCTGCCGTCTCAAGCTGGACAATCCGTGCCCATGCCAGGGACCCATGGGCGCAGAGGCAGCTTACTGTAAATGGGACGTTCCGCGATGCTCTAATTCTTGTCACTGTCGCGAAACCCAGCGAATCCCATTCTACTTGCTCGTATTGGTCCTGTGGATTGCCCTCGCTCAAGCAGCAAATTTAATATCATTGAAGTGCAGAGCGACCTCTGTAAATTCACTGACATTGCCATCAGCAGCGCTCTTCAGTAAAATCATTGCTGTCTTGGGAATACGCATGGCCTTTGTTGCACTTGACGATTGCTCAAAAGCCTAATGTGAGACTTATTGAATATTGTGCAGACTGAACCATCTCCCCTACTCCTAAACCAGAAAGTCACACGTCCAAAAGCTCAAACAAAAAAAGCCCGCGCCCCAAACCCAACACTGTGACCTGCACCACCTGAAGCCCGGAGTCCCTTGAAACACAGCATACTATGTACTACCATAATATACTATACTACAATGATTTGCTACAGCTCTATTTTTGCTATACTACAATGATTTGCTAGAATTCAATATACTATACTACAATAGTATACTAGAATAATATACTACAACAGAGTATAAAAAAATTTGGCCCTGCTAAGACATCTTAGCAGCTCTAATGGCCTTGGCTTCCTTGCTTGGACGGGTCGAGACCGATGAAAGTGACCTTGGGCCCCGACGGCGTTTCGCTATCTTATCATATGGGAGTTTCCGAAAATAGGAGACCCTAATATAGTACCCCAAATAGTAGGATCCTTATTAAAAGGACCCCCAAAAAGGTACCCCCAATTTTCGGAAACTCCCATATCAGTTCATGGCATATAGCAGCTAAAATACTAGCTATCATATCATATCAGATCATGTCATCTACTAGCAAATTTGCTAGTTGAAGCAACAAATCAGACGTAGCTTTGAAGCGACATCTCGAACACCAAGAACACAACTAAGCATGTTTCTAACGACAACATGCTCCTAAGAGCTAACAAGACTGCACTCATGTGGCAGCGGTATCTGCAACAGCAACATCCAACACTACGACGACGACGACAACAACAACAACCACAACCACCACCATAAGCGCAACCGCGACCGCAACCACAACACCCACCACCACCACCGCCGCCACCACCGCCACCACCACCACCACGACCACGACCACCACCACCACCACGACCACCACCCACCACCCACCACCCACCACCCACGGCACCCAGCACACCAAACAAACAAACCACCCACCACCCAGTACCCACCACCACCGGCAACACTCACGAGCATGAGAGCGATTGCGACGAACAGCAGTGCTGACCTGCGAGCCGCTAAAGCCGGCTGTTGAGCAGTCAGACGGGGAAACGAATACAGCAGTAACCATCATGATCACGACTAAAGATAAACACCTTGCCAACAAAGGCCATCCAACACCGAGGGTAAATCAACAAGAATACTCGAATGGCAACCATCTTCGACGCTCAAAGGTTTTATGTAAGCCCAGGGCATAGCGGCGCAGCATACAGTACCTCAGCTAGGACAAATGCAGGATGAGCAGAGCCATGTCCGTCCTCAGAGCTCACAGTCACAGCGCCAGAACTTGCTTGAGCCCGTTTTTGTTGCGTGGGCTTCATAGCAATCGCTGCGTCAAACGCCTGCTGCCGCCTTTGGGCAGCTCAGGAGCAGCTCACGGTCCAATGCCCATCAGCTTGAGGACGCCAGTGAATGCAGCCAGCACGAGCATGCCAGGAAGCCAAATCGGCAGGCTGATAATCAGGAACGGGATCATCATGTGAAAGAAGACCATGAAGCTGAGGAAGAAGAGCCCAGCGAAAGCGTTCTCAGCTTGCAACAATCCAGATCCCTCCGATCCCTCATCATCGTCCTCGGCCTGCTCGGCTTCAGCTCCCTCAAGAAATTGCTGTGCGCCGGACAGCACTTTGCCCCAGTAGGCATGCAGCAATGCCTTGCTGCAGCCTGCTGTCATGGGTGAAGGTTGGCATGCCGGCTCTGAGCTTAGCGCTGCTTCGACATCCTTCGTCGTCTCGGCGAGCACTTCCGTCGGAATGCCTGGGAAACAACGGATCAAGAAGTCCTTGATCTGGCTCGGGTCAAACATCGCGTTCTCCTTCGAGACCTCATCGATATACTCCACGAAAGACCGGAGAGAAACCGATTTACTGTGGCTCCTCATAAGGCCGTTCCTGTACCAAGCCTCATTGATGGTCAATGCCGCTTGTGACACACTTGC